>JAPEIP010000006.1:118835742-118849070 GCA_026120095.1 Capsicum chinense
CATGCATAATTTATACGGAAATCTGAAAAATTTCAGCCTTTAATCATAACAATAATCTCAAACTCATGGAGTTTATTTTCTAAACATTCAAAATAATCATAGTATCTTGAACAACAACATAGGATAAGATTTATCACTTCAAATACATGATAAAACATGTAAAAATCATGTTTCTTTGTAAACTAATGCAAACTTTGGGCACAAACACGAAAGGGTGTTCTTGTTCATAACCCCACATACCTTTATGGTAACGGATTCGTTGAAAGATTGCACCCTCAATGTTGATTGTGTAACCCTAGTTGTTTTTTTCTCCTTTAGTGCTCTTGGATGATGAACTTAGACTGATAATAGGGTTATGATATGTTTAGAATCTATTAAATTCGTAAGGTTAAGTTTAGGGGTGTGTAAGGAGTGTCAAAAGACTTAAGTGTCCTCAAAATAACCCAAAAACGGAGTGTTTAAGTCACTTGAAACCATAAGATATGCGCCGCATATGATATCGCATATATTTACATAGGCGCGCCGCATATGATATCGCCTATATTTACATAGGCTCTGCATATGATATCGCCTATATTTACATAGGCGTCATATATGATATCGCCTATATTTACATAGGCGCTGGCCATGTGCGATTGGTTAGGTGATGCACTCTACTTTGCAAAGCCATAACTCCTAGCTCGGGTGTCGAATTTTGGTGAAATTGGTATCATTGGAAAGATAATTAGATTCTCTATAATTTTGTGGGTAGAAATATGCATCAATACCACATATTTATCAAGTTATGCTCATTCAAAGATGACTCTTGTGAATTCAAAAACTAAAACTTGATGGATTTCGAAACTCTTAGCTTGTACTACCTTAAGTGACTCATATAACCACACTTAACACATCATAAGCTCTTTTATAACTAGGGTACTCTTGATAATTTAGGTGCCTAAATATGGCTTACAAAATTGGGGTTTTCACATATATGAACAACGGTTCATTTTCTAACTTAGGAAAGTGCGGGGTATTACAAAAGTAGGCGCCCAGATCTTGGTACAGTAGGATTGATGAACATTTGGTGTAGTTGGGTTTCAGAAAAAGCCTCAGCGAAGCTACTCTCTACATTAAAGGTGATGAAACAAATCTTATTGTTATTTCACTATATTTAGATGACTTGTTGTAACCAGGAAGAAATCATGAGCTTGTTCAGAAATTTAAAAAAGATATGTAGCATACTTTCGAGATAAGGAACTTGAGAGACATGGTTTATTTTCTAGGAATGGAAATCAAGCAAGAGCAAAATAAAGTTTTCATCTGTCAAAAGAAGTATGAAAAAGATATCTTAAAAAAGTTTAGGATAGAAAATTGTAAAGAAACAACCACTCCGATGTGTCAAAAGGAGAAGTTTATCAAAAATGATAAAGCTAAAAAAATGGATGAGACTCTTTATAGAAGTATGGTTGGATGTCTCATGTATCTTACAACAACTAGACCCGATATTTTATATGTTGTAAGTCTTCTATCTAGATTCACTAATTGTGCAACTAACACTCATTTTAGAGCAGCAAAAAGGGTGATAAGATATGTTAAGGGAACACTGAATTTTGGAATCAAATTTAATGCAAATCAGAAGCACGTGTTGTAAGGATATTCTGATAGTTATTGGGGTGGTTCTTCTGAAGACATGAAGAGCACTTATGGATATTGTTTAGTCTTGGATCAGGTGTATTTTCTTGGTGCTCTAAAAAGCAAAAAATTTTTGCACAGTCGACGACCGAAGCTGAGTTTATTGCAGCAACAGCTGCTGCAAATCAAGCCTTATGGCTTAGAAAAGTGCTACTTAATCTGAATTTAAAGCAAGAAAAGTACACAGAGGTATTTGTAGATAATCAAGCAACTATTTCTATCTCAAATAATCCTATTTTTCATGCAAAAACCAAGCATTTCAATATCAAATTATTCTTTCTCAGAGACGTGCAGAAACAAGGATCGATTGGATTAAAGTACTGCAAGACGGATCTTCAACTGGCAGATATGTTTACCAAAGCCTTGCCAAAGAGCATATTTGAATTTCTCAGAGAAATATTTGGAATTTGCAGCAATTGAAGCAAGGAGGAGTGTTGATTGTTACCTCACTTTCTGCAGTAAAAGTAGGAATAGTTGCTGGACATTATCCAGTTTTTTAGCCATATTCTCAACTTAGTTTAGTTGCTATTTTTTAGGTGTTAATGGTTTAGTTTTTTAGGATGTGCTCATCATGGAATCATGTACAAGTAGTTGCTTAATTATAGGATTTGATTTTTGTAATTTTTTCTATCTAAGCACAATTTCAGTTCAATGAAAAAAACATCTTTCCAACAACAAATACATTCTCTGTTTATTTTTTCCTGCAACAAATACTTTCTCTATTTCTTGCCTTTGTTCTATTTCTAAGAGTGAATTTAACTTAGAACTCTAACAGTTCTCAAATTCAAAAGATTTTTGAAACACAGCCTGAAATTTATCAGAATACAGAAAGGGTATCCCTGGTTAGTTCTTTTATGACATCTCTACTTGTTCAGGGTTATGTTTGCATTGATCAAACTGATAGAGCAGGAATGAATCTCATGGACATTGAGCACAGAACTTGGTCTGAGATAGATCTGGAGGTTGTTTCTTGTGCTTGAAATCTGGTGTATTCATGTTACTGTAGTTAAATTATAGCTTATTTAAGTGTTACAATATTAATTGTTTCAAAATTGTGTTTGTTCTAGGCTACTACACCTGGTTTAGAAGAGAAACTTGGGAAGTTAGCCCCTACTTATGTTGTTGCTGATTCTATTTCTTCCTACTATGTTAAGAGGTTAGCGAAAATTGACTTGTTATTTACAAACTTTTGTTACCTTTTTACAATAGCTTTTCATTCTTGGCTTTGATTCTATTCATCTTTCATGTCTGTATCTATAAAGCTATCTCATTTCTTCTCAAGACTATTGTTAAGTATTCTGTCCTTCATTTTAGCTGATTAGCATCCTATCGAAGCTAAGCTGACTATAAGGTAACTCGTTAATATATTCCATCTCATGCATCTACGTGAATATTGTCTCCAACAACCTCTGCAGGACTTTCCTCATTTATTTTCTCCATTAGTGATTCTAAAGTAGTTAACGCTACTTGATTTGATCTCTCTGCAACAACAGGTTCATCTTTTGAAGCCTCTTCTACCTTGTCTACTGGAATCGCTACTTCATTTTTTGCAACAGCCTTAGCAGGTTCTTGCTCATTTTTTTAGTAGCTTCAATTAGCATTTCCTCTACAACAAGAACTGCTTCTGAAGCTTCTACCTTAGGTTCTGCTTTCGGGACTTCTGCTCAACAATAACAGCTTCCTTAATTAAGTTCTATATCGAGTATTTAGCAGGTATTGGTTAATATAGTTATTAATTATGAAAATATAGAATTAGAATGTTTATATGACTCTTCTGCATCACTAGCAGGTCTTAGAAAAGTTTTAAGAAGAGTTGAAAGCTTGTGCTATGTTGCGTACTGCAAAAGAGACTTTTGAGTGAAAAAGCATCACTTGAGGGAAAATTGAAGAGCTAGAGAAGAAGATATCAAGTGGAAAGATTTAAATCAAGTAACAACACAAGTTCTATCGGAGAAGATTTTTTTTCTTTAATTACTTAGTATAGGATCATAAATTATTTTGTGTAAACTTATCCTGTCAAACTATAACTATATTAATCTTTTATTTGTAGGATGAATGTGCTTGATTAATCAACATTGCTGCAATACAAGTGCTATCGGGAGAAGATTTTCTTTTGAATTACTAGTAGGATTAGAATATAATGACCTTATTTATATATATTTCTCTTACAAGTAAAGACAAATGTCGAAGTATTTATTTTTTTGAAACTAGGCATCAATCTTATGTATTGACCATTGCAAATTTATATAATTTTTAATTTTAATAATTGTGTAAAAATTCTAAAAGCAATTTGTATTATGTATGTAGCAACTATTCACAAATTGTTGCTGAATGTGTATATAAAATATTTATATTTAACGTATTGCAATAAAAATTATTGTTGCTAAAATCCATTCTAATAGACTGCTAACTAACTTTTTGTCATTTGCAATAATTAATTTTGTTGTTAAAGAAGTTAATTTGTAGCAGCATTAAATTTTTGTTGCAAAAAAATTTATAAGCCACAATAATATGAATGTAAGGCAACAATTTCTTTTGTTGCGCTAAATTAGTTTTTAGTCATAATTGATTTTGTTGTTGCAAAAACATTTTGCATCAGCGTTTATTGCAACGACAAGCAACAACTTTTTTATTATTGCAAAAAGTACTTTTAGCAACAACATCCAATATATGGCAACAAAAAAAATTATTGAAAAATGTGTTCTTTTTTGTAGTATGGGTCCATCTTTTTTCGGGGAGTATAGTTACAATCTCTTCTGAAGTGTGGTCCATCATAGATTGTACATCAGTCGTCATGATAGGATTCCTAACTACTAATATCATATTTGTTAGGAGATGCCATAGAGAAAAGTAATAATAAAATAAAATCTACCTACAAAGAAAAATCATAAACAAATATATACAAGCTTAAATTCAAGCAAGTAACTAAAATTTTAAACTAACTTAATACGTCAAATTGATCTCCGACAACGACGCTAATTTTTTGTAAAGTTCAACTTACACGTCAATTTAAGTGGAAGGTGGTCATCGTCAATATATTTACTCAATTTTAGAGTCGGGGTCGAATCCACGGGAAAAATGTGAGTAGAAATCAAGTTACTTCAAAATAATATATATAAGTTAAATCCAAACCAATGTTATAAGAGGGTAAAAATAGGAAAGATAGTTATCTAAACTAATGTTTCTTTTTGAGCTTTTCTAGTAGAAATTTTGGGCTACGAGTAATTACAGTTTTAACAGATATCCACGGATCTGGGGATTATGCACTACTAAGGGAGTGATATGTAGGTGTTAGCAACCAACATCAATTTAGTAAATCAAATATGGGTAGGTTTGGTTATAGATTTTTATGATAGTCTTTCAACAAAACACCAAATTTTCACCCATTGATTCTTTCGAATACCTAATAGGTGTGTTCAATAATTGATAACCACAACCTCAATCTAGGCATTCCTATATCTAAGATGATACCCATGGTATAGTCAACCTCGCATTCACCCTTATGTCTAAGATAATGTAAAATTAGCAAACTATGCACACAATTATCTATCATTGCTTTGGTCTCTACATCCCTCTTTCAAAGATGATATGGATTCCTAAACTTCACCCAAAACCCTTTTTTTGAAGATGGCTTCATGTTTTTAGAGCATGGAGCTTTCACTTATCATACCCATATGGGTATTTGGGGCTTTCACTCATCAAACCCCAACCAAGTCAGCGTAGCAATGATAAAACCCATAAACATGAACTACTAAATAGAAGCTAATCAATAACAACCCACACACACTTTAACGCCTATTCACACATAACTTCGAGAGGGAGATCTAGCTACACATAAGGTAAATAAAATTAGATATACCCATAATATCCATTGAAGTAATTTATTGAAGATTAAGTGAATGTTACTTCAAACTTGGCACTCCTACAAATCAACAATGGAAGTGGGCTAATTTTCCACTTAGAAAGACTCCAATATATTCTTCACCCAAAAATTATACAATATTTTTTTCTCCAAAAATGTAGGCTATGAACTCAAGAGCTAAACCTAAAAATTAAAGAAAATGAAATATGATATGTGATGCTAGGGTATGAGTCTTTTTGTCAAAAGTGGGATCAGCCACGTGCATTTCTAGTTTTATCCTTAGGCTGATTTCTTTCGCTAAGTCGCGATCGCGCAGGTCTGACTGCGACCGCAGTGATGCAACCACGGTTAACTTCCGCGATCGTGGCTGAATGACTTTTGCTTGACTGTCGCGATCACGGTCAGTAGCCCACGATCGTGGTACCTGAGGCCTTTCTTCTCCAAGTCTTCAACTGCACTTTTCTTGCTCTCTTTTGGTCAATTTACTCTCTAATCCACATCTTTTGATCTTCTCAATTCTATGCTTGGAAAGAGTGGATATTAGTGCATTTTATCACCAATATATCTCATTCATTCATTCAAAACAAGGTAATGTACACAAATATTTAATGAGAATGAGTGATAAAATCATCACTCATCGGTATAATGTGATAGAAGAAGAACCTAAACTTATAAAAGCACTCTTGGTTCATGAAAATTTTAAACTTCATCAATTGTTATGTGAACTTAATCTTATTTTATTTAGGTCTAATTAACAACCTACAAGACACCAGATTCGATGCATTATGTTCATTTGTAATAGCCCAGGAAAATACCTTATATTATTTTATTTTCTTTTATTTTTGAGATATGAAGGAGATTATAGGAAAAATAATTTTAGTATTTCAACAATAAGATACTAATCATATCATTTATTTTTCTACCTATAATTAATAGTCATTAATTACCTATCATTATTACTGTTATTTTAATACTTTTAAGACATTGATTATATGTATTATATCACTTTAATGAGCATTTTCAAAAGAAGTAATTTATTTCGACATGTGTACTTAATGTTTGAAGAAATTTCTATGAAGGATATTTTAGAATTTTCACTGTGCAAGCTGGCTATCTTCTTGCAACACGTGTCATGTATGCTTAATCCAAACATATACGTAGCATTTTCCAAGTGAATTTTTAATCTTCCTCCTTCTATGGTTCTTCATTTGTGTAAAATAAATTTTGTTCTTCCGTATATGCAGACTACTCTCTGTGTTATGTAATTGTAAGGTACGTCTTTGGTTATTAGCTTCTTCTTTTTGGGTTAGTCTTGATAGCTTCTATTGGAAGAAGATCAATTTCATATGTAAATTAAATTTCTTATTTGAGATTTTGTTTGGGGTTTTCTGAAGAAGAAGACCCAATTCGGCTAGATTATCCACGTGGGGTTTTATCAAAAGTTTATACCATGTTATTTATAGTTTCTGGTTGTTATCTCTTTCTTTTAAGTTAATCCTCCATAATTTCTAATAAAGAAGACTCAATTTAATTCTTTTATCTATCACTAGGTTAAATTGGGTTACAAGTGTGTTGGATTTTTTGAATTATAAGAAATTTCTTGATTTTGATTGTTGAATGTGTAAATTTGAGGTGAAAATATGTAACAAATATAAAAAACCTACTGGTAAGATGAGACGGGGGACAAAAATTGGATTACATTCCCTTTTGCTTATCATATATGTATGAAAAAAACAAATAAAGTTTTAATTTTTGTTATTTCAGTTACCAAAAATCTATGATCCCGATAAAATTATCTGCCACAGTTAAAACCCACAAACTAGAAAGAGCACTAATTTTAATAAACCTTTTTAAGATTACTGAAACAAAAAAAAACAGAGACTTTTGTTTGATTTGGATGAAAATTACTCAATACAAACACTATAAAGAAATAACTGAAAAATTCTTGAACTCTTCAAATCATAGCAGCAAATATTTGCTTGGATTTTTTTACATAGGATATAGGTATTTCAAGAAGAATATTTAGGCAATTTTGTTAGTTAAAGTGAAAGCATATAGAAGATTTATTATGTTATATTGTCTCCATCATCTTTACTTATTCACTCTACTAAAATGATAAATATCCAATAATACTTCTTCAGTTTTTTAAGATGATTTACCCTTTTCTATTCATTTTGCTTTTGCTATTAAATACTATTCATTTATCAATGCATTTTTCAATGAATTAAATTTTTTATATTCAAAAGGTGGAATTGAAGAATTGAGAACACCACAAAATCACCATGATGGTAGGACATGTAGGTCCTGACTTACAGGTTTTGAATGGGATGAAGATGACAAACATTTTCTTTAGCCACTAAAAAAGTACAAAGTATGACGCCAACATTATCCCCGTCCTAATCTTCTTCATCCAGAAGAAAAAGATGAAAAATAGAAACACACGTTGTACACACAAAAGGATTGAAGGAAAATGTGAAAAATGTGAGATCTTGTGTGCACAAAGTGATTGAAAGACCTCAAAATAACATGCTTCAGTAATCACATCAATGCCAATCTTTTAGAATATTTTCCTTTTTTGTTCTCTGTTGTGAGAATTGTATTTCTCACACACCTTTGTCTGGTTGATGTTCATAACTTTGAATTTCTGCAGTTTGTTTATGTGATGAGGTACTTTCACTTGGATATAAAAGATATGAAGCTCAAACTGATAATTTGTTAGACGAACCACTTAAAATGTATAATCGATTGATTAATCTTTTTTCCTCTATTTCTATGCACTTTCTAAATTAAAATGATTATAGCATTCTAGCTGCATTTTTAAGCTACAAAAATTCAACGACTTCTATTGAAAATTATTTACTTTGTTGGAATATTATGCATTTTTTTACCCCTTGTTGTCTTGCAGGTGGATATTACAGTAGCACCTGGGACTCATGTTATGAAAACTGCAGGTATTTGTCTTTCTCTTTGTATCTGTCATACAACATTCAATATTTAAGACTGAGACATAGTTGTTGTTGTAGGTAGTTGGTACAATTCATCACAGTATGTTCTTTCTGTGTGTGTTTATGTTTTTTGATTATTCTACTTTTGGGTAGAATTTAGATCACCTTGTCTTTGCAATATTTGGTATATTTTAGTGTTAGACACTTTATAATGTGTTTCTTATTACAACTGAAATGACAAATTTCTTGATTTGGTTGTGTATTGAGATTATTTGATTAAGTTTGATGAAAACAATGTGTACTTCAAATTTATTATGAAGATGATATGTGCTTAAATGATGAAATAAGTATTCATATAGTCGGCGCCAAGTTATTTGTTATTGAGGCAGAGTTAATTTTGTTGTTGTAAAATTGATAATAGTGGTAAGTGTATGCGGTTGCGCATTAGATAGATGATCCGAACTATAAAGAAAATGCTCCCTAATTTAGCTAAGAACCCATCAATTAAAGAAGAAATTGAACTTATCTTAAGATGATGTATATTTTACTTAATGTTAATTCTAAAGGTGTTGCAGCTCTTGTTGATCTGACCATCTTTTAAGCTGAGGCAAGCATTATTTACTATAGTGCTTTCCAACACTAAGTCTAAGAACGTGTATATTTTTTGTGGCTAGGGAGGCTTGGTTGACTTGTTCGGAATGTAACAGATGCTCGACATAAACTGAAATGATAATATAGAAATTTTTATACCATAGCTGGAAATAGAGCCAAAAATTGGGTTGAAATTAAAGTTGTATTGTACATTAATGTATTAATGTTTTCTTCCATTATTACTGTATAATTGAGACTTTCGAATATTCCGACTCAAAGGACATTTTATGAATATAACCACTCTTATTCCCGTGAATTTGTATTGCATTATATGTATTTTACCATTGGCAATGATTACATATGTTACTCTGAAGAGATTATTAAATTCTCGGAAATACATCTTAATTGGTGATATATCCTTAAGAACAATAACAAAAGCACGCCTCAAGTTAGAGAATTTTCGTGATTAATTAATATTTTACAATCCTTTTGGATTTCAGGTTTTAACTTATAAGTCACTTTAGAAAAGTTAATCCAAACGCTCCCTTTAATTTTTGTGACTTGAAATACCAACGGGGTAATGAGTGTTTGTGCTAGATAAACTGATTATTATGTCCAATCAGTTCTCTGTCTGTCTTTACTTGTCCACTATACTAAAAAATAAATGTCCAATAATATTTATTTAATATAAAAAATTAATAGATGATTTATCAATTTCTATTCATTTTATTCTTAACATTAAATATGATTCATTATCTAATGCTATTTTTTAGAGCATTAAACTTATTATTTTCAAAGAATAATATAACACAATTACATTTCTCATTTACTTCTTTCGTTCAATTTTACTTGTTATATTTTGATTTGACACACTGACTAAGAAAAATAATTAACATGACTATTTTATCATAGTACTCCTATTAAATGATGTTTACATTGTGTTTTGAAATTAATTTATAGAAAAAATAATTAATGCTAAGGACAAAATAGGAAAAAAGAAGTCTGTCTTTTTTTATATGTCAAAAATGATAAGTAAAAATAAAAATTCAAATAAGAAATTAGTATTTCTTTTCTTTCATTTTATGCGTCTTTATTTCTTTTAGCGATAATTTTATAAATTTTATAAAGTTATCATTTATTTTTTAAATTTTGTATTTGATTAAATGACGACACATAAAATAAGATAAAGAAAGCAATAAGTAAAGTCGAATGAAGAAAACACTCCCTCTATTCCAAATTATTCGTTTCAAATTGAGATAGCATGTTGATTAAGAAAAATAATTAATAACATGGATAATTTATCATAGTACCCCTATTAAATGATGTTATATTTTAATTTGAAGAAAAAAATAATTAATGTAAAGAGAAAAATATGAAAAAAAAAAAGTTGTCTCTTTTTTATTAATAAAAAAAATAAGTAAAATGAGAAATTAAATTAGAAAATTTGGGATAGAGGGGGTATTATATTGATGGACGAAAGAAGGAAGTAACTGAGTTAATTCCTCAAAATGTCATTGAACTTGTGTAAACATCCCACTAAAGTAACTTTTGTTTCTTTTAGAACAATATTGTCACTGAACTATACACTTCTTTCCATTATAAGATAAAACTAAGAAATTGTTAAGGATATGTTTGGAGAACCACAAGGAAAGTAAAATTATATGTAATTACATAGTCCAATTCTTAATTAGGAATAGAGAATTAGGTGCAATTACGTGATGTAATTAAAAAGTTACATTTTATTTCTTTTTTAAATAAAATTTAATATCTTTTTCTTTTAAATTTCTTTTTTATTTCTATTATTTTAATTTCTTTTTTCTTTTTACTTTTTTTTTTTCATTTTACATTATTTATCCTTCATCTATTTTCTTCTCATTTTCCAACTTTACTTCTTATGATTCAATATAATTACTCATACTTTTTTCTTTATTTAGCGCCTTATTGAATTTTTATAATTTTTATTCTAGTGTTTGAATTAAAGTAGTATTTTATTATTGAATGAGATTATAGACTTATGTGTTTTTCATTCTTCTGAATTATATTTACTCATCAGAATTTTATACAAGAGTATTATGTTTTTCTCTTGGATTTTGAATTTATGTTTCGATTTATTTGTTTTAGTATTATAGACATGCTCTTTCATATTGCATGTCACTGCAAATTATCTAATAACATATAATTTCAATTTTTTCCATGGCTTTCCAAATATGTCCTTAACTATTTTTTAGTTCACCTTATTTTGGAAAGATTTACATAATTTAATGACAATATTTTCCTAAAAGAAATTAATAAAAGTTACTTTAATAGGATGTTTGCACAAGTTCAATGGCAATTTGAAAAATTAACTTGATAATTTGAAGTGACATGCAATATTAAATAACAAATCTATAGTACTAAAACAAATAAATTGAAACATAAAACAAAACACAAATTGAAAATTCAAGAAAAAAATGCAATACTCTTATATAAAATTTTTCAACGAGTAAATAATTCAAAAGGAAGGAAAAACTTATAAGTCATCTCATTCAATAATGAAATACTACTTTAATTCAACACTAGAATAAAAATGCAATAATGCGCTAAATGAAGAAAAAAATACGAGTAATTGTATTGAATCATAAGAAGTAAAGGTTGGAAAATGAGAAAAAAGAGATGAAAGATAAATAATGTAAAATGAAAAAAAATTAAAATAAAAAAAATTAAAATAATAGAAATAAAAATAAAAGAAAAAGAAATGAAAATTAAAAAAAATAAATAAAATGTAACTTTGTAATTACATCACGTAATTGCACCTAATTTTCTATTCCTAATTGAGAATTGGACTATGTAATTACATCTCATTTCACTTTTCTTGTGGTTCTCCAAACATATCCTTAACAATTTCTTAGTTTTACCTTATAATGATAACAAGTGCATAGTTCAGTGACAATATTGCCCTAAAAGAAATAAAAGTTACTTTAATAGAATGTTTACACAAGTTTAATGATAGTTTGAAGAATTAATTCGGAAGTAACTAGAGTTCCAACTTCCAACAGATATGGAAAATCGGTATAAATATTCATGTTGGCACACGTTTCAAAGTTTCTCACCTCTTCGTTAAAGACCAGTCGTTAATTTTGGTGGTCAGCAGCAATTAATTTTATAAATGACACCTAACGGTTTTTTAACTGCAGTCTGCAAACTTATTTTCTTCGAGAAAAGTTCCTTCTCCAGAGCATTGCCTCGCCAGATTTAGGCTGTATTTTTTATTATGACTCAAATGCTTGATATATATTTGAATGATTAAGATATTAATTTTGGGTCAAAATTATTTTTTTTTTTCTAATTTAGTCTTAAAATTTAAATTCTTTCCTTAACTTTCAACAATAATCATACTCCTTCTTTTATTCTAATTGATTTTTTTAAATTCCTATTTTACTTTTTATCATCATTTTTTTAATTCTTTTTTTAACTTCTTTAAAATCATTATATTTTCATTTTAAAAAAAAATTATATAACAAAATTTTCATAAAGACACAAACATTATCTTCTATGAAAAAAAGTAAGAAATACTAATTAAGTATATAAGCTAATGATGATCTTTATGTAGTAAGATGATCTTTATGTAGTAAATTAGCATGATAAGAAAGTTAGTTTTATCAATAATAACCAAAACTATAATATTTATTTTATAAGTGAAAAAATAATAAGAAAAATAATAAGTAATACTAATTTTATAAACATATTTCAATGCACAAAATACAAACAATAAATGAAAGCAATAAGTCTCTAGTACCATCCCGAACTATGGTTAAAGTTGTTACGACATACTCCAACTTCACAGGGGTCCTACTGTGGTATGTGTGATAACTTATCTCATTACTGTGGTATAAATGATGCGACAAATAATTTTGAGACTACCTAAAACATCTAATTAAACGCAGGATATTTAATCATGAACTTTATCTCTGAATTATTATAATTATACCTCACACCAAACGACTCTTTAATACATATAATACTAAAATAACGATCTTAAAAAATATCATTGAATTTTGTGATAAATTTATAAAAAAATATTAATTTTCTTATAAAGTTAATAAACTTAAATAAAATGCTACAAATATTCATGTTAAAAAAAATTCATTACATATAATATAAAAAGATATTACATAAATATATGATTAAAATTACAAGGACAAAATAGACATTGCATGGAATAAAGGGGGGAGTATGATTATTGTTCAATGTTGAGGGAGGGTTTGATTTTTTAATCA
>JAPEIP010000006.1:118849170-118882556 GCA_026120095.1 Capsicum chinense
ATTTATTTTTAATATTTAAATATTTAAAATTTATTTATATATATAATAAAAATATAATTCAAATAATAAATTAAATACATATTAAGAAAATATTTGAATTAATATAATAAAATTATTATTTAATTAAAAAAATATTTATATTTACTAGTGATAATGGAGATGGTTTGTACTGATGGTGATAGTGGTAATGATTGATGTTAGTGACTCAGTGATGGTTGTGATGGCAGAGATGATTGATATTGTAGTAAATGTTATTACAATGGCAATTGATAGCAGTGGTGGTGATTGTGATGTGAAGTTAGTTGATGGTAGTTTTTGGATTATTGATTTCGATGGTTGAAAAATAAATGTATGATGTTTGACAATGTGTTGGTGGTAGTTGGGGAGGTTATCAGCTGTGATAGTATATATGGTTGTTAGTGTAGATAAACTATAGCAATGGTAGTGGTTGAAATAGTTGTAGAGGTAGCGATACCAGTAGCAATGATGGAAATGATGGCCGAAGAACGTGCGGAGATGATGATGTATTAGTGGTAGTTAGTGATGTTGCTAGTTGTTATACATGAGTTGGTCGGTAGCAGGGATTGGGAGGTAATGGTTGATGATGGTGGTGACGTTGGAATTGGTATTAGCATTTGATGGCGATAGCGGTGGATATAATTAGAATAATGGAGGTGATAGGTTTTGTAGCGGCTAACAATAGTGGTTGATAGCAATATTGATTGTCCATGATAGTTCTGATGGTGAAAGTGGTTTGTGGTGGTGGTTGATGGTGGTGGGTGGTGGTTAACAATGATGGTAGTGATAGAGATGGTAGTGGTGGTAACTAGTGATTGCGGAAAGAGTGATGGTGAATATTATTCTACACAAGAATACCTCTTAATGATATTAAGACTTGGTTTCAGATCTGAATGATTTTGACCTATTAAGAGTTAATATCTTAAGAATAAACAAATTTGCTTAATGGTCTGAAGTCTGAACTATTCAGATTCAGATCTCGATTAAGTGCAAACAAATGAGGCTTAGATTGGACACTCCAGTCTTGTTCTCTGTAATGGCATGAGATGTTTTTTTCGGTTATTTTTACTTGTTATCTTTCTTTTTTTGCTTGTTATTTTTTTGTTTTTCAAGGTTAAATTGCACGAATTTTAATTTAATATTTTAAATATAATTTCTATTATATTAATATAAAAAGATTTTAACTCTTAATATTTTTCGTATAAATTTCAATCATTCAATTTTTAAAGTTAAAATATTAAATTAACTTATTTTAATTTAGCTAATATTTAGTGAAATTAATTTCTATAAAACTAAACATTATAAGTTAAAATGAATGGAGAGAGTGAAAAATAAAATATTTTCTCCGTTCACTTTTACTTATAATATTAGACAAATGGAAAAAATATCATGTTGGCTAGTGTTTTGATTATTGGTTCTTCTACTTGTCTAATTTATTTTTAAATTTCATTAAAACGTATTAGATACTCCCATACTCTCTCCATCCCATATTAACTAGATATATTTTATTTTGCACACTGATTAAAAAAATTATAAATAAGAAAGAAATTTTGCAAATTCACCCCTAAGAAGTTTTGCAAACTCAGCCTTTAAAACTTTTTGCAAATTTTATAAACAAGTGTGAACACTTTTAAAAAAAAATAATTGCAAAGCTAATATGAAAAAAATACTCAACTAATACGCTCCTGATTTAGTAAAGTGGCCAACTAATATGGATTATGAGACAACTATTTTTAGTAAGACGACTAACTAATATCGAACGAATGGAGTAAATATTATTTGTAATGCTTGGAAAATCTAAATTTGAGTATTAACTTATATATATTTTAAATATAATTATTTAATAATAAAGGTAAAATTGAAAAAAGTAAACTAAAAGGCTCTTATTTGTTAAAATGAAGCAAATAAAGGCTCTTATTTGTTAAAATGAAGCAAGTATTAAGGAAAAATTGCCTATTTGAGTTTTTTTATTAAATATTTTCTACTTTTAATTATTAAACATCTTGATAAATTCAAGTTGCTTCAAAATTTGAAAAGAAAAGATATATAATAATTTTCTTTAAATTCACCCCTATTTCAAATTAATAAAGAATTAATGAAGTCTAATACTCCCTTCATTCGAATTTACTTGTTATATTTTTACTTGACACATCTATTAAGAAAATAATGATTGACATAACAATTTTACCATATTATCTCTTTAATTGATATTTAATAATAGGTATTGAAAATGATTTGGAGAATAAATAACTAATGTTAAGGGTAAAAATGAAAAAAAAAAATACTTTTTCTTGATTTATAAAAAATAACAAGTAAAAATAAAAGTTAAATTAGAAAATAGTGACAAGTAAAATCCTAATGGAAGGAGTAGTAAAAACTTAAGAGAGCAATAAAGTACATTCTTAAATAATACTTGTATAATTAAAGTTATCAGATATTTTTTTAACTAATGAACACAATTTTAATATACTATGTATCTGAGCATTAAATTTTTAAAATCTTATATAGTCAATTAATATAAATTAATAAAATTTATTATTTTATTATTATAATAAATTAATATAATTTGACATAAACATTGAAATGTAAATGATTATTTTCTCCAATTATACTTTTTTAACATGAAAGATATATTATATTAACATTAAAAGTTGACCATACTGAGAGAATTACGTCTAAAAAGGATTGGCTAAAAACTAAATTTAAAAGCATCTGGACTAAGAGAGTGTTTTCAAGGGAGATATTAAGAAATGGAGACATGTTTAGGCACTAATATTATTAACTAGAGGATTAATGTTGGTTTGTGAAATAAAACGAACAACTTGCTTATTAAGGAGATCCTCGCTAATAGCTTGCCGGAGAAAAGATAAAGATGATTAAAAAAAAAAGACGTATTAAGATGGAGATATTTTTTCTTATAAACTTACCAATTACGTTTGTAACTGCCTTTTTGTAGGTGTGTTGTACGTGTGGATTACTCAGTAACGTCATCAAGTATGTTAGTGCTTGAGTTTGATCTTCAAGGTAGATAATTGTTTCTTCATTCTGAATATGTCACGATCTAAACTATCAAATTCTGAGGACACCTATTCTAATTCATCTAGAGAGAAGTATCAAATGAATGTGAAACTCAATATAAGAACAACAAAATACTTTGTTTATTACAATCCGTTTACAAACATTAAGTACAATTGGAATCATTTCTCAAGGAACAAGTCAAAAAAGGTACAAGAGCTACTTCAAGGAAATACAAGAAAAAAGCCACAACTTTTATTGCGAGAACAATAACTGTTGGAGATCATTATTGTGTCAAGCATGAAACACCTACTGATCCTGCATATAGACTATACCTCAAAAAAGGTATACCACAAGTAGTATCGATACAAATCACACGTACTGTTAAGTATTATCGCTCGATCCGAATTAAATCACATAAAACATCACATAAATATATATAAAAAAAACCTTATAGTTTGAGATTCATTTTAGTAGAATCCTTCATTAAACCACTCACTTGTCACTTTTGATGTTATCGTCCCTAGACACCAAGAATCCACTACATTACCAAGTCAAATCTCATTTAGTAATTATCTATGAGTTCGATAATAACTGCCCTCAAGGTCTCTTATCCTTAACCCCTTTCCATTAAGCCGATCATACCTTGACAACCTAGTGCCTTAAGTTCATTTAAGTCTATAAGATGCAATTAACAAGACAATAACCCCCGTCTTTCCGACTTAAAATACAATAAGCATTAGACCACCAACTATACCAAGACATGAACACAATACGAACACCTATTGGTAACCTTACCTCAACTCATAACGCATGATCATAATGTATCATGACAAAACAATCACTCTATCATATTACTCTATCCCAAGTTCATGACATGTAACCGTGTAAGTAAGTACATTATGACATTTAGTAAATATGAGTCAACAAGTACAACAAGTCAAGTCAGACTATGACCATCAATAGACTCCACCATAAAATATATCCCCTTGTCTCTTTTACCTTAGAAGTGAACCATATGGAATATACATTTTTCTTTTATCAACCTTAACCTGGACCTCTCTTGGATCTTTTTCAGTTAAATAAAAAATATCACAATCATAAGTCCCAGTTCATAGAAAGTCTAATACAACAGTCAACACATAGCCCAATTCACACAGGAATTAATATACCAGATAAAGAATCAATTTGATCCACTCAAAAAATTAATACAACACATTGTATGTTAGTTTAATAATTATCCCAAATCACTCAAGGATCCACAAGAATAACAATGATGACAATTATGATGAACAATAATGGCAAATATCATGCATTCTAATTTAAATAAAGAAATCAAACACAACAATTAAGTGCATAAATCTGGTTCACTCAAGGAACTAACAAATAACTAAGAAAACACATAAACCCTGATTCACTCAAGGGTTTTATGTATGCATCCATTATTCATGACCTACAGGGGACGATATATTACCCATGTATCAATTCTAGACATCAAGTGTCTGTCAATGTTATATTAACCAATCCCATGAAGATATTCAAATATCAGTACATTCCATAATAATGACAAATATCATAACTTCCACAACCACAATAATAATAGAACAACACTTGTAAAATCCAACAAGCTTCCATATAAGTTTATTGCGTGTGATTAACACTTAGGATATAAAACAATCATCATTTTCCTCGAACATTCATTGTACAAGAGATACTAAGAGTTAGTTATCATACACACGTAACAAGTTAGGTTTTAATTATACTTAAACCATCACCTACAATTTGCATATATAACCTGCGGGTTCTGTCCCACCCCCAACTATTCATTTTTACCATTTGATATATTGCCAACTTTTTATTCCTCTAATTACTGCCATAGATTCTTTTGAATCCACAACCACAAACTATTAATAACAAAAGTATTTAATTAGGTTTAACCCAAACTTCAAGTACAACATTGTTGTTAATCATACAAGGATGAACAACAATAACAAGGTAACATATTATTTCATTATCTCAACATATTATCAATTTACCACACAATTAATAGGGTTTTTATTCATTTAATCTATATAAACATCTTGTTCGAAGGCCTAAGCATGAAATTTTCCATCAATCTATGTCATGCTTATGTTTTCTAACTCAGATTAAAACTACTCAGTTAAACCTAGCCTATCAAGTTACTATGCAACTAATAAGGAGGCATGAACGCGAACTTATGACTTTGTAAAGATGAATTTTATCATGAAATATAGTGAAAAACCATAGGTTTTAGCCCATGAACTGAAAATCCCTCCTCTCCATTCTCCTAGGCCATGAAGTAATCCTAGGGGGTTTTTGAATAAACCTCATCCTTTTTACAACTGAAAAAGAAAAAGGAGAAAATGTAAAAGCACACCTGGGTCTTTGGTTCCTGCATCCCGCTATAGAGGCCAGTCGACTACTATAGGGATTCTGCTATAGCAAAAAAATTTCGCTATAGCGGGATGACATCATCTTAATCCAAAACTTTTAGCTGTCTCCCAGACCAATTTGAGAATTTTTTTTAAAATTTTTCATAATTTGTACTCGTAATAAGGTTTCTTTTAATAATTATGGAATAGGTCGTTTCAATAAATATCAATTTATCCATTATTCATCCCTGAACGATCATGATAAGAAAAAAATAATATAAGTCTAGATTAAACCTTAACGCCCTTATCAAGAAGACAAAATTATAGATGTTATATGGATACTAAAATTCTATTTTACTTGGTAAACTAAAATTTCAAGTTGTAACCTTGTTACTGCTCTGATTTGTTAAGAAAAATCTCTCTTATTTACAAATCGTACAGAAATAATTAAGTATAATATTTCCTGATAACCCAAGGTAATTTGGGGCCGCACCAATATACGGGGACAAAGAATTTCAAAATAAAATGGATGAAAATATTTTCATTTTGAGGGAATGGATCTTTCTATAGCGGGAATGTTCCAGTTATAGCACCATCGCTATATTGAGAGAGGGTTGCTATTGCAGAAATCAATAGTTTAATGAGAATATTTCTCTCTCTTTCACTTGAAAACACCTCTTCCCTTCTCGATCATTTTTCCCCCATCATTGAAAGTAAGGCAATTATCGATACCCTTCTTCTCTTTACTTCCTTACATGCATTTCTACTAGTTTTACGCTTGAATTTGCAGAAATAAGATAGGTTTTTAGTTAGTTTTTAAATTTTAAAAAACATGTTAATTTTGCTGAATTTTCAAAGCATGGTTGCTTCCCTTATATATACAATCTTCTGTGGTATTCTGAGAGTAAGAATCACCAAGTTTATGGCTAAAAGTGCTTGAAACTATAGGGAATGTGAAGGGTTGTTCTTTGTTTAGTTTTGGTAATTTAGGCATGTTTTAGGAGTTATCCTTCCCAAGTTTTGGCTTAAACTAGTGTTAGGGTAGGTTAGAAACATTAATCTAAAGTCAAAATATTAAAAATAGGACTCATTGTGAAGAGGTGCCATTGTTTCACCTCTTGAGATTTTGATGATAATGAAGGCTGTTGTAGTAGCCTTTTCCCACTATATCAACCCTGTTATCGCAAAAAAATTCCTATTATAATGATATCTCCATAATGGGATGCAACCTACTATAGCGAGAGGCTGCAAGCAGTAGCCTCCCAGTCAGGCTAAGGCATTGGCTTTTTATTGAATTTTGATTTTTGAAATTTTTTATGAGTTCTAACATACTTCTTTTTCAATGATTTTACACATCAAACATCCCCAATGGCTAAAAAACAAGAGAATAGTTTTACTTCATCCTATGAGAGATTTCTCTATAAAGCTTTTCAGAAGGAATTCTTGGTGTACGGGAGGATGAGATTTTATTACAAGCGGGATTTCTCTATAAGATGGATGGAGGAGAAGGTGTCTGCATTTTACAATCGGATCTAGGAGTTTGGATACGGCCCACTAGTGGTGGATCCTTCTTCTAGGATTTCACTCTAGGTCAGGGAGTTTTATGTTATACTCCCTATCATGGACTGGGACGTCCCTATCCTCACTATCTACATCAATAGAGTGGATTTCCCCATGGATATTTAGACTATAAATGAGGTACTTAGGGTGTTGTATGTCTCAAATGTGGGGTACCTATCCAAGTCCTGGGAGATGGACATAAGGTGGTGTTGTGGTATGAAATTATGGCACTTGGGACACTTAAAACAATAAATATTATAAAGTATAAAGGTACTTTTAGTGGATATGATAGAGTTTGGGTGTTTGCAGGTCAAACAGTTCTCAAAGAGTAGAGTGCCGATTTTGGACAAAATTATACATCATACAATTATTACCACGATCATGGGATTTGACTATGATTGTACCTGGGAAACATAGGAAGAGGCAGAGTAGTGAATTGTAGATGTTGCTCGGATGATAGCTTCCCACGATCATACCTTAATCATATGATCATATCATGTGATCATAGAGAGAATGACCTGGAACAATGTTTGCATAATATAAGTGTAAAAAGGCTTAGATGATTGGATACCATGATAGTACCTTAAAGTGAGGATCGTAACTTGAGGTCGTAGGACTAAAGTCCTAAAGTGAAGTTTCAGGAGTTGAAGTTAAAGTTGATCAGACGATTGCATTTTATGATCGTATGTTGATACCACAAAGTCATATTGCGATCTTACCAAGCAAGACTTGAAGATTCCAAAGTCCATAGTGATACCACGAGCACCAAAAGACGATCGTGGTATCTAACCATGATCGTACCTTCCTCTCATCCAACTATGATCGACCTAGATTGTTTGTTTTGTTTAGGATAGACTTGGTTTTATCTATAAATACTTTGATGTACTTTATTTTGTAAGCTTATGCTCTCTTATTACTTTCAAGACATATTATTCATTTTGCAAGTGCAAACTTTGAGTTTTAGGGTTTTAAGTCAAAGTGAGATTTTGGAGTTTTCTAATTATTCTTTATGTTCATAATTATGATTTCTGCTATGAATTCTTCTTGTGTGTTTACAATTATGAATAGCTAAACACTACAACTAGGGTTGTGGGAACCATGATGGATTAATAAAGGTGGCTACAAAGTATGGAGTAATCTTTATTCGGTGTTCACGTGTATTGATTGTTCCCTTGATTTTGATTGTTTTTTTATTATGGCCAATGTTAGAACCCGCCTAATCTCTATTTTGGACAAAAGGATGAGTACAAATGGAAAGAATGGAATAATCTACACAAACTTGGAGCTATCAACATCTACTTAATAGCTTGATCCTCTTATAAGAAATAATTGTATGGGATATAGGATAGTGGATAGTAAAGTAGACTCAAGAGAAGAGAAAACTTACCTGAGGGTATTGCCCATACAAGAGCATAAAGTTGTTCCAGGTATATTTAACCTATCAATTCTGCATACCAAACACCGAGAAAGAGTTTTCAAGTATGATTAACCTACAGAGTTATGAAGTTATGGTGGAACAAAGTCCTAGCGTCTCTCTTATATTGATTAAAAATCCAACAAATTAATAACTCTTACTACTAAATTACTTAATTATGAATTTCCATCTTTTACTATAAAATGTTAGTGATTGCATTGACATACATATTGGTTGATATTTCAACCTATTTCTTGTGGGTTTAACCCCAACCTTAGTTGAGTTCTATATTTGACTGTGGCCACCTTATACTTTGCTTAGAGGTGTAATTTAGGTATCCTTAAATTTTGGCGCCATAATTAGGGAATACGATTACAGAATTGATTTGAGTGTGTTTGTTGGGGTTATTGGTTGTTATTTCTTATCTTTGCTTTTCTATTATTTCTAGAGCACACCCAGTGCATACACAGTACTTAGAGTCAAGGAAATCCCCTGATTCCACTTGATATAAAGCTTTAGAGAACTCGAAGACATAATTGAATTATGGTTAACAAGGAAATTCACTATTTAACAACCTTAATGGAAGGTGTGCATAGTGGTGCTGAACATCATGATCATCCATTGCAACAACATGATGGTCATAAGACAGCAAAACAAGTCACTTTCAGTTGATGGTAAGGAAAATCCTAGGCAAGCAGCTAGCTAGAGGATAGAAAGAGAAGATGGGGCTAGGCAAGATGATACAAATCATCTAGCTACAGTTTATGAGAGAAATATATAGAGATGAATAGGGTGTAACAACCTCTGCAATAGTATCTCCCTTAGTTTAAATATCTTTAGAAAGATAGATTATTTAGAACTAATAAAAATGGGTGCAATCATTACACTTGAATTACCTCAACGTGCTGAGTTTGATATCAAGAGTGCAATAATCCAACTGCTGAATTTAAAAAGAGTATTTGATGGACTTCATATTGATGATAAAAACATGTATATTATGAACTTTGTGGGGATCTACATTTCATATAATCAACGTGGAGGGAGTCGGAGGCTATTTCCATTCTCTCTGACAGGAGAAGCTACTCTGTAGTTGGGTGAATTATCACATGGATCTATTACTACTTGGAATAATTTGAGGACTCAATTTTTGGATTGATTTTTTCTTCTCTTAAAAATGCTACAATTAAAAGATGAGATATACAACATTCAGAGGCACTATATGATACTTGGTTGAGGTTTAGGAAAAAGCTACAGAGTCTTCTAAACTAGAGAATGAATGGTAGAAACTTGCTAGAGATCTTATACAAAGCCTTGAATGCTAAAACTATGGTTCTAGTAGACACCATCACAGGTAAAACATTCATGAGTATACAATGGGAGCATGACTCTGAGATTTTAGGTCAGATCACAAAAACCAACTAAGGTTTGCATATTCAAAAGATAGATAGACCCATAGGTACTTATGCAACTGAAGCATCCATGGAATAATGAGTACTAGATGAGAAAGTGGCTCAAGATATAGCACAATTGAGGTCTAATATTGGGATTCTTAGAAAATAATTTACAATAGATAGAGTGAAAAAGGTAAATATTATAGGTACATGAGTTAAGGCTTCTAGGTATAAAGATTCCAACTCTGGTGAGGAATTAAAGTACCTTGATAGAGAAGTTGAAGATTTTTTAGCCAAGGGCCAAGAGTATAATAAAGAAAAATGGAACTCAAGGCAAGGGAATCAAGGTCGGAACTACTACAGAGATAATTATAAAATATTTGGGTATAGAGATAAGAGCAAAGATCATGATGGTGGTTGGAATAGAAAAGATGACTATAAAGATAAGAGTGGCCTATATATTCTATCGGGGAACTATGATGTTGGTTCTATCAATTCGAAGATGCAAGACATGCTCACAAAAATTGTAAAAGGGGTAAACGAAACAAAAGACTGTCATAAGGATATTAAGGTGGATATCATTCAGGTATGAATTAAAAAGATGAATCAAATATACCACCATCAAGAAGATTGAACAATAATTTGGTCAGATTTCTATAGCATTAAATTACTGATAACCGGGTACTCTCCCAAGAAACACTATCCAAAATCCAAAGAATGATGGTCATTGCTTGGATATACTACTATGCTCATGATTATTGATGATGCGATAGAACCAGTAATAGTGAATGATAAAAAAATAGCTAACTATGAAGAAGGGGTGGTAAATGAGAAGGCATGTGATGAGCCTCAAGTTGATGATCATGAGACCAAGGCAATAAAGGGAAATGACAAGGAGGTACCTCAAGTATTGTCTCCCATTCCATGATCTCATCATTTTTTCCCATAAATATTGAAAAAGAAAGTCGAAGATAAAAGTACCAGGAGTTTATGTTTATGCTGAAGAAGTTGACAGTGAACATCCCTCTAGTTGAGGTATTTGAACAAATGTCGAGTTATGTAAAGTTCATGAAGGATTTAGTGACTAAAAAATAGGTGGTGAGTTTTGATTCCATGGCTAATGTGCACCATTGTAGTGCAATAGCCTCTAGATCTTTGGATGAAAAAAGACGTAGGAGCATTCATAAGCTCATGCACTATTGGGTATTTCAACTTTACGAAGGCATTATGTAATTTGGGTTCTAGCATTAACTTTATGCTGCTAGGGGTTTATAAGCAGTTGGGGTTGGATTCACCCAAATTGACTTTGATGAGACTTCTCATGGAGAACCACTCTATGAAGAGGCCATTGGGAATCTTATGTGATGTTTTGGTGAGGGTTACACATTTTATCTTTCAGTTGATTTCATCATCCTTGACTATGAGGTTGACTTTGCGATCCTTGTTATTTTGGGAAGGTCTTTCCTTACGACTGGACATGCACTGGTTAATATAAAGACTGCATAAATAAAGTTTTGATTGAATAGTGAGCAGGTTACTTTAAATGTATATTATTCTATGAAATACAATAAGTATTTGTGTGTGATCTCTGTGATAGAAATAGTTGATAAAAATGATTTGGTAGCTCTGATTGAGGAAAGACTTGGCATTTGCAGTAACCACTATAAATTTTAAGAGAGTTGGCACTAATGAATATGGTGAGATGGTGAGCGCACTTGAGGGTAGAGGTTTATATATATATATATATATATATATATATATATATATGCAATAAAGAAGTTAGATCTTGACTTAAAGGATATAGTGACCCCTCCAACGCAACCTTCTATTGAGGAGCCTCCAATATTAGTGCTCAAAGCTAATCCATCCCATCTTCTTTATGCTTTTTCGGGAGCCAACAATACTTTGTTGGTTAATATTGTGGTGGATTTGGTGGAATAACAAGTTAAGGCACTAGTTTCTATTTTTAAGAGGTTCAAAAGGGCTATTGGATGGTCCATTATTGATATCCTTGAGATTCTACTCAAAATTTGCACGCACAAAATTCAACTTATACCATATTGCATTCCTATTAATTAATATTAATAGAGGTTTAAAATTCATCTATACAAGAGGTGGTGAAGAAAGAAATCATAAAGTGGTGGGACACATGTGTTGTTGATTTAATTTTGATTAAAAAAGTAAGTAAGACTAACCCAATGTGTGCCAAAGAAAGGTGAAATAACTATGGTTCCAAATGAGAAAAATGAGCTTATTTTGATGAGGTTAGTCATGGGTTGGCGTGTATACATGGACTATAAAAAGCTAAACTCTTAGACCGAGAAGGATCATTTTTTTGTGCATTTCATGGATCAGATGTTAAACTTACTTGTTGGTTGAGGTTGGTATTATTTTCGTGATGGATACTCTGGTTAAAATAGATTTCCATTGCTCTCGAGAACTAAGAGCAGACTATATTCACTTGTCTATATAGGACATTCACATTCAATAAGATGCTATTTATTTTATTTAATGCACCCACAACTTTTAAGCATTGCATGATAACTATATTTTTAGACATGGTTGAGAAAACTATTGAGGTGTTCGTGGATAATTTCTCAATTTTGGGTGATTCATTTGAAGATTGTTTGGCACATCTTGCCAATATTTTGAGGAGATGCAAGGAATGTAACTTGGTGTTGAATCGACAATAGTGTCACTTCATGGTTAAATAAGAAATAGTGCTTGGTCACAAGATTTCAAAGAAAGGAATTAAAGAAGATAATCCAAAGACTGAGGTAATTCAAAAGTTGCCTCTACCAATTCCTATGAAGGGTATTCAAATCTTTTTAGGGCATGCACTCTTTTATAGAAGATTCATTAAGGAATTCTCTAAGATTTCCAATTCATTGTGTAGACTATTGGAGAAGGAGATGAAATTTGCATTTGATGATGCATGTCTAAACGCATTCTATGTCTAAAGATAAGTTGATTTTAGCCCTTATTATTGTGTCTCAAAATTAGTCTATGTTATTTGGGTTTATGTGTGACGCTAATTAAATGGCGCTAGGTGAAGCACTAAGACAAAGGTGACAGAAAATCTTACATCCTATCTACTATACTGGGAAAGCACTTAATCCTACCTAAGTCTGAATAAGAGTCTCTTGATGTGGTGTTTACTTTTGAGAAATATTGGTCTTATTTAATTGTCATGAAAGTCATTGTGCATACTGACCACGCAACTCTTAAGTGTTTTATGGTAAAAAAATGTTAAACCAACATAAATTTGTTGAGTACTATTGTTGTAGGAATTTGACTTTGAGGTCAAGGACCAAAAGAGGACTATTAATCAAGTGGCTAACCACCTATCATTACTAGATAAAGAGGCTACGCTAAAATTGAAGGATGAGCTTGAGATAGATGTTACTTTTCCTAATGAACAAGTATTAGCCACATCACAAGATATGATTTCATGATTCATGGATTTTGCAACTTAGTGAGTGATGTGGTTCCTAAAGACCTATCATTTCAAAAGCATAAGAAATTTATGTATATGTGAGAAAGCTCTTTTAGGATGAGCCATTTGTTCCAAAACTATGCTAATGGATTAGTTCAGAAGTGTATTCTTGAAATTGAGATGTTGAGTATCTTAGAGGCATGTCATTCTTCTCAAGTTGGGAGTCATCATAGTGGTCTTACAATATGGATATTATTGGCCCACCATTTACAAAATGCACATGACTATACCAGGGCATGTGACCAATGCCAAAGGCAAGGAAATATTTTAGGAAATCAAGAGCTTCCGGTGATCACTATTCTGGAGCTTGAGTTATTTGATATATGAGGAATTGAATTCATGTGACCTTTTATGAGTTCGCATGGCATGAAAAATATCTTGGTGGCTGTTGATTATCTTTTAAAAAGGGTGGAGGTATGAAACACCCTGGATTTTAGTCCCTGAAAAATTTCTAAGGTGTGAGAGGCTAGCATTGGATGGGTTCAGGGGGAGGAGAGGTAGGCTGAAGAAATACTGGAGGGAAGTAACTAGACATGACCTGGAGCAGCTTCAGCTTACTGAGAACATGACCCTAGATAGAAAGGTGTGGAGGTCATGGATAACGGTAGAAGGCTAAGATAAGTGTGTGGGGTGTAGCAAGTAGTTAGAAGAGCTCATGTATATCCGAGTTAGAAATCCTAGGACTGTTTTCATAGGTAGGATCCCCTAGTTAAGAGGGTTTGTGGTGGTGGGTTCTTTTGGTCTATGAGTGTATGTTACTACTAGGTGGTTGTCTTATTCCAGATGTTCTTTTCTTATCTCATATTTCATATTGCGCTTATTTATCTTATTTTGTATTGCTCTGATTTCTATTGTATTATGTATTATTCCTTATTTATATTATGCCATACATCCTGCTTCATGTTTTTTATGCTCTTATTTACTATTCTATATCTTGAGCCGGGGTTCTATCGGAAATAACCTCTCTACTTTTTCAAAGGTAGCGGCATGGACTACGCATATTTTACCCTCCCCAGACCCTATTTTGTGGGAATACACTAGGTTTGTTGTTGTTGTTGTTATTGTAAACTCACTGTCCAGACTATGACTCTCCTTATAAGTCGTAATATGTTATTGCGGGTCAGAGGACCCCAATCGTAGGGTGTCCAGTAAAGGTATCCTAAGTTATTGTCCTGATTAGTAGTGGCTCCTAATGAGTTGTAAAGATGCTGAATAATTCGTACGGTCTCATCCATAGCCAAACCAGTGTGTACCCCAAGTGTTTTTGTCCTGGTTATGACTAGGACCCGATGAGTTGTAGGATCTCCTAACAAGTCACATGGTGTGAATCGTAGGGTCACCAGAGAAGGGTCCTTCGATTACTATTTTAACTACAACTCATAGTGATGAGTCGTAATATGTCCTTACGAGTCGTATAATGACCCGTAGTCATTGGCAATAATTTTTCAGCTTTTAACTAAGGGCACTTTGGACATTTTCCTTTTTACCCACTTAGACCCCACATACATATAACACCTTGGGGCCATTATATCTAGCCTTTATCAATCCTAAACTTTCTCTCAAACTCTCTAAATTCTCCAAGGTCAAGATACTTAGGGTTTCTAAGAATTTGATCAATTAGAGCTTCCAAGGGCAAATTCTCTCCATAATTCTTGATATTTAAGGCATATGATGCTACCCTTAAAATTTTTTTACTTAGATCATGAAATCATATGATTGTTTATGTGGATTTGAACATGGGTTTTGATATGGGTTGAGGGTTTTGGGATGAATGTTTCTTAAATTATTTTTCCATAATTTATTATACATTGTTCATGTTTTATATATGGTTTTAAACTTGTGGGGTACATGGTCATGGCGAATAAACTATGAAATTGTGTTTTCCCCAAATTTTTTAAATATTAACAATGGAATTGGTAATAACCCCAACCCAATTTTGTGTAAATGGTTCCGAGTATGGGTATAGTTACAATGAACTACTCTTGGAATAATTGCCTGGTGTAAAGAGGTTATTGAAACATGATGGTTTGATTTAATGAACAAAGAGAGTCGGTTTTCCCCTAATTGTATTAATGAACCTAAGGAGTTGTTTTCCCCAAGTTAATGGAATTGAAATGACATGATGATGTTACCTTGTAGGTATAGTTGGTATGGCGATACCAACAGTGTATGCCTTAAGGTGTATGGTGGTTTAATGAATGGGAATATGTGAAAGTGTTTTAATTGGGCTTAAATGAGGGATGTATATCTGGGCCATGAAAGTGAAGGTCCCAAGGGACTAATACTGGAAACTGTGATTATCCATGTAGGGGTTTAATTTACCGGGTGATTTGAGTTACCTTTATTATATGATTGGGTGGTTTGATCCCCCCATGTTAACTAACTAGGTGCTTAAGTCACCTTTGATATATGTAGGGAGGTTTGAGTACCCTATGGTGCATGCATATGTACATATGATTATCCTCTAGTTTGTGCGGCTTCATGCACTGGGACCCTTTTAGCTAAGGGAAATTTGGACCCATGTAGCCTATGGGTTCCTTATTATGATGGTTATGCTACACAACCCAGGTTAAAAAAAATTTAAATGCATGCTAAGACTTATTCTCTATCCCAGCATTTTATAGAAGTATATTTATATGCATATATATATATGTGAACATGTACATTAAGTTGAACTGGATCTTGAATTTTCATTACCTTATTCTTATCCCTAAGTTATATGCTAGTGCTCAATCCACTAACCATCTTCGGACGTTGTATCCCCATGCAATGTAGGGTTCGAAGGCAAGTCTACTTTTTTGCATAGTGTAAGGTGGATCATCTTGGTTTGTTAGTCGATTATGGTGAAGTAGTGAGCTTTCATTCTTTGAAAGACTTGATCATTCCATCGTCTTTCTTTCATAAGTAGAATTAAAGAGTTCAAATTAATATTATCATTGTCATTGTCAGGGTTGGGGCATGTCCCGACTTAGATTATTTTTAGATTAGTAGAGGCTTTGTGGATATTATTGTGGATTGGGTATTGATGTTAGCATTCTTTGATGTCTTTGAGTTTATTACTTGTCTATATTGTTATATGTTTGGAATCTAGCCGCTGCTAGGTGTTATGTTCTATATTGGCTAGGCAAAGGGGGTGGTCTCCAGTCCTCGATGGACTTGGTATACCCGTTATGGCCAGGCCTAGTTTGGGTCATGATATAGTAGTTATGCTATCAAATAATTAAGGGAAGAGTATCCCAACATTCTTGAAGAAGATCATTTTTTCAGATTTAGGACTCCTAGGGTTATCATTATTGATGGAGGATTACATTTTTGCAATCTTCTATTTAGAGCCTTGCTTGAAAAATATGATGTGAATCATAAGGTGGCAACGCCTTACCATCCTTAGATAAGTGGGAAGGTTGAGGTCTCTTATTGAGAGATAAAGTCTATCTTGGTGAAGAATGTGAATGCTAGTAGAAAAAATTTGGAAAGAAGATTATATGACTCATTATGGGCCTACCGAACAATATTTAAGACCCCCATAGGTACCTTTCCATATCAAATTTTATATGGTAAATCATGCCACTTATTTGTCAAGCATGAGCAAAAGGCATTGTGGTCTTTGAAAAAGCTAAATCAAGTGGAATGATGTGACCAAGTTGCAACTTGAACAACATAATAAAATGTATAAGTTCCACATCTGAGCCTTCGACTAATCAACTTCTATAAGGAAAAGATGCAATAATGCCATGATTTCAAGATCGAGAAAAAAGAGTTCCCCATTGGCTATTTGATATTGCTTTTTGAGTATAAGATAAAGTTGTAACCGAGAAAGTTGAAGTCAAAGTGGAGAGGGCCATATAGAGTGACTAGAGTGTTCCCCTATGGTGAGCTTGAGCTGGAAAATAAAGGACTGGAGTTTAAGGAGAATGGAAAAAGGGTGAAACACTATCTAGGGTCCCTTGATGAAGTGAAAGTTGTTTATGATGTATATTTTGATGGTGCTTGAGGTGCCAAGGACACCTGAGTCTTGCCATATTGTTAAATCATGCGCTTTATAGGAGGCAACTCGTGGGCTTGTTGGTGAAGTTTGAGTATCCAACATAGCCATGTCGTGCCACAATGTTAAATGAAACGCTTCATGGAAAGCAACCGATGATTTTGTAATTTTTAATTTGATAGGGTAATATGTGTTACTTATGTAGGGATTATGCAGGAAAGAAAATATGGAAATGGAATCAACACTTAACCCACGAGAGGATTTCAAGACCGTGTGAAAAACCCACAATCGTGGTTTCAACTATCTGCACACACTTTACTAAAATCTAGAAGGATGAAATATATGGAGTCTCACGATTGTGGTGCCTATCTCCTGATTAAACTCCTAAGAACCAACAGTCAAAACATGAACCTATGGTTTTAAGGTACAATTGTTATTACATATCATGATCATCCTTAAGGCTCATAGGTTTCCAAGTAAGTTTTCTTGAAACCCTTATAGTACGATAAGTTGTCACAATCATAGTTTGATACCAGGATCATAGGAGACTCTAGTCTGAGGAGTCCACATAAATATAGGGAACCTAATCTGACCGACCCAATTAGAATTTAGCACTAAAACCCTAGGCTAAGAACTCTATTTAGAGACACAAAAATTTGCAATCATTTCTAATTATTGTTACACTATAATTATTCACTATGAATCGATCGAAAGAGAAAAAAATCAAGGGCACTCACCTTTAATTTATGCTCTCAAGCTACTCCCCAAACTTCAAACTCAGTTGATTCACCTGTATTTCAATTTGCAAACTAAAACTATTAGTCTTCAAAGAAAAAAACTTTAGTGTTGAGTGAATAAATGGGTTCACGAGGGTAGTATAGTCATAAATTCATATAAATGCTTTTGGGTTTGAGTTTTTTAAGGAATGAAAGCACAGGGAAAGTCTGAGTACCCATTTAGTGTGAATTTTGTGGTCATTGATGGTCTAAAATGGGCCTAAAAGGATTCAAAAATTAGTTGTTAAAATATTCTAACTGTCTTTATAATCCATGACACAACCTACAATCATGGTATATACATACAGTCATAGGTTGGGGCATTGTGGTGTACATGTTCACATATTATGGGTGCTCATCACATGAGCACACCCCATGATCGTAATCTCAAGGTACAATCATGGTATGTACTCATTTTCTTTGACATACTCTCAGTACTTTGAGAGTGTTCCTATAATCAAAAGGTACTAATGTACTATCACTGCACGATCATAGGAACTGTTCATCGAATGGGAAGCTTCCGCTAGTACTTTTAGGGAACCCTTCCGAAAATTAGGATGTACAATCACACCTTTATTGCATGATCATAGGAAGGGTCGTCTAAGTAAAATCCTACAATTTAACACTTCAGAATTAAGTCCTTGTCCCAATGTAGGTTAAATGGCACTAAAATCATAGATCAAGCTGATGAAGGATATTTATAATAAGAGGGCACCCAAAGAAACTCCTCCAACCTCAAAGAGTGAGTCTGATATCTCTAGTGGGATCGAGGTTGAGTACTCTACTAGCCTCTTAACTGAATAACTCTCTCTTTGGATTGCAAGAGTAAAGGCCAAGTCTACCACATCTCTAGCCTTGGTAGAAATTCTGACCCTTATCAACCTTTCCAGTCTGAAGATGGAGATAAATATTCATATCAAGGTAGGAATGATCATAATGCTACAGATGAGGAGATAATCTCCTCAATGAGTGAGGAATAATCCAACCCTAAATTCTTCACAAGTATGGATACTCCACTTTAAAGTGGTATTGATACACGATGTTGGATAGTCCTAAACTCTGGGGACTATTATAGTAAAAGAGTATCATTGACAGACAGGTGCAAAAAAAAGATAGATATTCAAGAAGAGCCCTTAATCTTGATAGAATCCTTATAAAAGATCCTAGTGTTGGTGTGGGGTTTTGAGAGATATTAATTGAAGTGGATGACTAGGCCTATGAGAATCCAAGAGCTAGAATTGGTGATGAATTTCTATGCCAGCTATGCAATGATTATCAAAAACATGACTCCCTCAAGTAAGGACAAGGACATGAGGAAGCATTCATGATTAGACATACTTCGAGTTTGGGGTCATAAGAAGATATTATTATTAAGGAAATCTTGGGTGCCTTAATTAAAAACATATTCAAGCCAATAGAGGAGACCTCAAAAAATGATTTCTAGATGAAGGATCTAAAGAGGGTAACTAAGTTGAGTGTAGATGAAAAAATTATGCACTAGAAGTAGTTGATGAATCACATAGCTGAAAATATAGAAAATGCCTCATGGATAAATGGGCTATATACAAGCATACACTAAAATCCACGCCAAGGCTTGGTAGTCAATTATGAGGTCCCACCTCACCCCCATGGCCAATGATAATACATTAGATATGACTAATGCGTGCTTGGTTACTATTTTTATGACCATATGGAGCTGAATATATCGTGGATCATCATAGAGGAGATTTGAGATAAGATGTTAACCACACTACCTTTACCTTGTCTCATCACACAATTGTTGAGAAATTCTTATGTCCCGACTATATACGTAGTGGATAGATTTATCCAAATGATGGGGAATGTGCACATGGCATTGATAAAGAATTTAAGGAACCTTCGTGCCCTTAAGCCTGGGGTGCTAAGTACATGATATAGTTGGGGGTTCCCAAGCTAGTGAGATTCTAGTGTTTAAAGTTGCTGCTACTTCACAACCAGCCATAACATGGGTGCCTAAACATATGCTCTTTCTAGTTACACATTGATACTGACTTCTTGGTTGGAGCAAATCTTAAGGACACTGATGTTATGTGATGTGCGGATTAGAAATTTAGAAGTAGGGCTCAAACCCTACATTGTTGATAAGATCAAGGAGGAGGTACAGGTAGGTCAAACCTAGTTTGACATATTTGAGAGTCGGATATTGGCCAAAGTTGATTTGGTCTTAGATCCTAATATAAGGGTCATTGCTAACTTGAGCACACTGAAATACGATATCAAGAATCTTACTGAGTAGACCATTTCTATTGAACCTTCTCTGCCACCTATTATGCCATCTTTTATGGAGCTTATTAATGATATGGAATCTATAGTTCTAGACGTATATAGCCAACTTTCGATGGTTGAGAGAGTGAATTTTGAGATTGAAAAGATAGGTGAGGGTTTGCAACCTCAAAAAAGAGGTCCAAAAAAAGGAGATGAAAAGAAAGAGGATAGAGATAAATAAAAAAGAAGGAGAAAATTGAAGAAAGTTACACAGATCTCCAAAGATTTTGGCAGAGGTTATTACTGATGTGAACTCTATGGTCCTAGACTTCGAAGAAAGTTGCAAAGACCTCAAAAACATTAATTTTGGAGAGACTAGAGATACCACCAATAGTTGAGATAGTTCAGTAGATATTGGGGGCTAGTAGACTGCCTTGATAGTTGCTCCATAAAGTGCATCAGCCACTATTGGTGCCGACATATCTTATAGTGGCTTGGCCACAATCGAGGCTATAAGAGAAGTAGATGATGGAGGGCTCTCTTGTTGCACCCTGAACGATTAGGGTATGATGGGATCTTAGTGCACTTAGGTATGTCCCTTGTCCCAGTTTTTCATTTTCCATGATTTCATGCCATGGGGACATTGCATGATTTCTATGTTGGGCATGGGGGTGTACCATAGCCAAGGGTTTCTGTTGTCATAGTTCTTTTTTCTTGATTGTGCTATCATAGTTAGAACTGATATTTTTAGGTGCTTAAATCTATTTTTGTATGGTTTTGTGTTAATGTATGTCTTGTGTGAAACTTAGAGAAAAATGAGATAACATGGTGCAGTCAAAAATAATAAAAAAACATACAAATTGTTTTTGAGCTTGTTAAAATGATGCACCTTCAAATCATTTGTTTTTATGTGCTATGTTGTGTTCTTACTTAAATATACCCATTGTTTGGTTCTGGTCGTGGTATTAGTGTTATTACTTTGATAACCTGGCTAGACTTTGCGTGAACAAAATAGATAGTGACTGTAATAATAGCCCTAAGCCCATAGTATGTGAGGATTTACCTAGTCAGTGTGTGCATTTGATCTAGAACTTACCTGGTTAGTCTCGCCAAATCACAGGATAAAATTAGGAAAGGATCATAATTCACTTTTGAAATTGTCCACTAAAGCCTAATCAACCTACAAAATTAGTGTAATATCTCTTGAACCCAAATTTGAGCCTAAATAAACCTTTCCTTCTAAACTACCCTATTCACGTTTCCAGTTTTTACAATGAACCTGCTTTGGGCCTGGTCCCTCTTTGGACACTATGTACCTCAACTTAGGCAAATCATCTACGTTAAGGGTGGCTAGTATTGGGGTGCATAAAAGTTAGATATGAAGAAACTATAGTAAAAAAGAAAAAGAAATGGTGTGGTATAAAGTAAATACATAAATGAATGGGAAGAGAATAAAATTTATAATTAAAAAAAAAGTTGAAGAAACAAAAGAACCGCACCTGGTGTCCCAAAAAGTGAAAAACTTAAAAAGAGGAAAGAAATAAAAGAAGGTAAGACTAAGTGGAAGAAAAAACTAGTGTAATGTCAAGGAGGGTTAGTCACGATATCCATATGTACCACACCAACCCCCAAGCCTACATTACAAACCAATAAAAGTCATATAGTGATCCGAATCTATTGAACCCTTAGGGGTTGCACCACACAGTGAGGGATCAGGTCCCTCAGAGTCATTCTCAAGCATTAGAAAAGTAAAGCAATTATGAGGTTCTTGAAAAAAAAAGGCAATGCAGGAAAGAACAACACAAGATTCTTACATGGAAACAAACATGGGAAAACCCACGGCTTGCCCTCACAAGCACCAAAGTAATCTACTTTAACCTACTTCTTGATTACAGACTTGACTGTGAACCTAACTCTAGGTTCCTCCTTCTTGAAATACATCTATTGCAAGCATACCTTGACACCTCTGCCAAGTTTCTCTTCAAAATAGGTTAACTCTAACCAGCTACAAGCTTATGTTACTCTACCTAAGCAACTCTTCTCAAAAATAAAACACGACTATTATAAGATGAGTAGTTCAATTACAAATCATTACTCATTCAAGAACTAATTTAATTTAAGCACACATAAAGCTAAGAACTTTAGTATTGAAATGGGGTTTTGCTACCTTTTTCTTCACTCTTTAGAATATGCTAAAACCAATTGTTGAAGAGACATCTCTTTCCTTTTATATATGGGTGATGATTAGGGCTGGAATATTATTGGACTAGTTGTCCAAGTTGGTACAAAATAACACTTACAAGTTTGTTACACAAGAGGACAAAACTATGTAGATACTAAGTGTCAGTTGTACAGTACTTTGCATGTTCAGGGACCTGGTCCTTCGTAGTTTAGCTGCTCATCAGCAAAACTACATTTAGCAATTTCCCCCCTTTTTTATGATGACAAAACAAACCATACAATTTGACAATCAGTGCACATTCATTATATTTAATTAGAGTGATTACCACTTGAGGATGAATGTTCCCCCTATCATAATGCTTGCTCCTTTATCATGCAACACAGGGACATGGTCCCTTATTATCATTTGTTAGAAAAAAATTCCCCTTGTCATTATGCACCTTCAGTTTATGCATTTGTATTTCTTTCCCTGTCCCTGTCATTATGCACCTTTAGTTTACGCATTTATGTTTCATTGCTTTTCTTCCCCCTGTCACTGTAGTCACTGCATCCCTGTTACTGTGCTACCAGGTCCTTCAAATCCTTACATATAAAGTCGGTATTCCTCTTTTTGGCATTATCAAAAATAATTAACAGTAAACGAAAAGTAAAGATAAGTACAGGCTAATTAACTCATGGCCATTGGGGAAATACTAACATAAAGAATAACTTAGAGCAAAGAAGAAAATTAAAGCACACAAAAAGAAATTCATTCATTATCCAATAAGACCAGTACTAGTACAATGTACCAAAAATTTATAAAACAACTATTTGCAAAGGCCACTATTGGAGTAGGAATCAAAAACTAACTCAATATACTGAAATAACAAGATTTAGGTAGAAGGGGGTTTAGAGGAGAATGATTTTAGCAACATGTCCATTCTATCAGTTAAAGTAGCATGAGCATCCAATAATTGTTTAGTGAGAGCTTTTACTTCAGTATTCGGTCTTTGGACTTCACCTGTTAACTCTGTTACTTTTTCTTTGAGTTTTGCGTTCTTTGTTTCTAGTTCTTTAGTGGTACCAGGTCCTTCTGAGTACATCTTCTGATTCTGCTGTTTTGGTTGAATTATCTCAGTTTTCTTTGTAGCTATTTGAATCCTCAATTTTTCTAATTCTTTGTTCAAATTTTCTTGAGCAGGCAAGAGTTCTGATACTTGGGACAAAGTTCTAACCTTTTCTTTGATGCATTCATTCTCCAGAAGGTTGTTAAACTAAACTTCTGTTTAACTATTTTAGGGGTCCCCTTTATATCAGTTATTTCATAGTTATCAAACACCTTGTATAGGAAGTACCTATACGGCTTTCCATTCTTTCTTTCTTTCTCATAGATTACTTTTCTTATATTCTCTATCATAAGAGAATGTAGTCTTATCAACTCAAATTTACTCAAACATTCTAATAGAAATAGGTCAACAACATAGGCAGTGGTCCTCTTATCTGATCTTAGTAACAGAACCTTGTTTAGAACTCATATACCAGCTGAAACTCACTAATTAAAAACTTTTTTTTCATAGTAGTTATTAAAGTCCCACCCACTTTTGAGGCTTCAATTATAAATTCAGTGGTCGGTTGCTCCTTCACAATAGATTTTTCTCCCTTAACAGATGCATCTAAAATCCTTTCCAATGCTACTTCATCTAGATAAATAGACTTTTCTTGTACCAGAGCATCTAAACTTAACCCATCTTTTGAGAATTCCATGGAGTAGTATAATTCTCTCTCCTCTCCTTCAAAAATAATGGGAGTTGGTTCTTTCAAAAATAATGGGAGTTGGTTCTTATAGTAAGTTAAACCATCCTTGAAGCCTTACATACTCCACATGTTCTACCATTCCTAGTTTTTTATATATTTTTTGGATCAAACACTCTCCTAGTCAACACTTTCTGAGTTTTTAAGACAATATTCCTTGATTCTCTTAGGACAATCCTCTTTTCTTTCTCTTTTCTTATTTTCTTTGATTCACTACTCAATTCTTCCTCTTCATCAACTTTTTTGTTCATGGGATTATGTCCTTTAGAGACTCTCTTCCTTTTAACAACTATGTGCTTCTTTTAGCTTACACCATGACTCTCAAACTTGGATTTGAGGACCTGGTCCTTTCATGAACTTCTAGTCTTTTCTTACAAGATGCAATAACAATATCAAAATCAGTATCCTTATCGTCTCCAACCTCTACTATTTTAACAGTTGCCTCTTCTACTACTACAGCTTTCTTAAGTCTTCTTCTTGTGGTGATAGAAGACTAACTTTTCTTCACGGTATCTGCTTGCAATTTTTTTTAGATCCCCTAGTAGAATAGGATCTAGTACCTTGTATACCAGTGCCAATTAGTCTTTCTTTACTTTTTCTAACCTTCAGCCTATTTATTTTCCAACTCAGGGGTTCATTATCCTCATCTTCTTTATTTTCCTCATTTGAGGTAATATGAATTTCCCATTCTTTTCTGAGTTATCCTATTTCCTGGTTATTTGCTCCTCTACACAACCTAAATTTTTCATGGAATCATGAGCAAGTAAGAGTAAATTCTCAACTACTAAATCTATGTTGCTGAGAGAATCAAACTTCCTTACAGGAATCTCTTCATCTATCAGGTTAGCAAATATAGAGTTTGACTCAGAAAGGACAGGAGAACCAGGTTCTTGTAAATTATTTGAAATTTTAGTAAATTTTATATCCTCATTAGGAACTTGGATTTGAGGGGCATTTGAGGATTTTGGTTTTTCTAAGGAAAGAGGTCCTTCAGATTGAAGAATCTCTTATTCAATTGGAGGCCCCAAACCACTATTTAGGTCAACTATTAAGATAGAACACTGACCTTCGACTGGAGTAGTTTCACTTAGGATCTCAGGAGTCTAATGGGAAGGACTGATGGGTAACACACTTTGGGGCTCTTAAGAATGATCAGAAGACTAACTCTTTCACAGTGCTTGAAGATGAATAAATTTTAAACATTTTGAAAAAAAATTGAGAAGAGAAATAAATTACCGGTTAGTTCAAGAAAAAAGTGTGATTTGAAGTTTAATTGAGAAAAGAATAAGAGGATTTGAATTTATAGGTAAAAAGATGACTGTTTGATATTTAAGAGTCACCTTTACGAACAAATGCATCTAATGACAACGGTTGTGACTCTTTATTTGAATCAATTTTGACATATTTTGATCCTATGGAATTAGACTAGTGGCTAATGTTTTTAAAAAATATTTATAGATATTTAAGGCACATTATTTTGGTACTCACCGGAGAGATGGGACCAGGTCCCTCTCCTTTTTTAGTGAAATTTGACTTGTTTTGCTTCAATTGTTTCATTTATAAGTTTTTCCCTTGGGTGTATACCTACAAAGATATGATACTGAGTTATATTATCATACACCTACTATATCATGGATTCTTGTCCCCTTGACATAGCCTAATTTTTTAAGGGACACTAATTCAGAGATAATTTGATCAATCTCAGCTCTAATTTGCTCTTTTAGAATAGGTGTGAGGACCAAGTTCTAGACTTCACTTTAATTATACTGCCTTAAGTTTCTTCTTCTAAGATGAATTCATTTGGGGTCATGTCTCTAGAAATCTTTCTTTTCACAATGAGACACTTTTGCCTTGAAGTGTCTAGAGAGAGAATCCAGTCAGTCTTTCTAATATTGAGCTTAGAGAATATACTATCTACTAACCATTTTTGACTCCAATCCTCTTTCTTATGTCTGGGATCATGATCACAGGTTGGGATTGGGAACCCACTTAAGGTTGAGTTCTCAGTAAGAGGATAATAGTGTGATCAAATCTCTTTTAGACCATCTAGGTAATGATGTATTCCCTTTCACCCTTTTTAGTGACTTGAGACCTCTGTAATGTGTATTCTTATACTGAATGTATTCAGTATTTTTCAATTTAACCTTAAGTCAATATTGACATCTTTATTTCAAATGTCCATTTCTTTCACTGAGAGTGCACAGGAGTGTGCTTTTTTGCTTCTTTGCTTCCCACTCCTTATTTTGTTATAGCATCCATGATGACCAAAACACTCAAGGTATAAACCTTTTAGAGTAATCTGGCTCTGATATCAATTACTTAACCCATAGGGATTGCACTACATAGTGAGGGACCAGGTTCCTTAGAGTCATTCTCAAGCATTAAAAAAATAAAGTAATTATGAGGTAATGAAAAAAATTAAGGCAATGTAGGAAAGAATAATACAGGATTTTTATGTGGAAACCTAATATAGGAAAAATATCTTTCCCTCACAAACACCAAAATAGCCCACTATAACCAACTTCTTGATTACAGACTCAACTATGAGCCAAACTCTAGGTTTCTCCTTCTTGTAATACCTCTCTGCCAAGTTTCTCTTCAAAACTGGTTAAATCTAACCAGCTATAAGCTTAGGTAACTCTACCTAAGCAACTCTTCTAAAAAAGAAAGCACTACTCATATAAGATGAGTAGTTCGATTACAAATCATTACTCACTCAAGATCTATTTCAATTTAAGCACACATAAAGCTAAGAACTTGAGCAGTATTGAAATGGGATTTTGCTGCCTCTCTTTTTACTCTTTACAATATGCAAAAACCAATTGTTAAAGAGGTATGGGTAATGATCAGGGATGGAATATCATTGGACCAGCTATCCAAGTCGGTACAAAATAACACCTGTAAGTTTGTTACACAAGAGAACAAAATTGTGCAAATACTGTATGCCAACTGTATAGTACTTTGCACATCTAGGTACCTATTCCTTTATAGTTTAGCTGCTTATTATCAAAACACATATAGCAGAATCATACTATCTGGAAACTAAGACGTAGAAAATAATGACAAGCCTATGGTACCAAACACAGGTAGCAAAACTTCCTTGTAAAAGAGAGAGATTTGAATATTTCCTAATTTTTGCTTTACATTTCATGTACTAAGTATGGAAATTCTTTGACGTGAGGGCATAGGGTTTGTATTTTAGTTGCTACCATTTGGGTGGTGTCATTTGTCTAACGTGTTAGGTTGCTTGCTCATAATGTAATTCCATCTCTTGATTCCTCTGTGATATGGTGTATGGTAGTAGATGTACTACACTTGTTGATCTTTACATGATATTGGAGGGTTTTGAACTATGTTTTGGTTTATGCATGACAAAAATTAGTTTTTATAAAATTTGGACTATTGTAGTACTCTCAGTTTTCTTTAGCTTAAGTATCGTTACAGTAGAGTTTATTTTATATGCCTGAAGAAATAAAAACATTCTAAGTTGAGAGTGTTGATGTTCCATGAAATTACGACACTTGAGACACTTAAAATGGTGAGTATTTGCAAGCATAAAGGTACTTTTATGTGGATATGATAGACTTTTGGATGTCTACAAGTCAAATAGTTCTCAAAAAGTGGATTACTAATTTTGGACTAAATTAGGCATCAGATGATCATTGCCATGATTGTGGGATATGACCACGGCCGTACCTGGGTAGCATAGGAAGAAGTAGACTAGTTAATTGTAGATGTTTCTTAGATAAGATCTCCCCACAATCGTAATTAATCATACAATTATTTTATGTGAACATTATAAGGATGACCTGGGACTATATTTTCAGAGTTATGTGTTAATACACTCAAATGATTGGATCCTATGACCACATCTTAAAGTGACAGTTATAACTTATGGTCGTGGGAAAAAGTCAAAACTGAAGTTTGTAAGAGCTAAAATTAAAGTTAATCAGGCGATTGCATTGTATGGTCGTATGTTGACACCATGAAGACATACTGTCAATCGTACCACGGTAGACATAGAGATGCCAAAGTCCCTAGTGAAATCACAAGGAGCAAAGGATGACTGTGGTATCTAATCATGATCGTACTTTGCTCTCATCTGACTCATTCCATCTCAGATCTTCTATTTTGATTAGTTTAGGTTTTGTTTTGTCTATAAATACTCTTATGTGTTTTATTTTGTAAGTTTACATTATATTATTACTTTCAAGATGTATTAATAGTTTTGAACTGCAAACTTTGAGTTTTTAGGTTTTAAGTCAAAGTGAGATTTTTGAGTAGGGTTGTGGGAACTATGACAAATTAATGAAGTAGGGTATAAAGTATGGAGTAATATTCAATTGGTTTTTACATATGTTGACTTTTACCTTGGTTTTGAATGCTTTTTCATAGTGGCCAATGTTAGAACCCACCTAATCTGTATTCGAGATGAAAGGATGTATGCGGATGGGAAAAAGGAATTTATCAACAGAAAGTTGGAGTTTTCAACCTTCAATTAATAACTTAAGCCTCTAATAAGGAATAACTATCTGGGATCTAGGATAGGGGTTAGTAACGTAAGCTCAGGAGAAAAGAAAACTTACTTAAGGATATTGCCCATACAAGAGTGTAAAGTTGTTCTTGGTATAATAATCTATCAATTTTGTATACCGAACATCAAAAAAAGATTTTGAAGTACAACCTATGGAGTTATGAAGTTATTGGGGAACACAATCCTAGTACCGCTCTAATACCGACTATAAATCCAACAAGACAACAATTATTACATCTGAATTACTTAATAACAAACCCCCTTCTTTTACTGGAAATCGCTATTGAATGCCTTGACATACATATTGATTGATATTTCTCCCTACTCCTTATGGGTTCAACCCAATCATGGATGGGTTCTATATTTGACATTGACCATATTATACTTTTGTTAGAGGTTTAAATTAGGTGGCTATGGGACACCGCTATATGTAGTTTTAATCATAAGCAGCTAACTAGAAAGGACCAATTCCCTAGACAGGCAAGGTACAGCACAGCAGGTATGTGTCATCTACATAGTTTTGTCCTCTTGTATAACAAACTTGAGGTGCTATTTTGTACTGATTTAAATAGCTGGTCCAATGATCTTTCAAGCCCTAATCATTACTCATCTATAAAAGAAAAGATATGCCTCTTCATCAAATAGTTTTTGCATAATTCTAACGAGTAAAGTGAGGTAGCAAAAACTCCATTTCAAGATAGATCAAGTATTGCTCATGTTCTTATCTTTGTAATATGCTTAAAGAGTGAGTGATTCTTCTTGAGTGTTAATTTGTAATTGAACTACTGATGTTATAAGTGTAGTGATTTCTTATGTTGAGAGAGATGCTTAGGTAGAGGTACCTAAGCTTGTTGTTGATTAAAGTTAATCAGTAGAGAGAGTCCTTGGTAGAGTTACCGAGATAAGTGGGTAGTAGAGTTACTGCTAGTGCAATAAGCCTAAAGTTAGGCTGATCTCTGAGAGAGTCCTTGGTAGAGTTACCAAGATGAACTAGTAGTAGAGTTGTTGATACCAAAAGGAGCCTAGAGGTAGATGTAATCTAGACTGTAATCAAGAGTGGATTTTTTTGGTGCAACCCCTTCTTGTCATATCTTAATTTTATGATCCTATTTGCAGTTCAAAAAATAAATGTTGTGTTATTTATCGATGTGGGAAAATCATATATAAGAGAACTGTCAAGGTTGGAAATAATTGTTGTCAAGATTACTTACTCACATTGGTTAGGAAGTCTTTCATCCAAAAAGTAGTTGATTTTATATATCTATTTATTCTTGTGTTTCATGCTCAGATCAAAATTTTCAATTTCATACACAGTATATCACTTTACAATAGCAGACAGTTCATGCGGATAACTTTACAGATCAGATCGACAGCTTGACAACATATTCTTTCAAAGACGACGTTGCGAATACATTAACATGGTCTCCTATGCTTTTTCTGTCCAGCTTTAGATCAATGTGGTTGATATACTTGGATAATATAAGAAAGTTATTTGTAATATCCAATTCTAAAATACAAATTTGCTATATATATTAAATTATTTTCTACTATTGTGATAGTGACTTTTATCACCAGATAATTATTCCATGTAGAAATAATTAATCAAGTGTGTAAACGTTGGGCCTGTGCTAGCACGGGTCATATCTATCTAGTTTCTACTATATAGAAAGGAGAGTTGAGGGCGAGCAAGGGTAGTTTTGAAATTTCAAATCTATTTTAATAATTAAGGGTATTTGTCGTATTTCATATCTATGTTATTATTGTAATAATTGTACAGAAATATCTTTCAATGCTTCTACTTCTCTACCACATGTGAATATCTATTCATGTGGCTATAGTTGAACCACATGCATATTACAATATATTTTTTTATCTATTTCATTGTATGTGATAAATGTCAAAAAATTTGTCAACAATAACAATAACAACAAACTCAGTGTATTTTCACAAAGTGAGATCTAGGGAAGGTAAAATGTACGCAGTAGAAGTAGAAATGCTATTTTCGATAAACCCCCAGCTCAAGAAAATGTCAAAATTTATATTTCCTTCATTTTATTTTATGAGTAAACCATTTTCTTTTAAATCCGTCCAAAAAAAAAGTTAGTTTTTCTTATTTGAAACTATTTTATGTCATTATTTTCATTTTATTTTTATTGTATCCCACTTAATAAGAAAAGACAATTAAAAAGTAAACATTAAAGTGATGAATTTATTAAATTTTTCTTAAATTTTGTGTCCGATCAAATGACGATAATTAAAATACTCTCTCCGTTCATATTAGTTGACCCCTATGGACTTGGCACACCCATTAAGAAAATATATTTTTAGGGATCTATTTTATCAAATTAGTCTTATTAATTATGTTTTAAAAATATAAATTTGAGTATATACAATTCGTTTAATCATTTATTGATAAAGGTGCTATTGGAAGAACATATTAAAATCCTCTTGAATTCATTAAAGGAACAATTAAATTGAAACAAATATTTTTAGAAAGAAGGTTAAATAAAATGAAATGGAGGAAGTAAGAGGGAGAAATTATTGCTTTACCACACGAATATTTATCCATGTGGCTATTGTTTCCACCACATGGACATTAAATGACATTACAAGATGATGTTTTTCAAATAAAAGAATAATAAATTAATGGCTCTAGCTTCTAGAATTGACATTTCTAGAATAGAATAGATGACTCAAATAAATAGGCAAAAGTGTCTTCATATTACTCAATAATCTCCTCTCATCAGTTCTCAAGTTTCACATATTTGTTTGTAAGTTTCTCTACCTTCTCATACATTTATTTTTTTTCGGAGATTTATTTATTCCTTCAACAAGTTACAATTTTCTATGTTTGTTAGTAAATACGCATTTTTTGATAGAATGGATAATTTTAATTTAATTTCAGCATATGTTTTTAGAAAAATTTATCTGTATTGTGTATTTTGCTCTCCGAGAACGAAGTTCATGTGTTAGTTGAATACCATGAATTTTTCAATCAGTTGATGACCATCTTGAATGGTAACACACATACAAATATTAATATATTGAAGCATTTTCAAACTCTTTGACATCGATATTTTCACTGAATTTTGAAGCAAAAACGAAGATGGAGTTTAGGATTTTGAAGGAATAGATAAATGATGGAGAAGAGGTGGCATGAGAGAGGCTCAACTACTAAGAGTGTAGATTTGGAGGGGTTAGATATTAGGGTTTGAGGGTAGATATGTATATATGTTGAAAATAGTTGGGCCTTTAATTATTACTAGCAAAATGTGAACTTTGGTCCTTATACTATTGAGCATTGACAAACCCTTATCATTTGTTATTTTTAGTTGTCATACCAATTTTTATGATCTGCTCAATTATTTTTAAAAAATATTTTGCATAATTATTTAAAAAATAATTTAATATATATGTCTTTAAATGTCTACTTTGCAGTATCATCTCTTCGACGATAGCTATTTGTACGTCTGTGTCTATATTTGACTGTGTGGTAAGTACAATTCATTTATTTCTTTATTAGATTATAAATATTTCTATTCATGATTTATTTAAAATATAAAACATCAAATGCTTATTTTTCTATGTTAATAAGTGTATCTTATATTTTTCATAGTCACATACCTCGCATAAATATAATTATTACTTGATATGAATGTGTAATGAACTTTTACTTTTACTGTTTTTTTTCAAGCATTCATAAAAATATTTGGGCAGCAAAAAATATCGTGTAGTAGGGATTCTAAAACTGATCAAACATTCAAAAAAGCAAACTGATGATGCCACTTAAGAAAAAAATACCCTTTTGACACATTGACGAGCAAGAAGACCATAGTTGAAAAGACAAGGATTGTCAGAAGGTTAAATTAACAATGATTCGGCTTTTGCATCGTCTTTCAGATCTATTAATATTTCTGTTGAACAAAGATATCTTTTTAAAAAAGAATCAACACCGGCATCATAATCAGGATTGAATTGTTGTGTGACATAGTAAATGGATACTAAATTATTATGAATTGTTGACAAATCAATGTTAACAAAAAATAGAATACGTTACAATATGTTGTCTTTTCCCAAGGAGTCCCATCAAAATACCTACTTGTTTCTGTTGATTTTTCACAAATATAGTTCACAACAGCTTAGGTAATTGAAACTTTTATTCTAATAGCTTTTGTGTTTGTCTTCTTTCAACACATCCTTCAAGGATAACACCTAAATATGAATCATGATTTTTGAATCATGGTTGGAAAGAGATGCATTCTTTCAATGGAAAAAAAGGTGTTTATATTTAGATTTTGAACTTCTAAACTAATTTGATCATTAAATTTAATTTAACAGATATTGATCATGAATGCTCAAGAGATTGAATACAACAAGAAGGAAAAATGTATATGATATTGTAGAATTTATAAATGCATATGTACCAATGTAATTAAATAGACAACAATCACCATAATATGTTAATGTCATGTGAGAATCCAGTAGTATGACATTTCCACGGTTGTATAAAACATATATTTTGGGATCTTATGACATGTCTGTGATGGTGATATTGTTGTATATTGAAATGTAGTTATTTAATTTAATTTAT
>JAPEIP010000006.1:118898779-118914166 GCA_026120095.1 Capsicum chinense
GCAATTCCTTCCTGATCGTCTATCACATTATTTTTTCAAAGATGACCACCACTTTTATACATTCATATATGTTACATAGAAGTTTACAAATTTTCCTGAACTACGCAGACCTGATTCTTATTTTCACAAGATACATATGCAACCTTCATTTGGGTTTGGTCCCATTCTTTTTTTAAATAAAATTTTGACTTGGTTGGTACCAACACAATTAGGAGTGTGCATAAGAAAGAACAAATTAGTATGATAGAGAGGACCGACTTCACGGTAAACCATAGATTCTTTTGGTACCTCTTAGTCAAACCTAAGTAACACTCGAAAATTCTCTTCCATACATCTAAGACAAGAACAAAGACAACCCCACCATTTCAAGTGCATTGTGTGGTGAGCTTTAGACTAGTTCATTACATTGCATTGTTGATCCAGAACTTGGCCTGAATGTCTGTTGAGGCAAAATTCTGAGTTACACTTTGTTTGGGAAAAAATTGTAGGCCTTTCTTGACTAGATTATGCCTTCCACAGCCTACCAAATGACATCAATCCCTAGTATTTCCCCCTTTAATCATAAAACCTTTTCTTTGGAATAACCACATTTGAGCCTATACCTTTTGAGTACTTACATGCACTATCCCTCTTTGGCCCACCTCCTTGAGCACACTAAGTAGGAGAAAGTTTTGAATGAAGATTCAAGATCAAAGTTGCCAAAGGCAAATGATATATATCCCTAGAAGAACAAAAAGAAAAGACGACTTCAAAGAAAGAAGGAGCAAGAACCCCCACAAAGAAAAAAAGAGATAACTCTGATAAAGATGGGGAATCATCATCCCCCAAAGAGAAAAAAAAGAAAGGAAAATATATCAAAAAGGGGAAAAACTCCAACACAAGATTCAAAAGAAGTCGAAAAATACAAAACAGGGGGCAAAGAAGCACAATAAAGAAGATCGAGCGTCAAAGAGCAATAAATGTCAAAAGAATGAATACAGTGCAATGCTCATTGAGGAATTAGTCACTTTTATCCCAAATGTCATCCTACCCGACCCCAAGCCTACATTACAAGCTAATAACAAGTCCTACAAGATCCTACTGTAAGTTTTCTCACATTTGTGGATACTTACATGAAGGTCAAGCCTATGATATCACAATTACATTCATTGAAATTCTTTCTGAGTATGAGCGTATATCTCTAGACATCTCTGAATTCAAGAGAAAAATAATCCCAAATAGGTGTGAGAACGAAACATTCTTTCTGGAGAGGGCACTTGAAACATGGGAACAAGTACAATTCAAAATCTTTGTTTGAAGCAAAACGAACAAATCTTGTAGATACTTAGGTATGTCTGAGGTACTACTCGAAGCTGTAGAAGTTACCCTGAAGTCGATCTCGGTTAGTTGGAAAAGAGATAGGGGGATTCTTATACACACTACTAATTGTTGGTACCAACTATAGTCAAGACACAATTATATCTTTTCATTGTTCAACATTTTTTACAAAGAAAATACAAAACAATCTTCTGCATTTTCACCTTTCTGCATTGTTACAAAGAAAAGACAAATAATGTTCTGCATTTTTACCTTTCAGTATTTCTTACAAATAAAACACAAAGCAATCTTCCACATTTTTCATCTTTCAACACATTTTTACAATGAAAAAAAAAATCTTTCCTTTCAAACCATGCCTTCACATACATGCATCACACTTTACGTGCAAGACGCCTATCTCCGGATACCAACAATTGACCTTTCTCTTCAAGATACAACCTTCAAACATGGATATTTTGCTTTTCAATTGGGTGTTCTCAGAGGCTTTTACATTTTCATAGCCCCGCCAGTCGAGAGGCTATTACCTTTCAAAGCCCCACCAGTCGAGAGGTTTTTACATTTCCATAGCCCCGCCAGTTGAGTGGCTATCACCTTTTAACAACCCCGCCAGTCGAGAGCTCTTTTATTTTCATAGCCCCGCCAATTGAGAAGCTATTACCTTCCAGATGTTCCACCAATAGAGAGTCCATTACCTCACTGGTTAATGAATTTAGTCTTCATACACAATTGAGAACGACCATTACATAGTCTCCATAGACAATCGGAGACAACAATCTACATCCATCTCCATAGACAATTGAAGATGTCGTCAAGTGTTCGTAGACAATCAAAGACATCATCATTCAACATCTGTCTCCATAGACACTTGGAGATGTCATCAAGTCTTCGTAGACAATTGAAGACACCATTCGTCGCATTATCCTCCATAGATAATTAGGGGGTCATGCATCTATTTTCGTAAATAATCAAAGGTGTCACATCAGTGTCCGTAGACAATCAGAGACGACAATCCATACCAGCCTTTATAGATAATTGAAGGGTCATGCATCTGTCTTCGTAAATAATCAAAGGTGTCACATCAGTCTCCGTAGACAATCGAAGACAACAATCAACATCAGCCTCTATAGACAATTAGAGGTATCATGCATCAAGTCTTCGTAGACAATCTAAGACATCATCATTCAACATCCATCTACATAGATAATTAGAGAAGTCATCAAGTCTTCGTAGACAATCGAAGACACCATTCATTGCATTAGCCTCCATAGACAATTAGAGGGCCATGTATCTGTCTTCATAAACAATCGAAGGCGTTACATTAGTCTTTGTAGACAATCGGAGACGACAATCCTCACCAACCTCCATAGACAACTAGAGGATCATGCATCTGTCTTCGTAGGCACTCGAAGACACCATTAAACATTAGTCTTTGTAGACAATCAGAGATGACAAACAACATCTATCTCCATAGATAATTGGAGTTGTCATCAAGTCTTCATATACAATTAAAGACATCATCATTAAATATCAGTCTCTGTATACAATCAGAGATAACAAGTAACATCCATCTCCATAGATGATTGGAGATGTCATCAAGTCTTCATAGACAATCGAAGAAACCATTCATCACATTAGCTCCATAGACAATTGGAGGTGTCATGCATCTAGTCTTCGTAGACAATCAAAGACATCATCGTTTATCACGCAATCTTCGTAGACAATCGAAGACACCATCATTCAACATCCATCTCCATAGATGATTGGAGATGTCATCAAGTCTTTGTAGACAATCGAAGACACCATTCATCATATTAGCCTTCATAGACAATTGGAGGTGTCATGCATTAAGCCTTCGCAAACAATCGAAGATATCATCATTTATCATATAGACTTCGTAGACAATCGGAGATGACGATCGATATCAGTCTCCATAGACAATTGGAGATGTCATGCATCAAGTCTTCGTAGACAATCAAAGACATCTCTCATTCATCACATAAGTTCCTGTAAATAATCGAAGGCGTCATTCATCTTCAAGTCTTCGTAAACAATCGGATGCGACATTCATCCTCAAGCCTTCGTAGACAATCGAAGACATTATGCATCTTTCTAATTAAGAACAACAACACATTCTTTTCAAATACCATACATCATACACTGGGGCAAATTTTGAAAACCGCCCCAAAATTTTATACTTTCCTATTTTCAAACTACATTGACCTGATTCTCGTGACACTCGAGATATGTAGGAAGCTCTATGTAGAGTTCGGTCATCACAACCTCACAATTATTCTTTCTTCCTAGAAAGTACATAATCTTTCATCCCCAGCATCTCACAGCTCGATACTGGAGAAATTTTGAAAGGAACATCGAGAATAGCTGAACACTTCTGTTCCTAAATAGTCGATATTTCATTAATTACTTCACACGGTCTCTCACTCTTAATACCATGGCAATTTGCCGAATCTTTTGAACTACACCCAACTTGATGCTCATGTAACTTGAGGTATGTAGGCAACTCTAAATTAGAGTTCAGTCGAATTTTTCTATAACAAAAAAAAAATATTTTTTATCAAGAAAAATTGGCTACACATCTACGTTTTCATTTGAAGACTTCTAATCATCTTCAAATAAAAAGGGGCAACCGTTGACACACAATTTTGGCTCTCCATGCTTAAAATTAACATCTTCGGGCTTCCTGATTGTTAAAGGGCACAAAATACAATTTTTATATTTTCTTACAATTGTTGATAAATTATTAATAATCATCCTTACTTTAGAATTTTTATCAATTTGTTGTCATATTTTTACTTTTCATAATGTATTAATAATTCTCCTTATATTAGAACTTTTATCAATTCATTATCATTTGTAACATACATGACATCACATTTTTGTAACTTTTTAAATTAATTACATTTTTTATATTTTTAGCATTCTTTACATTTTTTATAATTACAAATCAATACCTGCATTTCGTACATTTTTTTGATCTGCAAATACTAAGTCAGATCAATTATTTTTACACAATATAATAATTCAATGTCTTGTCGTATCCAACAACGACCACACACTAATGTCTTGTCACATCTGACAATGACAACTCAATGACACTATCCTTTGAACAATAACTTTACCTATTGATCAAAAAAATGAAAATTCTTTGGTCAATATCCTAAGGACCAAAGGATGTACTATTAAAAAAAATAGGGACACCCCTTTATCTATTGGATAATAAGGGATGTCAAATTTTAATATAAATAAATGGAGGGGGTAAATGTCCAATATACACACAAACACCACACTACATACGCAAACACCATCTTTTCTTTCTCTCTCTAACGGATCTCCCTCTTCCCCTTTTCCAGTTCACTACGCAACCCCGGAAGGCCACCAAAAAAAACCCATTGCCACCCCTCATATCCGGCGAATAACACCATGCACGAACGACACCACCACCACGCACCAACGACAACAAAACCACCACAAGCCGCTTCATTCCCCCTGTCGTCGCCGCCTTTCTTTCTCCAGCGAAACCATCACCACACGCGCCTCCCTTTCACCTTGATTTTTATTATTTTTTACTGCTACTCGCTGGAAAATTGATAGATCCGATCGGATCCGCACCTCTCCGGTGTTGCTCCAGTAAGACCCATTGAAGAAACACCGGTGACTCGTCCCTTTTGGCTTTTCTTTTCTATTTTTTTTCATATCTGGTTAGAGCTGATCATTCTACAATAAAGCTCTTTTTAAAATAGATAAGGCTCGACTATCGCCATTCTCGTTCATGACTTGGATGATTGCTATCTATTTATTTTATTTTTGCGGTACTTGCTTATTGTTATTTAATATTTAATTTCTCATGACGTTGCTCTGCTTTTGGCAATTTTTGCCAAGTTTACTGCTATGTAATTCTCCAGTTGCTTTATGATTTTTGCTCTGTTTTGATTATCTTGGTATTGGAGAACTTTTGACTATGTTTTCCATATGATTTGCTGTCATACTCCTTTACATTTCATTGTCTTGCTTATTTTATGGATTTGGGTCCTTGATATTTTTGGTGATTTTGTTAAAGTTCACTCTTTTTTTTATGACTTTAACTATTATATGGTCAAAAGTTGTTTCTAACTCCTTTTTATTCTTTATGGGTTGTCTAGTTGTGATTAATTTATGCAGATGATTTTACTCCGTTACTGTGCAGCTGATTTTAAAATGATTTGGACATTTGTCCTTCTATTTTGCCTTGTAATTTATTACACTGATAATGAATAAATATTACATTGGCCAATGAAAAAATTACCATCTATTTTTTAGGCCTCCACAAATAAAAGACGGATATTATGTATATAAATACGTAATAAAAAAATTAAATATTTTGGGCGATGATGAAATCTTAAAAATATCACGACAACACGAAGGGTTTTATGATGCACATCTTGACAAGATGATTTAGGATGACCGATTAATCGAGCAACCACTTTGTAGCCATGACTTATCTAAAATCTAATCCAAGCCCACACTTTGATAAAAAAATTTTATTTTTATGTACATATGCAGACATAGTTTCATGTTTATTTTACTTTGTTACTAACGTGTTTGATAGATTTTTCGAGATTGTTTGTCAAAAAATGACATTCAAAAGAAGAATCTTTTATTTGCATTATTTTCTTGTAATTTGTACATATCAAATATAGTGAAAACTTTACCTTTTGGGGTGTTGGACGGGAGTATTCTTCATCCACATAATACGCGTTTAGCCAAAACTTAGGCCTTTAATATTTAGATAAAAGAATTAAGTTAATCAAATAATTCACATATTATGTAGTCTTTTCTTCTCAAATCTTTACTTTTCTTCGTAACTTTAATTAAATAAAAATATTACTTGTAAATGCTTTTCCTTTTCATTGCACATCAAAATACATTTCTTTTCATATGTCACAAAATACTTTCTTTGTCACATGTAGTCCCTCTGTCCCATTTTACCCGTCCCAAATTGGCTAAGTTGATGTCCCATTTTATTTATCAAGATAAGACAAACTTTTCTTTCCATGTTTTACTCTTTGCATTAATTACCTTTTCTTTAAATTAAAATGTGAACATCATTTAATAAGGGTACTTTGGTAAACTAGCCATGTTATTTATTATTTTTCTTAATTGTTGTGCCATTCTAATTTGGGACAAGTAAAATGGGACGTAGGGAGTAATTTATACATTTTTATACATATCGTTTACATGTTTCTTTTCATAAATCACAAAATTCTTTCTTTTTCACATGTAATTTATACATTTTTATACATATCTTTTACATCTTTCTATAAAAATAGATTTTATTTGTATATTTAATATACATATACTTTTACATAGTTTTACATTTGTATTTTTTCAAAAGAATTATTTTATACTTAATACACTTACACTTTTACATTATTTTAAGTACTTATACCTCCTCCCTCATTGATAAGTTTAGTCTAGCTGGGTACCATATTTGTAGATCCTGAAGGGTGCCTAACCCCTTTCCTTTGGGATAATTTGAACTCTTACCTAGAGTCTCAATTGTTTTTTCATAGACTAAAAACATCAATCATACGTGTTAATGAATAAACAGGTTTTCTTATTTTCCTTAAAAATTAGGTGGCGACTCTGTACAAAATTTAATTCTTTTAGAGTTCAATAAGTCATGTTTTGGTTGACCTTGGCGAAAATAGAGCATGACAATAAGCATGATTTTTGTACTAGTTATGTATAAATAAAATACATATGTATTTAGTTTGCTTGAAATATATGAAATGTATTTGTTATCAATTAGGTATGATTTTTTTGTTATTGCTAATATTTGTATTTATTGCTCACTTGTATTTGTTATTCCTGAGATGATGACAATGTTTGAATTTTGATTTTTGATAATTTAGATATAAAATAGTGATGTATTCACAAAATACATATGATAGTTTTATGATATATTTGTATAATGAAACTATAAGATGTATTTCATAAATACATATGTGGCACTGTTTTGACATATAATTATATTTTTATGGTGTATTGGTGTTGCGTGATCAGATATACATGGAAAGAGTATTGCCCAAATTTTCTCCACATATAAGATGTCATACGGTCAATGACATTGAAGATCGTATTAAGTCTATGTTAACGAAGAATCAGTACAAGATGTTTTGTAATAATATCATATTTGTTGTGTACATGAAAAAGAAGAACTGTGTGGTCCACGCGCAATTAGGGAGATGTATTATGTCTCTTGAGACTAAGAAAAGTTCTGCAAATGGCAGTCATTCGTGTGAAGGGCACAAACCTTTATTTTTATCCCTAGAGAGTTTGTTGTGGTTACTGGTTTGAATTATTTCTCAAACAAGGATGATTTTATATTTGATGAGGATCTTCCAAACGTGTTTATTGAGCAATATTTTGATGGTGCAAAGTATATTAAAAAAAGAGAATTATTTGCTATTGTTTCTGAAAATATTTAGGTGAAGGATAATGATGAAGATGCCGTGAAGTTTGCTAATCTTTATTTTATTCACGCATTTTTATTGTCTGTTGATATTGTAGTTATTCCATGACTACATTTTGATTTGGTTGAGAATGATCGCTACAGTGATTATCCCTACGGATCTGTTGCTACATGGAATGCCTTTTGACTTTTAAGTTTAGTTGTACGAGTGTTGTTCCACTATTCCTCGTAATGTTGCTTCAAAGGTGGACAATCAACTTTCATGTCTTTTGAATTGGAAGGCGAATGCTCCCTGTCCATGATATGAATCTCTTATGAAAAGTATGTTTAATGATGCAAATGACAAGGTGAGTTTCATTTATATCTTTTGTTCTTTATGTTGAATATTTGGAAATACATTTTCTATTTTTGTATATGTTTATATACAAAATACAATTTGTCACTGCTTATGCATTCATGTAAAGGTTAAATATTTTGTAATGTTAGTTATTTATGTTCCTACTGTCACTGGTGTTGCCATCTAAAATACTTTTCCATTTTATGTAATAAATTGTAGGTTTCTTTTAAGAATATTGAGTCAACACGAAAGGAGATTTCATCCTATCAAATACCTAAGAAAGTTGTACCTGAATGTGTAACTCATAAAGATGATAAGGTTGATTCGGATGATGTCTTTCAGGATCCTCCATATCCAAAAAAAATTCAATGTAAACAAAAAACTTCATGGCAATTCATCTACTTCGCCCGTCAAGAAAGAGTTGAAGCAACAACATAAAAGGTTAGATGAGCAGACACCAAAAAGGACCCCTCCACCTTGTGTTGCAAATAAGGTTTCTATGAGGACTCTAATTTATATGCTGATTCAACCAAAAGATACATTAGCTTCAAAGAGGAAGGACATAAACATTTCAGCAAGCAAAAAATCTATTTCGGTTCAGTCTTCTACTCCGTCTTCCTTCAGTTCTGAAGATGAAGATATTGTTGTTTAAAAGAAAGTGTTTGAAAAGTTTCTTGATGAGGTAATTTGTGTTTAAGATTTAGATTATTTTTTTTTAATTTTTTCTTTTGAATCAGGTTCGTAAAGAGTTGAATTTCATCTGTGATCTAGTATCATCAAGGTGTGATCAGATAATGAAAGCTATAACTAAGAACAAAGTACAATAATTTTGAAAAATAATTTGCTAGGTTAAATACATATACAGCATATGTAGTTTCTGACTGAAGATATACATATACAGTACGTTGTGTATTTTTTACTTTGTTAATATGTATTTTTAAAATGCTAATATGTATAATCATATATACATATGCATTTGATAATATGTATAACATATGATGTGTTAAATACATATACTGCATATATATTTGTATTTGATTAAATACATATGTAACATGTATTGAATTTTTCAGTTGTAAATATGTACTTGCCAAATCATATATGTATATCCATATATACATATGCTATGCAATTATAAATAGTTAGTTTAATATTGATCTTGATATATTTTTTCATATTTTTAATGTGAAGAAATAAAATAAAGATAAGGAATTTGACAAACCACCAATGGGTGAAGCTGGCAAGAATACATCACACCAGGAATCCTCTCCTATGTTTGTGTATGATTTTTCTAAAAATTCTAAAGGCACATTGGCAAGTTAATTGTTTACATTCATATGCATTTTATCTTCTATATACAATGCAAATTTATCTTTACATATAAGAATTATACATGTGGTCAAAATTCATATCTAAAAATAGGTTACCGAAGAGATCAAAGAAAATCGAAGCACTAGTTTTGAAGGAGGTGTATAATGAGGACAATGATGATGTTCTGGTAAATAGTTTATTTTTTCTTCATGTATATTTTTATAGTAGAATAATAATATTTTTATGTTTGATTTTTTCTTTTATGAAAGGATAAAACTGATAGTGATGTGTATGAAGCAAGAGATGTATGTAAATCACCAGTAAGTTGAATATGTCTATGATGTTTTTTAGTTCAAGACAAATGTTCTTGTTATTTAATTTGTTTCAACATATTGTGTAGAACACAAAATCGATTGATGAAAATATTAGGGAAGCACATATATCAGATTCTCAATTCACATTTTCAGATGAGGTGCTTAGATGCATTAATATTGATTTCATAAAACCCAATCTAGGAGTTGAAGATGAATCTAAGGTATGCTATTTTGCATTATATGCCTTTACTCATTTTGATAATATTTCATAATTATAAGATTTTTCTACATTTTTACAGAACATATAAGGTACTGCAGAAACGACTGTAAATACATCAGCAGAAGATGAGTCCAAGGTAGCATTGTCTGCTTTTATTTATTCTGCTACTGTTGCAACATTATAACATTTTTATACGTTTTATACAGAACAAAGAATGTGATGCATAAATGTTTGTAAATACATTAGAAGATGATGTGGATAAATCAAAGTTGGATCAGCAAAATAAGACTTTCGTCCACATTCATGAAGCAGTAACTAAAGAAAGCAAAGTTGAACAAGATTTACCAGACTCGTAAGTCACAGTTCCTGATGAGCTTCTACCGAGTCTTAATGCATTTGTGAATCAAGAAAGAAGTATAATTGTACATCCATTGGCAAATAAAGTACAAGAAACACCTATGCATGTCTCAAGGATTAGACAATCATCTAGATTAACAGAGTCAATTCACAATGAAATTTGGTTCAACAGATGGTTAGTACTTTAACATATTTTTATGGTTACCAACTTTATTTACTTTATATTAAAAATGTAATTTCTTATTTTTTTCCTAATGGCTAAGAAGTATGATTTTGTATTTTATACAATAATTATTCATTTTAAGTATTTAAGATATGTGTAAGATTTTTGTATGTCACTGAGTAGATTTATATTTGATGTTCAGTTCTATTCTTTTCTTGTAAGTTAAATTTGGACCACTCATGTATTCATAAAATACATATGTATATATTGTAATCTAAATATAATATGTATTCTGTATATACATTAGTGGCATCTTTTTGACATTGTAAAGTTTAGATATGTATTTTGTTTTGACTACTGCTAAGATTGTATTTGATATTAATTTGTATTTGTTCTTCATTAGATTTTGGTTATGATAAGTAGATTTTTTTGGACCAATTTTGTATAATTAAAATACATAAGTATTTTGTTATCTTGGAATCATATCAAATGTATTTGTTTAATGGTTAGATATGTATTTTATGTTTGGTATTGCTAATATTTATATTTTTTTGCTAAGATGTTTTTGTTATTCATGACATAATGATGATGTTTATATTTTGTTGTTAGATAACTTAAATATGTAACAGTGATGTATTCACAAAATACATATGTTACATTTTATGTATATATTTTAATTTATAACTTTAAGATGTATATTATTATTATATATGTGCCACTATTTTGACATATAATTGTATTTTTGGTTTAGTAGTAGAATTATCTCTATTATTTTAATTTTTATATTTAATTATATTTTCATACTTTGCATGTCTTAACAATAAAGGGAGCATAGAAGGACAACGAAAAACATTCAATCAGAAGCATCCATTTGTATCTCATTTAATTAATGATATAGAAGACACTAATGTTACCGACAAGTTCTTGAAGTGACTTTCAATCAGAAGCATCCATTTGTATCTCATTTAATTAATGATATAGAAGACACTAATATATAGGGTACGACTTAATTGTAATAATATTCAAAAATAAGTTTTTGTTAATGATGAATTATTATGTTTAATGAATAAATAGAAATAGCAAAGAGGAAAATTATAAGAAGGGCAAGTCCAACATATCAGTTTTCAATTTTGGAGTTTTATCTGTTGAAGACAAGAACTGGTTCTACATTATGGGCACTCCTGGCCAGTCATGGTCAGATGAGGTAAGTGATGTACTATTATGTTGATAAGTTGTATATTAAAATAAAACTTATTGCAGTATTACATATTTATATTTATAAATGCTTATTTTGATGTAGTTGAATATGTATATTTGAATATACATATGAAGTATGGTATATGTTATGATATATGTATATGATATATACATATGTAGTGTTAGATCATTTGAGTTTTAATTTGGTTATTTACTTTCGATGTATCTTCTACTATCTCCGAAAGAAGTCCAAGTATGATCCCAATAGTTCATATAAGTACAGCACTGTAGACTATAATTTCATGAACATTGTTAACAGTGTGTTAGCAGTGTATAAAATTGATGATGAATTGCTTGATGTTGGTGGAAAGGAATACCATCTGAATGAGTAAATAAATGGATTCTGCATGCATGCTACAGTGCTATGGCATACGGTTGATTATATTTTCATTCCTGTCAACGTAAAGGCCAAACATTATTGGGTTCTTGCGGTTATAGCTTTTAATGATAGATGTATAAATGTATATGATTCTTTGTCGTCAGGTGGACATGATGTTATGGTGCTTGCTAAAATTGAAAAGTTAACTGAGGTTATACCTTTATGTCTCGTTGCATGTAAATTTTACGACAAGAAGGGTATTGATATTGCCAATCATTCAAATTACAAATCCTATGATAAGATGGACCTATTTGATGTTTATATTGTGGAGGATTTGCCTCAACAACCAAGTGGCAGCTTATAAGTAATGAATATACATATTAATTATATATATACATATATATTAAATTTATAACAGATTGTTACTTATTTATATATGTATTTGCAGGGATTGTGGTTTATATATGATGATATATGCTGAGTGCCTTACTTTTGGTGGTCCTGTTTCATCCGTTGATTTTGACCCGGATCTTATTCGCATGAGATATGCTTCAATTTTGTGGGATTATGGTATGAGGAAAGAAGAATCGAAGGCACAAAGTGATGATGAAGCACCAATGACGCCTTCTCATTAAATTAGGATAACAGAAGACACTGAAGTGCATGAAATTTGATGTGGATTTTTATTTTGCTGTAGTTTACAATAGTTAACATTACGTGGATAGACAATTTGTTGAATATTTCTTAACTTACATCTATTACTTTAATGTTCAAGGATGATATGCTATTGTTTCTTTTTTGTTACAATTTGATTATTGATCTCTAATGTGTTAAAATATTATTAATTACTAAGACTTGCACAGTATGAAAAGATAATTAAATACAAAAATTGATATAGTAGAGATAATTCTACTAATGAACTAAAAATATAATTATATGTCAAAACAGTAGCACATATGTATTTATAAAATACATATTAAAGTTACAAATCAAAATATATACATAAAATGTAACATATTTATTTTGTGAATACATCACGTGGATAAACAATTTGTTGAATATTTCTTAACTTTCATCTGTTACTTTAATGTTCAAGGATGATATGCTATTATTTTTTTTTTGTTATAATTTGATTATTGATCTTTAATGTGTCAAAATAAAATATTTTCGTGGTTAGTTTACATGTTCACTATAGTTTAATGTTCTACATATGTATTTATGTTCTACATATTCATTTCAGTTTAATGTTCTACATATTCATTTCTTTGTTGTTCATATGTAACTTTAATGTTCTAAATGTCCATTCCAGTTTACATATTTATTCATGACTAATGCATATGTATTTTTCAGTTATGCCTGTATATCTATCAATAATACGTTTATATTTGTCTAGCTAATACACATGTAGAACAATTTATTTTTACATATTTGCATATGTATTTTGAATAATACTTATTTATTATATTGTTATGCACAACCGCATATAGATTTATGATTTGTATGTATTTATGAATAACACATATCTTCATTCCTTTTTACATATGTATTTATGTAACGCATATGTATTTTAATAGCATGAATATATAGAGAAGGTTTTATGTAACACATAAAATTTGTTTTTATAAGGTTTTCTGTTAATCTTATTTCTTCTATTTCTTGTTTCCAATATTTTAGATATTCGTAGTTTATCATTTATTCTAAAGTAAATGTATAATAATCTATTCTATTTGTGCTATATTTAATATCTTGGTTGAGGTTATTTATGCTACTAACTATTTCTTCTTGTTCTCTTTTTAATGAATTTTTTAAACTATCTAAACTTTTATTTTTGCTTTTTACTAGATTTTTTAAGGTTTCGTCTATCTATTTTAATTTTTCTATTAGATTTTCCATTATTTCTCTAATTTGTTTTCTATAATTAACTTCTTTATGTAGGTTTTCTTGGTTTGCTCTAATTTTCTTAATATATCTTGACATTTTTAGTCTGTATAATATCCATCTGAATCTAAATAATATTGTTGTTTATAATATATGTGTAAGTTTTCTATACTGTTTAATAATTCTTCCTCTTCATAATCTTGTAATTTTTCCCATATTATTTTCTTTATGTCCATAATTTTTATATCTCTAAGTATATATAAAACAAGTATTTTAATATCTTCTGTCATTTAGGCTTGATTAAATGATTTTTCATAATATTTTTCAGTTGTTTGTTTAGTCTAAGTAGTTCTTGCATATTTTCATTAAGGAATTCTATATATTTTACATCTTTAGTTTTCATGTATTTGTCTAAATTTGCTTTTATTTGTTTTTCTACTAATTGTATGTTTCTTATTTTTTTTTTTCCAAAATTCTAAATATACATAATTTATCATAGTTAGTGTGCGGGTTTGGCATGTAAGTATTTATAAGAGTAGTTCGGTAGGTGTGGTATATAATTAATTCTAGTCATAAAATATCTATCAAATATTTTTCCAATATGATTTTTCTTATACCCACTATTTCTATATCCTTAAGTACATATAAAACGAGTATTTTAAATTAATCTACCATTTCGTCAGATAAATAATTATTCATTTTTCATAAAATTGCTATTTTCAAAATATTCCCTTCAATAATGCACATAACAAAATATGATCACTTTAGATTGTCATATACTAGATTATTCTTAAATAACATATTTTTCGGTCACTATTAGCATGGTATTATGGATACTTTTCCCTTAAACAGCGCCTCTGCTTTGGTTACTCCCTTATCACGGCTTTCTTGCCTCACCGGTTTCACCTTTAGGATGGCATATTTCTTAGGAATTTTTCTCCTTTTCCACTTTGCTAATAAACTTCCTAACATGCTATTTTTTGAATAATTCTACTATAAAGCAACTAATATGAACTTATTTTATCATATTATGATTGTTAGGAATTTATGAATTTAGCTATTCATAATAGTAAATGAATATACCTGTTCCGGTAGTTTTTATAATTCTAACCTTCGTTCCTCCATAGATTTTTCCATTGAAATATACCTGTTTTTTAATAAATAAGCAAAATATTTGTTGTGGACCAAAGAGAGTATTTGTGCTTCAACTCATGAAGGCTTATCTTTTTCTACCTTCGATGCCTTCATTTATAATGAATGATTTACATAGTCCTTACTAATGTTTTACACGTTTTTTTAAAACTTTACGTCCTATTCTATATTTACAAAAAGTCTAAAAACTAGACTAAAAAGTCTACAAAGTCTTTATCTACCAAAAAAGTCTTCTAAAAGACAAAAACTAAAACTTTTACAATAATTTACAAGTTACGTAGAAAATTGTGAAA
>JAPEIP010000006.1:118924650-118948938 GCA_026120095.1 Capsicum chinense
TGCAATTACTACAGGATAAAATAATTAATGAATATATCTTACGAAAAAAGTAAATCATTAAAAGATATTAAAACAAAATTTAAAAAATATCCACGCACAAATAAAAATAGATTCACTAGAAACCTAATAAATCTATTATACCTATTAAATCCGCGCACCCCCCTACGCACTTATCTCGGATCAACCTTGATAAGTAAGTCAAATTTTAAAAATAAAGAAGAATAAGAAAAATAATAAAATGAAACAGGATGAGACTTTTTGAACGAAGTCAGGCCATAATATAGATAAATAAGAAAGTATGAACAAAATACATTAACATCCCATAATATGGTATCATAAGTATAAGAGTATCTAAAAATCATATCCGAATCTGAATTACTACATAAGTATGTCTTCGAAATAAATAATACAACAGATAGATAAGATGAGGCATGGAACCAACTCGAAAAGCTTAGAGCATGCCAACAACTTGAAATCTCCAAGAATCAGGCACGAACTTAGCCACCATCTGTCGCACTCATACTAGGATCTGCACCGAAAGGGCATAGTAGGAGCGAATATAGTCCACTTGTACTCAGTAGATATACTAGGTCAACTGAACAAAATAGAAAATAATACAGGTAAAGAAAATACTGTGAGCATGCAACCTGTGCAATGTGATTTATGATGAAGTGAAATGGCTGAAAGTCATCCCATGACTTTCTTTATACACATATCACGCCTCAATGCTCCAAAAATCTGATACGTGGGGATTCGTAACCCATACACTATCTCAATTTTCATTAATCTCATGTCTCAATCAACCCAATTGGAACATTCCTCGATCTAGGCATTTTCAATAGTGTCTCATTTTCTTCAAAAATCAGTGGTACTGATATCTCATAAATGTGTATGTATCTAATGAAGATATAATGCTTAAAATTAAATTAGTATAAAGATATTAAATCCATTCAATAGGTACATAAATGAACTCAGAAATCAACTCAATATGCCACTAATTCATGATATCAGTTCTAGTTGGGCACCACAAGAATAAATATGCATGTAAGATATCATTAATATTATATCAACTCCCACACAGGTAATTTATTATGATAAAGGCAAATGATACTCAATAAGGCCTGTAATATCTGTTCAAGCCCTCACTCAGGCATCACATTAAGAATGAGGCATTCAAAGCTAATAATGTCAAATAAAATCCTCGCGCGAATAACACATTGGAGCATGTAGACCCAGGGTCAAATAACACCGAAGAAGATATGTAGCAAAGTAGGGCCATATTTGTAATAACTAAATCAGAAGCCTCTATCTTAGGTTTCTCAAGTATATCATAATGTTGACCAAGTCCTCTCCTAGACTGAGTAACTTCGAGACCACCACCACGAGTTCTCCTACCTTTACCTCTATTACCTCTAGCACCACTCCTACTACTCTGTGAACTACCTCTCCCTACAGATATTGGAGTAGGTCAAAGTTGAAGCTGAGAACCCTATTGAATGGGTCCACTTATATGTCAGGGATAATACTTGGCCAAATGGCATTTCTCATCATATATAAAACACCCTCTACGTCCTAACTCAATCTGGGGGCATAAACGAACTAGGACGACTGCACTAATATGACCTTACACTTAACTACCTGAAGCTATGAAACCCGATGGCATACCACATGATCCCTATAAAATAGCCTAAATTGGCCCACCAAGATAATCATGAGAATCTTCACTCGAGAAATCTCTCCTATAGGAGGCATAACCACTAAACTTGCCTTGACGGCACACTTTCTTGGTGCCTCTCTAAGATCTTGAGTGATAGACTCAGTTAGCTTGGAATACGTAATAATACTCTAAAAAGAAGACCCTAAAAGAATTCTCTGGGAAATAGCCAAGATAAAGGCCCTCTAACCCTTCATAACATTTTAAATCCTCTCAAACTTGATGAAGATAGTGGAGGGTAAATACCATGATAGAGCATGGAAATGTGTTTCATACTCAGTAATAAACTTGGATCTTAGTTCCAAATGATCAAACTCATTATGCATCTAATCTCTCAAGCTTTATGTCACAAACCTTTCCCAGAAGGCTTCAGAAAACTAGACTCAATTCATAGTAGGTGAACCCTAATATCGCCCAAAGTACACCGTCAATTAAAGTATGCTGTGGTCGATGCCAAATATAGTAACCCAACTCAGGTTGGGGTCGAACCCACAGGGAAAATGCTGAATAGTATCTTAAATTTTATGAAATCCACAAGCAGTGGAAAAGAATAAATAGGGGGAATTTGAAGTCAACAATAAGTAACTAAACTTGAATGCTTGAGTTTGTAAACAATAGAAGATGAACACTATGATTGTGTTCCCCCTGGCTTCACAACTTTGTAAGATTCTCATGTTCAATCTACCTAACCTCCTACTCTGTATGCAAAGTTGGCAAGATACGTACTATCAACCATATTGTGAACGCGTTGATATATTTCACCATTTACCTTATGAGTGTCAAGGTGTTTCCTTAGTGTCCCTTGTCTATAACCTCAATACAACTCTTACCTTTTGAGTCTCGAGTTGATTAGGCGAGGGTTGATAGCCTCGAATCACTATTGCAACCTCTTTTTTCTAATCTCAAACTCCCTTGTGAGGAGGTTCTCAAATACAGGCGAGTCCCAAGCTTCTATAGTTGCTTGGGGTCAATAAATATGATGAAGGTTGCTATACATGCAAGTACAACATATTGGATAAATCTCCCACTTCCCGTATGTAGCTAATCCGCTAGGGTTCCCACAACCCTAGTCAAGAAAATTAGTTGCTCATGTTCATGCAACAATCCATGATAATCAATAAGAATACATGTAATTAATTTCACAATGATGAAAGAGTAAAATCCAAAATCTCTAATTGAATATAGAACCAAAAATCCAAGACAATTGTATCAATTCTCAAAGTATGTGAAAGTATCTCAAAAAAATAGTAAAAGTATGTAACCTAATAAAGGAATAAGCTAAGGTATTTATAGTATATCAAAATAATAAAGCAATCCTAATAAAAACGAAATAGGAAAAGTAAGTTGGCAATCATTATGACTTGTAAGGTCTCCTTACGAGTCGTGGGCTGTTAGTCATACGCATTTTAGTGAATTCTCATCTTCTAGGCTCCAAGCTTCTGTTGTCATTGCGATTTATCACCAGGAGTCGTAGTGAGTCCTTATGACTCGTGTCTTCCACTCGTTATTACTTATGCCTTAAACTTCAGGGTTTTCAACTTTGTTTCTTTACGATTACCTACTACGAGTTGTTGTCAGACCTTATGACTCGTAGTCTTCTATGACTTCATCTATGGAATTTGGCTTTTATTCTTCTCACTTTACGATTATTTGCAACAACTCATAGCTACTTTTTTACGAGTTGCAGTCACTAGTCGTGGTCACTCTTTACTTGGTTTCTCAGCTTCACTCTTAATTTTGGTATCCTGAAGAGTATGGCGACGAGTCATATAGTGTCTTAAGGACTCGTAGCCTAACCTATGCATCATCTTTTTATATTTTTCTTCCATATTTTTAGTCAAACACCAATGTTAACCTATTTTACCTGCAACAACACACAAAACCACATCATATCCAACAATATAACCTAAGTCCAATCCTAAATTCCTTGTTTAAGCATCAAATGTACCATGTTTCCATGGCACATCAACTCCCTCAACTTAGAATGTTTTTTATGTCCTCAGGAAAAATAGAGATCAAACCCACAAAAACACGATGTTTGACTTTGAAGTATATGACATATTTGGCAGTCGATTTATCAGTCAGTTCAAGAACACTTTTTATCCCGCTCCTATTTTATTATTTCAAATGCTACTGTGTATAATTATCCAGTAGTACAGTGTAACCAAGAGGAATCTAATAATGGTATTACATTAGAAACGAACAACTAGGCCTAAGCAACATACACTACTCGGACAGATATATAACCTGACATTGCGACCCTCGCACCCTCGCGGTCAAAGACGTCCCTAACACTCATTTTAATTTAGACTATTATTTCAAGGATAGTCTAGGGATGCTCATACTCACAAAGAAATTTCAATCAGTGCACATAGAATGCCATAGGCTTGCCCTTCTGCTTTTTACCTAAATTTTCAAACGGTCAAGCTAAGATCACTATAGGACTTTATTTGGCTTATAACATAGGCTTAGGGTTGGTTATGGTATATTTGGAGACTTTTAAGTGACTCAACCTCCTTGGCACTACTCTTTCTTAGGGGTCCATAGTTTCTATCATTTTTTATTTAATCCATCATTATCTCTCACTTTTATTCTTTTCATGCCTATTTTTTAGCCAGGTATAGTTCTTTTTCTTTTTTCATGCATTTTTTTTCTTTTTTATTCTTTTTTCTTGTATATCTATTGCACCTGCCTTCAATCATTTTTCTATCTGCACCTCTTCTTTCATACTCACTTTTCACTACGTGCCCCTATGATAGTCACCCTCAACTTAGGCAATTTGCCTGAGTTGAGGTGCACAGTGTCAAACGAGGACCATGAAAAAAACAGATTCATTGTAGTCAAGTGGGAAGGTGAAATTGGTGTAAAAAATAAAAGTCGGTCAGTTAGGCTTAAAATTGGGATCAAGGGATTCCTATCTCATTTAGTTTAGCCTTTTAGGCTAGAGTGGACTAATAAAAAAATGTCCTATGATTAGGCTGACAATTTCAGCCATATTTGTGAAAAGAGTCCATTTAATCCTTATTTATTGAATTGGATCACTCATATTTCAAATGGGTAAATATGTACTTCAACTCATTTTAAAAGCTCGTACAAATATGAACAAAATGGGTAAAATAGGGGTATCTATTTAAACACAGAGATCATCCACCCATGCTTAAAATTTTAATTTTTTTTTTCTAGCTTTTTTTTTCTTTTTTTCTTTAATTTAATTTTTTGCTTTTTTCATTTTTTACTTGTTTCTCATAATTTCTTTTTTTCTTTCTCATTTTTTCATCTATTTTTTTTTTTCGCTTTTCCCTTTCTCATTCTTATTTGATCATTCATATTCGCTTGAGACCTGCATGAGTTAATTAATTTAAGCTTCTAATTATTTCATTTAGCCTATACAATTTATAGCATCTCTTATCAATTAAATATTATCAATAGTCTCACTCCTTTATTATTATTTTTTTCTTTCTCTTATTTCTCTTTCTTTTTTTTCTTTTCCAGTTTTTTTTGTTTTATTCTTTCTTTTTCCTTTAATTTACTATTTTTTCTTTCTTTTTCCTTTAATTTACTTTTTTTTATTTTTTTTTTTATTTTTTCTGCTTATTTTTTACTTGTTTCTTATACTTTTTCTTTCTTCTATTTCATCAATTAGGTGAAGTCCACTTGAGTGTACTTACACAAATTATAAATGTTAGGTGAATATAAATCAATATGTGCTTAGGGTAATTTTGTTATCATAAAAAAAAAAGAAAATCAAAAATAGAAAAAAAAATGAAAGAGAGGTAGAAGTTAGTGATAGAAGAGAGAAAAAAAGCGTAAAGAATGAATTTAAGAAAAAACAAAAAAATCAACAAGAAAAAAATAATAAAAAAGGAGAAAAGAAAAAAGGAAAAAAATGATGATAAATACAAATATACTGAGTGGTTATGATATTTCAGTCATCATCTATAATTTGTACTCAACTTAACCATGTTCATCGAAAATAAAAAAAATATAAAACATAAAATACAATCAAAAAAGAAAAAAAGAGAGAAAGAAGTAAAATAAAACAAAATAAAAAATAGAAAAAAAGGAGACTAAAAAGGAAAAGAAAAAAAAATAAAAAGAAAGAGAAGCAAAAGGTAGAGATAGAAGAGAGAAAACAAAAGAAATGAAAAAAAAACTAGAGGCTACATATATAAGAGAGAAAGGAAACAACTAAAAAGCAAAAAACTAAAAAAAAATGAAAAAAATGTCAAGTTAATATGATATAGAAGTTTTAAGTTTTTGACTTTAGGAGTTAAAGTGGGTTGGAACCATTTTTACCCAATTCATATTTGACCAAATCAATATTTACCCATATTTATATGGGCGAATTGCAATAACCATTTTTGTTTGATCCATATTCAACCCGTCTAAATCCAATCCAATCCGCCCATTCACCACACCTACCTATGATCATCTCCTACCCTAACCATACTATGTTCTAGGCAAAAGCGACCGGAAAAGTTCTGGGCTCCATACACATTGGGAACTAAGTAGCCCTAACACTCACTTTGTACAGGGTCACATTGTCAGTCACTACCTATCTAGTTTATGCACTTACATACCATGGTTATTTTGTTCCTAATTCTAAGTTCATTAAGGGATTCTCAGTAGTCACATATGTATACAGACACAACTTGTCAAAATAAAAATTTTTAGGAGGGTTATAACTTTTTCAAAAAAAAAAAATCAACCAGAATCACTTAGCACAAACTATCGACTGCATATGCCTCTCAATATGCTCACTTAAGCATCACACAACAAAACACACATACACATGTCGATTCATTATTCATACTATGTCCTACGGGTTTTGAAACACGGCAATTATAACTCGTGGTGATTGTGGTACACCCTTCACCCCCAACTAAAACCTATGCACTATCCCCAGTGCATTTAGCAATGTAAAATTAGGATCGAGAACATACCTGGTTGCCCTAGGTGCCTGCTAAGACTGGATCACCAGGGGGACCCTCAGATCGAGCCTCTCCCTCCTTACAATAGTCCTATCAGTTATCGAGAGTGTCTCCGCAGTAGTAGAACAGATTGTGGCCGATGCGCTCAATGGTATATCAGGTATCGGGGCTGCCTCACTACCCCTCTCAATATTTTTGGCCAGTTTCAAACTACTGGCACCAGTAGCCATCTCTTGGACCCTTATTTATCGATCCTTTTCACTCTGCACACTTGCTCTTTTTGCTGCTACAACATTTTCTTCTTTAGTGCTTTATATTTTTATTGTCTTTCTTTCTCCTTCTCCCTTCTTCAATTTTGATACCCCAAATATTTTTGACCTTTTCTTCTGACTAGATATCCATCATAAAAACAATAACAAAAATAATAAACCCACTGTATTTCCATAAAGTGGGGTCTAGGGAGGGTAAAGTATATGTAGTCCATACCGCTACCTCTAAAGAAGTAGAGTGGCTATTTCTGATAGACCCCCGACTCAAGATAAGGAATAATAAACAAAAGCGTAATAAAACATGAAGCAAGATAGATGAAATCACTTAGAAGGGATTAAGACATCAATATAAATAAAAATAGTATGAGATAAGGTAACCAAGTACAATGTGCAATAAGAGATAAGAAATAGGACATCCAAAAAATGACTCCCACCTAGTAGTAACAGACACTCACAGGCCAGAGACACCCTTCACACCCAAACCCTCCTGACTAGGAGCTCTTACCTATGGACACAGTCCTAGGATTAGTAACTTTTCTATACCAGGGCTCTTCTAACTACTAGTTATAGCCTACGTACATAACCTATTCTTCTACCCTTATCTGCGACCTCCACATCTTCCTATCTAGGGTCATTTCCTCAGTAAGATGAAGCTGCTCCGTATCATGTATAATCACTTCCCTCCAATACTTCTTTGGCCTATCTCTCCTCCTCCTGAAGCCATCCAATACTAGCCTCTCACACCTTCAAAATGGGGCATCCGTGCCCCTCTTCATCACATGCCCAAACCATCTCAGCCTTTTTTTTCACATCTTGTCCTCCACCGAAGCCACTCCCACATTCTCTTAGACTATCTCATTCCTAACTCTTCCCATCTAGTAAGTCTATACATTCAATGCAACATTCTCATTTCCGCCACCTTCATTCTTTAAATGTGGGAGTTTTTGACTAGCCAACACTCTGCTCTATAGAGCATAGCTGATCGGACTACCACTCTGTAGAATTTACCTTTAAGCTTAATTGGGACCTTCTTATCACACAACACTCTCGAGTCGAGCCTCCACTTCATCCAACCTTCTCCAATATGGTTAAAGACATCCTTATCTATCTCACTATTCCCCTGAATCAAAGACCCAAGATACTTAAGACTATCCCTCTTACGAACATCCTGGGAATCAAACCTCACCACCATATCTTCCTCCTACCTCAAGTCACTAAACTTGTATTCCATATATTTCGTCTTGGACCTACTCAACCTGAACCCTTTAGATTCAAGGGTTTGCCTCCAAACCTCTAATTTTTTATTCACCCCCTCGCGTCTCATCAATCAACACTACATCATCCGCAAACAATATATACCAAGGTACCTCTCATTTAATACTTTGTGTCAACATGTCCAATACCAACGCAAATAGAAAAGGACTAAGAGTCGAACCCTGATGCAATCCTGTCTTGACTAAAAAATGCTCTGAGTTCCCCCCCTCTTCCTCCCTCCCCGCCCGCTGTTCACACCCAAGTATTTCCTCCATCGTACATGTCCTTATAGCTTTAATGTACACCACTGGGACCCCTCTTGCCTCTAAGCATCTCCAAAGAACCTCCCTAGGGACTTTGTCATACGCCTTCTCTAAGTTAATGAACACCATGTGAAAATACCTCTTTTTTTCCTATACTGCTCCACCGATCTCTTTATTGGGTGGATTGCCTCTGTCGTCGAATGACCAGGCATAAAACCAAACTGATTCTTCGAAATAAATACGAGCTTCCTCAATCTCCGCTCAACCACCATCTCCCAAATCTTTATAGTATAGCTTAATAGCTTAATACCCTTATAATTGGTGCAACTTTGAATGTCGCCCTTATTTTTATACAATGGAACCATCATACTCCACCTCCAAGCCTCAGGTATTCTTGCCGTCGTGAAAATGTTGTTAAATAAATCAGTCAACGACGTTAAACCTGCCCTACCTATAAACTTCCAAAAATCTACTGGAATCTCATCACGCCCCGTCGCCCTTCCCTTTTGCATACTGCGAATAGCTTCTCTAACCTCCTCAATCGTAAAACGTCTAAAATAACTGAAATCATGTCTATCCTCCGAGAGCTCCAGCTCTCCTAACTCAATCCCTCTGTCCCCCTCCTCATTTAAAAGCCTTTGAAAATACTCCTACCATCGCTTCTTAATTTGGATATTCTCCACCAAAACTCTACCATCCTCTCCCTTAATACACTTAACTTGGTCGAGGTCCTGACCCGTCATCTCCCTAGGCTTAGCAAGCTTAAATAGCCTTTTTTCTCACCTTTCTCTTCTAAACCCGCATACAAGCTCTTAAACACTGATGTCTTAGCAGCAATAACTGCTAGGTTAGCCTCTTTTCTTGCTACTTTATAGGCCTCCCTATTTACCCATTTCTCCTCTGCATCTTTACTTTTCACTAACTTAATATAAGCCCTTTTCTTACACTCCACTCTCTTCTTACCTTCTTTAGTCCACCACCAGTCCCCCTTATGATGACCTGATCGACCCCTCACTAACCCTCTTAACCTCCACCACCTGCTCTCTAAGCTCCTCATCCACTAAGATCCCTACTCTATTCTGACGTCTATCGCTCCTTGAGTACCACAACTTCTACCTATCCACATCCCTAGCCTTAGACCCTACTCACTTAGTCTCCTAAACATACCCAATATTAATATTTCTCCTCTTAAGAATTTTCACCAGCTCTATGGACTTACCCTGAAGGGTCCCTATATTTTAAGACCCAACCCTCAAGCTATCTTCTCTCACCTCGTGCCTATCTCTACCACCCCTTACTATACTAGCCCTAACACCTGACCTAGCACTCATACCCATCCCTGCCTTTCCCTCTTCACCTTTACCTAAAACTGCCCCCAACCCCCTTTCCAACCCCCTCGGACATAACCTTATTCCACCATCAATCACTACAGCCACCACTTAAGAACCAAACCAAAGCCAAAATAAAGACCCCCAAACAATAGACAACCCAACAAAGAAATAATAGGAAAGCAGGAAAATAGGAAAGTATTAGGGAAACAAAAGGCACACACAAAATACCCTATCCAAATTAGAAACTAGAACCACACAACAAATATCCACCAATAATCGAAAGCAGACAGTTACACCATACTCATAAGAGACAACACAAAATAAATAAAATGGTAAAAATTATAACTAGTAAAGTATAAATATATATAACGATATTTAAATATCAAAGTTTAGGTGTCACCGGGGTACTCCTGTATCCTGATGATACCGTCAATTATGCTTGGTTGCTAAAAATAGCTTCACCAAAAAATAACGATCGAAGCTTCGCCGGTTGTCACTGTACCTATCGCTGGATCTTTTGGATCTTCTACTATACATTACTAAATCTATGCTCTGGTGGCCATCGCCAGAGTCAAGACAACGTAAACCCCCATCCTGCCAATAATTACAGTGGCTAGATGGTAAAGAAGGAGGGGGAAGAGGGAAGGAGAGAGATAAGTAGCTCAAAAAACCTAGGAAGAGAGAGAGGGCTTGAAGGAGAGGCAATAAAAGGGTACTCTTACCTGTTGCCAGTGCTAGTGCCACCCAACTAGTCGGAGAAGAGAAGAGTCACTGGAGCGTTAGTGGAAGAGACAAAGAGACATTAGTGGAAAAGATAGAGAGACGTTAGAGCTCTCTACTTCATTCTCCTGTTCCAATGTATGAATGATATAAAAGTAATATCCATCATAACTGGCATGGGGAAAAAAGGCCTGTCGTGTAACTCATTCACCAACTTTTGTAATTCAGTAATTTTAGTCTTAACTCCTGCTAAATCAGGAGCTTAAACACTTCCAAGCTGGCGGGTGAGCCTCAGCTCAAAAACATCCAACTTTTTTTGAACCCTTGTGTTTTGTTTGTCAAGTCTGTTATCAACCCAGGGTTCTACTCTTATTTCCATCAATCACACCTTTTTCTCCAGGGTGCTCAATCTTATCATAACCTCATTCCACATAGTCTGTGTAATGACTACATCTCCTGTCAGAACTGATCTAGACGTGGAAAGACATGGTGTCACAGTCTGTGGAGGGGTCAACATACTGGATCTACTCGCTACAGTAGAATGTTGGGTCTCAAATAAGCCACCCTCATCCCGAGTGTCATCTACCTTAATAAATTTTGTAGTAGTAGTACCCTAGATATCTCTGTTCTGTAGTATCTCATCTAGCATCGCTGCCTCTTATTTTTCCTGCCTAGTCATGGGATTTGCAGCATCTCAAATTAGCCCCGAGTTCATGGTGTTCTTTGGTTTAATAAATTAATCTATGTCTGGAAGTACTTGAACCCCTACTTCTAAGAATATCTGAGTCAACAAGCGTGGGAATACCGAAATCACATCAATACCTATAGCTTGATTTGATATCTCTCAGGCGATCAATTATGCAATGTCGAACTTATACCCCCTCCAATGAATCCTACTATCAATGTTATCCAGACTGAACTGAGAATATTTTCCCTAGTTGTGGGACATAATCTAAGTTGGGCCAGAGTCCACCATACCTTTTCCTCAAAGTTCAGCATGTTTTTGGCAATCTGTTGAGAGTTCACTCCTAGAACACCAACCACCCAACTCATTTTCTCTCAATTTATAGTAATTAGACATGCTATCTACCAAAAATGCATCATCTTATCTACCATACCTAGTTGTTTATTTGTTATTTTACACATTTTTTCCATGTGGTAGTCAATTTTAGTCGTATTCACTGGTGCTTGGAAATTAGGTTTATGCAAGAATATTTAAATAGTTTGCGGAAAGATGTTCACCCGAGCTCCACGAATAGTCAAGGAGGTGATTAGATCACCACCTTTCCATAAGTTTCCCTTTGGGTATTGTCTCTTCAACTCTCCCTTGTAGGCTGTATAGAACCCCACACTAGTCTAGGACTAAATTTTCCTGAAGCTGTGGTCATCCACTATAATCGATATTATTGGAACACAATCTTGAACCCAGGCATTGTATTTTAGACATGCCTGCAGTAGATTATCTTCTCTCCAGATATATCCTCCTTCTTATTTTTCCTATGGTTGGATTCTCTTTTATCCCTTCATTATAGGTTTTCTGCATTCTGAGGTACCCCTACCATTCAACGATGGGCATTGGAGCAGGTTCAATAGATAATTGAACTTGGGGTGATGGTAGTGTTTGAACATCAATAGGGATAACATGCTCTTCCCCCTCACTCTCAGTCTCTCTCTCATAAGAGATCAATTCTTCCTTACTAGCTCCATCATCATTTTCTTCTTCTTTATCATCATCATCATCATTATCGTTATCAGAAGATAATGGTGAGTGTGGTAGGAAAGTATTGGGATTTCTCATTCTTGGTGATTTCTTGGGAGATGAGGCCTCTTCTATCATTGTTTTATTTCCCTGGGTTAGATGCTTTCTAGGCTTAACCTTCTTCTTTACTGGGTATTTTTGAGGTCACCGCTTGACTCATCGATTTTTTCATTCCTCAATTAATAATCAGACTTAAGAGCAGGTTTTTTCTTGGTGTTTTTATTTAGGGTTTTCGTTGATGAGGAATCATCTTTGGAGCCATTTAAACCTACTTCTTTACATAAGACCAACTATTAAATTCTATGAATAGAAAAGAAATACAAGAAAATTTAGTATTAGTATACATGTTCTGAACTTATTACAACTAGGGGGTATGAGTCGTAACCACTATGTATGACTCATATGAATGAGTCATAAGGTAGACAGAAGATAAGTCGCTGTATACTGGTCAGGTTATGAGTCCTCCTAATGAGTCATAAGGTCAGTTTATGACTCTTTACTAACACTCGTATGCTGACCAGAAATATGTTTTACTATGCATAAGTACCCCCAGTCATTACGACTACAAAATATGAGTCATAGGTATTGATTACGACTTGCATAGTTGAGTTGTAATGATACTAAAACCGACACTCTTCTAATCCTCTATGATATCAGTGGTTACGAGCCTTGTAATAACTCATTAAGTGTCCTTACAAGTTGTTAGAATTCCTGAATCCACTGTAACATGGGGGTTTAGCTTAAGTTGGTTCTGATATTCACTCCCGTCACATAATTTTCATTTAATATTATTCCAACATTTCGTACATTCATCCCTTAGCAATTCCCAAACATAATGTTCATTTTTTCCCATTTAACAAAAATTTTGATGATTAGGGATCACATTAAAGTTTCATCAAGAAATCTAAAAATTTCACATAATTGAGGAATAATCTTTCTAAATATAACATCACAACACAAAACTCAAGTTACCTACTTATTTTTCTTAAGACTTGGACTTCTTCACTTTAAATAGGTTTATGCCCTAAATTTTCAAAATTTCATACTTTGGGAGGAATGAACTTAGTTGATATTACATTGTGGGATGAATGTGGATTATTTATAAGTGTGTTGGTATTTAAAAATGGAGGGAGTTCATGATTTTGAGTGATATGGGTGACCCTTTTAATTGCCCTTTTATTTTAAAACATGATATGGGGCCAATTTTACCCGCGACCCCTAATCTGTCAAGCTTGGTTATGAGTCATGATTATGACTCATAACCCTTGATTACAGATCACATACTCCTTCCATAAATACTTGGAACCTTACCTTGTCTAGAGTTGTTATGACTCAAGGTGACGAGTCGTAACCAAATATTACGACTCATTTTGAGAGTCGTAATGACTCCAGAAACCAATTCCCTGGAAGTGATTTGGGTTCTAGGTCCTTACGACTTCTCATCGTAATATTTGGTTACAACCTATAAAGAGACTGTATGATCTGATTCGTACAAATTGTTGGCTAACTCAAGAAATCTTCAGTCCTGCATACTAAACACACATATTACCCTATAATTTATTATGTACAAAATATGGGATGCCTCCCACGCAACACTTAATTTAACATCATGGAACGATATGGCTAAGTTGGATACTCAGACTTCACCAACCATACCCATGGGTTTGCTTCCATGTAGCGCTTGATTTAATGTCGTGGTATGATGTAATTGCCTTGGTTACTAAGACTTCAGCAAGGTCCATTTCAAGAACCACTTTAACATCCTCAATGTTACCCATTTAGTGATTTACCCTTTGCCCATTCACTTTGAATGGGTCTTCACCATTACTTTTCAATTCTAAAGCACCATATGGACATACTCTTACCACAGTAAATAGCCCATATCACCTATACTTCAACTTACCTAGAAACAATCAAAGTCTTAACATAGATAGCAATCCCTAGTCACGTTGGTCAAATTATTATTTTTTTTATCGATTTTGTGATCATGATGCAGCTTCAACTTCTCTTTGTAAATTGTAGAACTTTTATAATCTCAGAGTCGGAACTCATCCAAATCATTCACTTTGCTTAGTCTCGCCTTTGCTGCATTATGCCACTCAAAATCCAACTTCTTCAACACCCATGGTGCTTTGTATTCAAGTTCAATAGGCAAGTGACATGTCTTTCCATACACTAACTGATATAGAGATGCACCTATGGGAATATTGAAAGCTATTTGGTAGGCTCATAATGCATCATCTAGATTTCTCGACCAATCAGTCCTATTAGCATTTACAGTCCTCACCAAAATGGGCTTTATCTCTCTGTTAGATACCTCAACTTGTCCAATAGTCTACAGATGGTAAGGCATTTCCACTTTATTATTCACGTCGTACTTTTCAAGCAGACTCTTAAATAGGCAATTATAGTAATGCGACCCACCATCACAAATGATTATGCGTGGTATGCCAAATCAAGAAAAGATATACTTCTTCAAGAAGGTAGTAACACTTTTTTCTTCATTATTAGGGAGCGCAACTGCTTTCACCCACTTGGACACATAGTCTACCTCCATAAGAATATATTTAATACCAAATAAGCTCACAAATGGTCTCATAAAGTCCACACCCCATACATCAAACAATTCTAATTCTAAAATAGGGGTCATAGGAAGTTCATGGCACCTAGAGATATTGCCTTGGTGTTGGCATTTGTCACAAGCTGAAGCAAAGTCATAAGCTTCCTTGTATATTATAGACCATTAGTACCCACATTATAAGATCTTGTGGGTTGTGTGGCTTCCTCCATTGTGACCCCCAACTGGTGAAGAATGATAAGCCTTGAGGATTCTTATCATTTCCACTTCAGGGATGCATCTACGAATAACCCCATCCACACAAATTTGGAATAAGTAAGGTTCATCCTAGAAAAACATCCTTACATCTTAGAAAAACATCCTTACATAATGCATAAATCTCTTTTTCAGTTGGAAGAATAGATCTTTTGAGACTAGATCACTTTCCAGGTAATTTGCAAAGTCCACAAACCAGGGAATTAGGTCTTGTAATGCTACCAAAATCTGCACGTTTGGAAGAGCGTCATGGATTTCAAGCTGATTACCTACTTTATACATTGCTTCATCCTTAAGTCTGGACAAATAATTAGCAACTTTATTCTTTGTACCGTCTGGATCTTTTACCTCAAAATTGAACTCTTGCAGCAAGAGGACCCAACTGATCAATCTAGGCTTTGTATCTTTCTTTGCCATCAAGTATCTCAAGGTTGTATGACTATTATGGACAACAACCTTAGTGCCAATTAGATAAGACCGATATTTCTCAGAGGCAAAAACCACGGCTAATATCTCTTGTTCAGTAATAGTATAATTCTTCTAAGCAGGGTTAAATGCCTTGATAGCGTAATAGGTAGGGTATAGAATATTCTATTTCCTTTGGCCTAGGACAACACCTAGAGCCACTCCATTTGCATCACACTTGATCTCAAATGGCAAGGACAAGTTAGGGCACACAATGATTGGAGCAGATACCAACCATTTTTTTAAGTACTCAAAAGCTTTTAGACATGCCTCATCAAAATCAAACTTCACCTCTTTCTCAAGAAGTGTGCAAAAGGGATTTGCAATCTTTGAGAAATCCTTGATGAATCGCCTATAGAAACTTGCATTATCCAAGAAGCTTTGAATTCCCTTAACCAAAACTGGTGATAGAAGCTTCTCAATCACTTTAATTTTTTCCTTGTCAACCTCTATGCCTCTTTTTAAGATCTTGTGCCCAAGTATAATTCCTTATTCACCATAACGTGGCACTTCTCCCAATTAAGTACCAATTTGTACTCCTCACATTGATGCAAAGCATTGGCCAAGTGACTCAACTAATCATCAAAAGAATCACCAACTATAGAGAAATAATCCATCAATACTTTAATGGTGTCTTCTACCATGTCAGAGAAAATGGATATCATGCATCTTTGAAATTTTGTTAAAACATTACACAACCCAAATGGCATTTTCTTGAATGAAAATATTGTATATGAGCAGGCAAAAGTTGTCTTATTTTGATTGTTGAGAGCAATCATAATCTGATTGTACCCTGAATAGCCATCTTGATAATAGTACCAGCCCGTTCCTATAAGTCTATCCAGCATCTGGTCCATGAAGGGAATTGGGGAGTGGTCCTTTTGGGTCCATGTGTTCCATTTTATGTAATCTATTCATACCCTTCAGGTTGTGACTGGTCCTATTAGCACTAGCTTATTGACACTAGCTTATTCTTCAGGTTCAACTTTATGTAGTCCATGTACACCCTTCGGTCCGCTTTCTAGAGATCATATCTTTCTTGAATTTTGCATAACCTAGAAATTGCTCCAATGACTCAACTAATGGAATGTTCACAAAAAGCTTCTTCATTATAGATAGAAACTTCTGATATTTGCTCTCTTCCTATTTTTTCAATCTGAGGATAAGGTGTTCGAGGTCTAGGGATGGTTTTCAGAACAGGTTCCTCTTCCTTACCCTTACTTTTTTCTCCCATACAACTAATCTCAACCTCTAACAATTTGTCTACTTCTATATTAGGTGCTTCCTTAATAAAAATAGGATCAACATCATTCTTTCACTTATTTACAGTAGAAACTGGCAAATCCATGGTGGTTTTACCACTTCGAGTAGTAATGGAATGACAATGACAATCATTCTTCAAGCTCTAAACAGTATTACTAGGAAGAGTTGCAGGTTACCTTTGATTCAATGTAGTAACATCTGGCCAAACTGCTGCTCCAGTAGTTTGATCGTAGTAGCATACGACATAACCTTCTGATTCAGCCCTGATAGAACTGTCTTAATATCCTTAAGATAACTCTCTTGACTTTCTTAGAGTTTTAATAATTTTGACAACATTGCGTCCATTCTAGACTCGGTATCTCGACTACCTGGTGGAATATATTTTTCACTATTCTTTTTGTATTCAATCTTGCACCTCCAATCACCATCTCATTCTTTTTTCCAGTCTCTGTACCTATCACCATAATAGTTCCGACCTTGATTTTCTTGCCCTTTGGCTCATACCACTACTTCATGATTCCAGTACTTTTCTTCCTCATCTGTATCCAACTTATTAGCTCTGGAAGTGGATCCCTGTGCCCCCACTGGATTTACTTTTTTAGTTGGTATTGGTGTAAATTATTTTGAAAGCATCCCAATATTAGTTCATAGCTATACAACTTCTTGTGCTATCATATCATCGCTAGATATATAGTCACTTATATCCCTAATAACATATGTAACAGCTCCTCTATCAGCCTCCCGAGTATACCATCCTTGTTTAGTGACAGAAATCCCATCTAGTATCTCTTGGGCCATCCCCAATATAGAAACAGAAGTGTGCCTCCAGATATCATGCCTGTCATTGCTATAGAGATAACATTTAAAGATATATGGAATTCTTTTAATAGGTTGGATCCTCAAAACCTATGATGGGGTACCTTGCTCAACTTTTGTTTGAATCGAAACCACGTTTCATAAATAGACTTTACAGGTATCTGCCATATCCTAGAAGAAGGGATAAATCAATTAAAAAATTATCTATGCATCTCATGACAAGTCATAGTCGAGCCTCTAAGGAGTTATCCTAGCCATAATAATGTTTCACCTATCATCGATAAAGGGAACAACCATAACCTCAATTCTTCCTGATCCACCCCAGGGATAATATATGAAGTACATATCCTAGTTAAATTGGCTAGTTGCATGTTTGTATCATCTGTTGCTGCCCTTGAGAATACACCTTTTAGATTCAACAGTTTAATCATTACACTAGCACTATCGAATATCATATTTGGGGGTAAAGCAGGTGGAACAATATCTCCAGTCTCAACAGGCTCTGTATACCCTATGTCTTAATCCTTATTATACGATGGTAGAAACTAATGTGAAGGTATAACTTAAGCTCTAGTACCCCTACCTCTCTCCAGAATGCCTCGACAGCTGCACATTAATCAACTATTGGTTTTGTCCTGTCTAGTTATGCCTGCTGAGCTAACCTGGCTTCCTCAACCACCCTTCTCTATTTATTTACCTTTTCTAAAAATTGCTCCATCTATCTATTTGCAATATTTTATGGATTAGCATGTGGAGAAGGAGGTACATTTTGAGGATCTCGAACTCCAGTAGGAACACCAACACGAACATGCTTTAACATCCTTTGTGGTGATTGTAAAACTCTCTCTTATTTTAGATCAATAGGGAGTTAGGGATTGCTTTGAATCTTGGTGTATTCATACACCATGTATATCCAACTAAAAACAAAAAATAAAGACTTGAGAGTTTCACCAACTTTAATCTACAATTCACACAGTCTTCCCCAACAATGGTGCCAAAATTTGATATTATCCAAAGTTCACCTCTAACTGAAGTATGTTACGGTTGATGCCAAATATTGTAACCAATCTCAGGTTGGGGTCGAACCCATAGGAAAAATGCTGAACAGTATCTCAAATTTTATGAAATCCACGAGTAGTGGAAAAAAGTAAATGGGAGGGAATCAGAAGTCACTAGTAAGCAACTAAACTTGAATGCTTGAGTTTGTAAACAATAAAAGACGAACACCAGGACTGTGTTCTCTCTAGCTTCACAACTACATAAGATTCTTATCTTCAATCCACCTAACCTCCTTCTCTGAATGGAAAGTTGAAAAGTTATGTACTATCAATTGTTTTCTGAATGCATTGATAGATTTTAGCCTTTACCTTATGAGTCGCAGGGTGTTGCCTTGATGTCCCTTGTCTATAACCTTAGTACAAGTCTTACCTTTTGAGTCTCGAGTTGGTTAGAAGAAGGTTGATAGGATTAAATCGTTGTTGCAACCTCTTTTTCCCAATCTCAAACTCCCTTGTGAGGACGTCCTCTAATATAGGCTAGTCCCAAGTTTCTATAGTTTCTTGGGGTCAATAAATATGATGAAGGTTGCAATACATGCAACTATAGTAAATTAGATGAATCTCACATTTTCCTTACGTAGTTAATTCGCTAGGGTTCCCACAACCCTAGTCAAGGAAATTAGTTGCTCATAATCATGAAAAAATCCATGATAATCAATAAAAACACATGTAATTAATTACACAATGATGAAAGAGTTAAATACAAAATCTCTAATTCAATACAAAACCTAAAATCCAAGATAATTGTATCAATTCTTAAAGTAGGTTAAAGTATCTCTAAAAAATAGTAAAAGCATGTAACCTAATAAAATAATAACCCTAAGATATTTATAGTATAACAAAATAATAAGGAAATCCTAATAAAAATGGAATAAGGAAAGTAAGTTGGCAATCATTATGACTCGTATGGTCTCCTTATGAGTCTTGTGTTGTTAGTTGTAGGCATTCCAGTGAATTCTCATCTTCTAGACTCTAAGCTTCTGTTGACATTACGATTTGTCACCACGATTCATAGTGATTCCTTACGACTCGTGTTCTTTACTCATTATCACTTGTGCCTTAAACTTCAGGGTTTTGAACATTGGTTTCTTTACGATTGCCCACTACTAGTCGTAGTCTGACCTTACATCTCATAGTCTTCTATGACTTCACCTATGGACTTTGGATTTTTTCTACTCACTTTACGATTATTATCAACAACTCGTAGCTACTTCTTACAAGTCTTAGTCACTAGTCGTGGTCACTCTTTACTTTATTTCTTAGCTTCACTCTTTCTTTTGGTATCCTGATGAGTATGGCTGCAAGTCATATAGTGTCTTGACTACTCGTAGCTTGACCAATTCATCAACTTTTTCAGATTTTTCTTCTATCTTTTTAGTCCAACACCAGTGTTGACCTATTTCACCTGTAAAAACATAAAAAAACACATCATATCCAGTAAGATAACCTAAGTTCAAGCATAAATTCCTTGTTTTAAGCATTCAATAAGTCGTGTTTCCATGACATATCAAACCAAAAGTCCTATAACTATATACAGACCTCCATAAATACCTAGCCATGTTCGTCAACTCATAAGCATCCTCGTCAATTATTCCACTGAACATAGGAGAATCCAAGTAGATAAACCTCTAAACCTCTTCTAATCAACAGATTGCAAAGTAACTGAAGAAATAGTATATCTGACAGGCACTGATTCCACATGTGGGGGTACCATAGATAATAGTTGTACCCCCTAAAGTAGAAATATTATAAGCAGATATTGATAAAGATGGCGACATATAACATCAAAGTCTAAGGTATACTAAGAACACTCAATGAAATACCCTCCAAGTAACTCAAAAGGCAAATCAACAACTCCTAATACAATAGGGTATCAAATGAATGTTGTAGAACCTTAGTGGTCCCTACACCATGATGTGTCATGGAAACACGACACTTTTGATGCTTAATACCTAGAAATTATGTATGGACCTTGGTTATTTTAGTAGATATGATGAACTTTGGTATATGTTGTAGGTAAAATAGATCTACAATAGTGTTGGGGTTAAATGGAACAAAGAGTCCTAGAAAGACAAAGTCTAATAAAGATATGAGTTACCTCACAAGTCTTTAACACACCATATGACTCATAGGATGACTCATAAGCATAACAGAACCCAAAGCTAAACTGAGAATCTAAGTACGGAGAAGATACGACTAGAGCATCTAAGTAATAAGTTAAAGGTAAGGGTCATGACAAGGAATCTTAAGCATAATAGAATCTAAAGCTACCATTCAATATTGAAGTCTCAGAAGTATATGAGTAGGAAGTTTGAGTATGACTATAGGGAAATCATAAGTAGAACAGTGGTTACAGCTTGGAAAGACAGAAGTCCCAAATAGATATGAGTGAAGGCCATGAGTCGTATTATCAAGGTACGACTCTTGAGTAAAAGTCATAAGAAGAATATAAAGTTGAAGCCTTGGGAGATCAGACACTATAATAGATACGAGATGCATAGTATGACTCGTATGATGAGCATACGAGTGGATGAGTCAGTCATACCCAGTGCCAACATAACTTTAACTTTATTAGTATTTTTGAGTATTTTTTAGATACTATGAATATCATAGGGTTTATCTCTTATTAGGTTATATTTTTTAATATCTTTTTACGTTTCAATATACTCTACTACATACTTTTAAAATTATTATTGAGATTTTGGGTTTTATTCAATTAAAGACTTGGGATTTTATTCATCTTATTCTTGTGCAATTATTTTTATGTATTCTTCATTGATAGTCATGGTTTCCTGCATGAATATGAGCGGATAATATCCCTAACTAGGATTGTGGAAAACTTGGTGGATTAGCTATGTAAAGGAAGTGGTAGATTTATCTATTCTATGGTTTATGCATGTATCTTAATTTTCTTACAATAATTGACCTCAGAGCTACTGCAGAATCTTGGGGATAACTTGTATTTGTATACATCCTCACCAGGGATTTTGTGATTGGCAAAAGAGGATTAAGACAGTAATTTGAGATTCACTTCCATATTACTATTCCATCATCTCATCTAATCACTTGATACTCATAAGGTGAAAATAAACTGAAGTCGCAAACAAGGAGAAATAAGGCGATGCCCTAAGACTCATAAGGTAAAGGGTGAGATTTATCAACACGTTCACAAGACGATTATTAATACATATTTTGTTGACTTTACATACAGAGTAGTATAATATGTGGATTGAAAATGAGAAATTTATAGAGTTGAGTAGTCAGGGGGAACACAAGCCTAGTATTTGTTTTCTATTGCTTACAACTCAAAAGCATTCAAGATTTTGTTACTAGTTACTAAAAATTCCAACTTCACCCCATTTACTTTCCACACTACTCGTGAATTACATCAAGTTAAGCAGTTGTTCAATATTTTCCCTATGGGTTCAACCCCAACCTAGTTGGCTTACTATATTTGGCATCAACCATAGCATACTTCTTTTAGAGGTTAGTTTTGGGTGATATTAAATTTTGGCATCATTATCGGGGAAGGTATTTGAGTAGCTAATTGAATTAGTGAAGTTTGTGGTTTTATTTTCTGTATTGATTTAACATACGTCGGTGTTTGTCAAATACTAGAGAAGAGGTAATTCCTTACTCCATTTTGATCTAGATCCTAAGAGAATTCTTCAAACACCAAGAAGAATGCCAGGCAAGTTCATGATGGGGTTCAAGACAATCCACCTTTTGATCCTAATGTTATATTCCCATATGCTCCTGTTGACCCATAGAATGTTATAGATTTATAGGTGTAGCAACTAATAGCAACTACTGAAAAGGAGAGAAGGACAACTGAAGAGGATCAATTAGCTGAAGAGGCTGAGTTATCTCAGCAAGAAGGACTAGCTAGGACTAGACAGTGAGCATAGCAATAATACGGAGTTAAGAGAGGCAGAGCTCTATTAATTCCTTTATATCAATGCTTACACCTATAAGATAATGAAGAGTATATGGGTTATGTGGAACCTATTGAGACAGGAGCCATCATTCCTGCTGCTTTACCCCCTAATGTGAAGTTTGATATTACAAGTGCCATAATCCAATTTTTAAACTTGATGGGTGTATTTACGGGATCAACGACTGATGATGCAAACATGTATCTTGCTAGTTTTACTAGGATCTATACATCATATACTATTCTGTGGATGGATCAGTAAACTTTAAGATTGAGGTTGTTCCCATTTTTATTGATGGGTGAAGAATCACTATGGTTAGGGGAACTTCCAAGAGGCTTAATCACTACCTGGCAAGAGTTGCATAACAAGTTTTTGAAAAAATTTTTCCCTCATACAAGGATGCTATAGTTGAAAGATGAGATTTAAAAATTCAGATAGGTGGCTGCAGAATCCTTATATGAAGTGTGGTTTAGATTCATGAAAAAGGTAAGCATGGTACCTAATCACGGAATCATAGGATCAACTTTGTTGGAAATCTTCTATAGATCATTGAGTGACAGTTCGAGAGCAATGGTAGATATGATTTTGGGAGGTATATTCATGTGTGTTTGATAGGATGTTCTGCAGGATATGTTGGATGATATTTTAGTGAACTAATAGAGGTTAGCATACTAGAGAAGCAGAACATGGTGCTGGTACTTATGCAATTGGAGAAGCTAATAATTATGGAGCTAATCAGAATTTGGTAGAACGAGAGGTTACACATCTTCATACAGACATTGGGATTCTTATAAAATAGTTCACAGTAATCAGTGTTGAGAAAGTGAATGAAGTTGTAGCACAGGGGTCTACTTCTAAAACATTTGATATTGAATCTAAAGAGGAAGAAAATTATCTTTATCATAGGTTGGAAGATTTATAAGCATAAGGGAAAGAGAATCAAGGTTAAAACTATTACAATGATAGATATAGAGACAGGAGTAGAAAGAGAGATGGTGATTGGCGATGAAAAGATGACTATATGGAGAAAACTGACAAGTATTTTCCACCTGGTAATCGTGATTCAAAATCCAGAATTGAGGCGCTATTGTTGAGATTAGACAAGGATAAAGAAGTTCAAGAGAGCTACTTTAAGGATATCAAGGCTAACCTACTAGGGCTAAACTAGAAAGTTAAATCACATGCTACAGCACTCAAGCAGTTAGTGTAATAATTTGGTCAGATACCAACCAGAGTAAATCAAAGATAGCCTGGCACTCTCTTGAGTAACACGATGGATAATCCAAATAATGATGGTCACTGTGACACCTAGGGGTGTGCATTGGTCGGTTCAGTTCAGTTTTATATATTATCGATTTGGTTTATCGGTTTTTGACTTTTAAATATGCTAAACCAATAAACAAACCAATAAGATATTTTTTATCGGTTTTTGGTTTATCGATTTTTAGTCCTTAATGGTTCGGTTTAACTGATAAGAAAATACTCATAAAATAGAAATAGTAGTAACTAACATGAAAAAAAATCTAATCTTATTTTCAACCAAAAATCCTACATAATGTGTTTTAATTTACAAGAATTTTCAAGTTTGAACTAAATATTGTTAGGAGAAATTAAGAGTTTGTATAATTGAAATAATAGGTTTGTTAATTAGTAGAAATTAAAGAGAAATTAAGAGAA
>JAPEIP010000006.1:118949038-118979288 GCA_026120095.1 Capsicum chinense
CCCAATAAGCAAAAATTGAACCAAAACAATAACCCAATAATTTTTTTTATAAAACCATTAACAAATTGTTAACCCAATAACCCAATAATAATAAACCAATAATATTTTTATCGATTCAGTTTATCGATCGGTTTGATTTTGCACACCCCTAGTCACTCCATTACCATCCAAAGTTGAAAATCCATCATAAACCCACCTGTACCGATTATAGATAAAAAAAGAATGATGATGATCCTGTTGATGTGGATAGTAGTAGAAGTAAGATGAAGGATAAGATAAGGCCGAAGAGCCTATTCCAAGACCTCGTCCACCTTTTTCTCAAAGGCTAAAAAAATAAATAGATTGTAAGCATTAGAAGTTTTTGTCAATGCTAAAAGAGCTATCAGTCAACATCTCACTTATAGAGACATTAGAGTAAATTCTAGGATATGCAAACTTCATGAAATATCTAATCACCAAGAAGAGGTTAGTCAGTTATGAGCCAGTTAAAAACATTCATCATTGTAGTGCAGCAGCTACTAGATCATTGGTGGAGAAGAAGAAGTATCTATCTGCTTACCCTATACCTTGAACCATTGGATCCTCAAACTTCGCTTGTTTATTATATGATTTTGGTGCGAGCATCAACCTAATGCCATTTACAGTGTTTAAACATTTGGGGTTTGGATCTCCTAAACCGACCACCATGAGATTAGTAATGGCAAACAAAATTATGAAAAACCCAATTGGTATCTTATATAATGTATTGGTAAAGGTGGTTTCTTTTATCTTTCCTGTAGATTTTATGATATTAGACTGCAAAGTGGACTTTCAAGTCCCAATTATTTTGGAAAGATCATTCTTGGCTATGAGAAGGACGTTGATTAATTTAGAGCTAGGACATCAGATACTGTGACTTAATAATGAATAGGTGATATTCAATGGATGCAAATCTATGAGGCAGCCTGATGAGTTGAGACTGATATCCATGATTGATGTGTATGATAATGAAGTAGATTCATTCTATAATGTCGATTCAGTTACTCTTTGGGATGATGGTTCTAATGTTGTTGTTCCTATTAAAAAGAGGTTGGGTGTTGAAGATCTTGTAGCCGTGATTATGAACTTTCATAGAGATGGCATATATGAGTATGATGAGATGGTATGTGTATTTTTAGAAGTGGTTCATATACTTATGCACCAAACAAGCTTGATTTGGATTTAAAGAATAGAACTACTCCACCTGCTCGCCCATCCGTTGAAAATCCACCTATCTTAGAGTTGAAGGCCCTTCTTTCTCATTTGTGATATGTATTTTTAGGGGTCAACAATACTTTGTAATTAATTATTATATCCAATTTGATGGACTCGGAAGTAAAATCATTGTTATCAGTCTTAGAGAGATTTAGGAGGGCCATAGGTTGGTCTATTGTAGATATTATTGGTATACCACGTGGTATTTGTACTCATAAAATTCTACTTGAGCCTGATTTTATTCCAAGTATAGAGTATCAATGTCAATTAAATCCTTCTATGCAGGAGGTCATAAATAAAGATATAATCAAGCTGTTGGATGTTGGTGTGGTATATCCTACTGTCGATAGTAAGTGGGTCAGTCTAGTATAATATGTTCCAAGGAATAGTGGTATCACTATTGTGCCTAATAAGAAGAATAATCTAGTGCCAATGAGGCTAGTCATAGGATGGAGAGTATGCATGGATTACCGAAAATTGAATGCATGGATTACCAAAAATTGAATGGATGGACTTAGAAAGACCATTTTCCTATGGCCTTTATGGACAAAATGTTAGACAGGTTAGCAAGCTGAGGATGGTACTATTTTTTTGAAGGGTATTTAGGTTACAACCAAATTACTATTTCACCTAAAGACCAAAATAAGATAACCTTCACTTGTCCTTATGGGACCTCTACATTTAGATAGATGCTATTCGGGCTATGTAATGCTCCAGCCACATTTCAGAGATGTAGGATGTCAATATTCTCTAACAAGGTATAATACACAATTGAAGTATTTATGGATGATTTTTTAATCGTTGGTGATTCTTTTGATGACTGCTTAGTTCACTTGGCGAATGCTCTCAGGAGATGTGAAGAATTCAACTTGGTACTTAATTGGGAAAAGTGTCATTTTATGGTCAAAGAATGCAGAGTGCTTTGAAACAATTTTAATAAGGGGTATTGAGTTAGATGGATTTAAGATTGAAGAGATTTAGAAATTACCTCCACCAATTTCTTTAAAGGGCATTCGTAGCTTATTGGGTCATGCTAGGTTTTCTAGGCGGTTCATCAAGGATTTCTCTATGATTGCCAACCCTCTTTGTAGGCTTCTTGATAAGAAGTTGAAATTTTAGTTTATTGAAGCATTCTTAATGGCTTTTGAGTGTCTGAAAGAGAAGTTAATAACTACTCCTATCATTGTATCTCCAGACTGGTCTTTGCCATTTGAGATTATGTGTGATGCGAGTGATTTGGCCTTAGGGGTTGTACTAAGTCAAGGAAAAGAAAAGATCTTTCATCCTATCTACTATGGTATCAAGGAACTAAATCCTACTCAGAAGAACTACACCATGATGGAACAAGAGTTATTAGCAGTGGTTATTGCCTTTGAGAAGCTTAGGTTTTATTTTATTTGGACAAAGACGATTATGCACACTGATCATACAACATTGCGGTACTTAATGGTGAAAAAATGCAAAGCCTAGAATAATTAGGTGGGTTCTATTGCTGTAAGAATTAGATTTTGAGGTCAAGGACAGAAAAGACATTAAGAAGCTATGCAGAATGTTAAAGATGGGATAGAGATTGATGACAATTTTCCAAATAAGCAGATATTAGTAGCTTCCTAAGATCTAATTCCATGGTTTGTAGACTATGCAAATTATCTAACAAGTGATCTAATCCCAGAAGATTTTTCCTTTCAGCAGAGAAAGAAATTTATGCATGAGGTAAGGAAATTTTTCTGGGATGAGCCTTATTTATTTTGAATTTAAATGGATGGGATTATTGGTAGATGCATACCTGAGGTTGAGATGATGAGTATACTTGAGGCATGTCATTATTCTCCAGTTGGGGGTCATCATGGAGGAACCTGCACAACCCACAAAATCTTGCAATGTGGGTATTATTGTCCAACAATCTACAAAGTTGCACATGATTTGCTTCCTCTTGTGATCAATTTCAATGGCAAGATAACATCTCTAGACACCATGAACTTTCTATGACTCCTATCTTACAATTGGAATTGTTTGATGTATGGGGTATATACTTCATGGGTCCTTTTGTGAGTTCGTTACATGAAGTATATTCTTGTGGCTGTGGATTATGTTTCAAAATATGTGGAAGCAATTGTGCTTCCAAATAATGAAGCACTTAGTGTCACTACATTCATGAAAAAGCACATCTCTTCTCGATTTGGCATGCCACGTGCTATCATTAGTGACGGTAGGTCATATTTTATAATCATCTATTAAAATGTCTGCTTAAGAAGATGGAGTGAAACACAAGGTGGCAACATCTTATCATCACTAGAATATTGGATAATTTGAGGTGTCCAGTAGAGAAATTAAGTCCATATTGGCAAAGACAGTGAATTTCAATTGGACCGATTGGTCAGGAAAGTTAGATAATGCATTATGGGATTATCGAACAGCGTTCAAGTCCCTAATTGGTGCTTCACCTTATCAGCTAGTTTATGGAAAGGCTTGTCACTTGCTTGTTGAACTTGAGCATAAAGCATTGTAGGCTTTGAAGAAGCTAAATTTTGTGTGGCAAGATGCAGATAAGTCATGGATAAATAGTATGAATGATTTGGATGAATTCTGACTTTGGGTGTATGAAATTTCTGCACTTTACAAGGAAAAGATGAAGCTGCATTGTGATCGTAAAATTAAGAAAAGAATCTTCGAAAAAGGTGACAAGGCATTGCTCTACAATTCAAGGCTTCACTTATTTCCACGTAAGTTAAAGTCTAGATGGTACGATATCTTTACTATGCTAAGAATGTTTTCATATGGTTCTTTGGAATTGAAGTGGGATGGTGAAGCCCCATTCAAGGTGAATGGGCAAAGAGCCAAGCACTATATGGGTAACACTAAGGAAATTAATGTGATTTTTGAGATGGACCATGGTGAAGGCTAAGTAATCAAGGTAATTATGTCGTACCGCAAAGTTAAATCAAGTGTTGCATAGGAGGCAACCCAAGAGGCTAGTTGGTGAAATACAAGCATCCAACTTAGCCCCTTGTGCCACGACATTAGATCAAGAAATATATGGGAGGCAACCCATGTTTTATACTTATTTATTTATAGGGTAATATATTTGTTCAGTATGGAGGACTCATGATTGCATAAAAGATCCAGAAAAGTTCAAGTAAATAGGTCATATAGACTCTTCACAAGTCGTATCTAAATTGTACGAATCATGATTAGGAGTCGTAAGGACCTAGGAGAAAATTTAGAATCAAGTAAAATTTTCTGGAATGGATACAATTCTCAAAGCAAGTCATACTCTCAAGGTACGACTCGTCACATTGAGTCGTATCCACTCCAAGACCCAGGTAAAAAGTTCTAGGTCTATATGAGCTGAAGAAAAGACCTATAAGCCTGGGTAAGAGTCATACCCATGACTCGTACCCAAGCTTACTGGGTCAGGGATCACAGGTCAACCCGACAAAGCACTTGAATTAAAAGGACAATATAGGGTACCCTTCAGGTACTCGATATCCGAAACTCACACCCACCTCCATTTTTGGTATAATTTAAAGCTTCCAAAGCACAATTTACCATTGAATCACATACCACCTTGCTTGAATTCTTTCAAATTGCATGAATTAGGCATAAATTTGTAGAAGAAAAGTTGAAATCGGGTAACGCTAACAACTCAACCAAACAAGCAAGATTTCAAATTAAACTCCTTGTATTTCTAGTTGAAAATTTCAAATGTGAGTTATCTTCAACTTACTTTAAGTTAAATTTATGTGTGGGTTGAATTTTTGTACCCTAGTTCATAGGTTCTTAGTTGAAATGGAAAATTGGGGTGAAATAGATTTTAGGTGTTGATATTGTGCAAGTTTGGACTGGAAGTTGGTGATATTGTTGCATAAAGTAAGGGTAGTTTGGGAAATTTGAATTGGAGTTAACTTTAAGGTTGAACTTCTATGTTGTTATGGATATAAGACTCCTTACAACTTGTACCCACTGGTAACGGGGTTGTAATGAGAATCGTACCCACTGACAACATAGAAAGTTAACCAAATATAGGTTTTGGTAATGGGTACAATTTGCCTAAATGAGTTGTATCCATTCCATAAGACTCATACATAAGAGTCGTAAGGACCTGGGTAGATGTAACATGTTATAAGCTATTTCTGATATGCTTATGACTATTAGTAATGAGTCGTATCTTATCGGTACGACTGGTTCGGAGGACTCGTAAGTAGACCAGTGAAAAATTGTATATGCAATATTTTGCATACGACTCGATCATACAAGTCATACCCAGTCGATATGGCTTTTACCCCCATTTGTACCCTAGACAGAACTTGCACACTGAACTTTAGTTTCTTATTTTTGTTTTCTTTTCGTTATTTACTTACAAATGAATGTGTACTTTCACGTACAATGCCTCCAAAATATACATCTTCTTCCAAACAAGTTCCTAAAAAGGGAAACAAAAATGAAAAATCTTCCAGTTTGAAGGCAACTGATTCAGCCACCCGTTGTGGTGACATATACGAATACCCATAGAAGGGCAAGGTTTACCCAAAGGCATAGAAGTCCGTAAAAGGGAAAAAGGTAGCAACTCCAGATAAAATACCTCCACTATTTCCAAGGAGAAAAAAACCAACTATCTTTCCTCCTCACTCACCTCTACCTTTAGATACCAAAGATAATGCTAAATCTTGTTTAGAAGAAGTAAGTTCTGAAAATGGTAATGGTACATAAGAAGTTAATACGCCATCGATCGATGTGCATCACCCTCTTCTAGAACTTACCACTGCTCCGATGCCCATCATTGAATGATGGGGGTACTCCAGTATATAGGAGACATTTAATAATGGGTTGAAAAGACCCCATAGTGGAAAGATTAAATAGGTCTTGTATTTAGAGAGAAGGTTGACTACTACTGGGATGATAGAGTTACCCAAGTTCGAGGTGCACTTCAAGCAATATGGCTTTGAATGGATGATGAGAGTGCTCGGCAAGTATAGTGATATGCTAGTAAGAGAATTCTATGCAGTATACAAGGGTAAGTTAAAGAGACATTATCCATAGGGTCAATTATGTAAATGTGGTGACCTTTTTCCTTCACTAACTATTCAGGGAGTGCGAGTAGACATTCCCCATATACTATTAGTTGATTCTTGTATGGACCAAAGTATCAGTTGTTGGTGAACATTGAGGAAATGGATTACTGTATAGATAAGATGTGAAAGATTACATAAAAATATATGGGGTTGGTGAAAGATGGGTCACTTCGAGTGGATAGCTAAAAGGATAGCGACGAAAGGTAAGAATGTTGTGTGGATGATAGAAGGCTCGGGAGTAGTCTCACAGATGATAGAAAAGAACTCTAAATTTCAAGTCCAAGACATGGGGACATTATCCAGTCATAGATATGTCCCATTACTGGGTTCAATGTAATGAGTCCAATTCCTTGCTACATTGATTATGGGATTGGTGGTTGGATATGAGTTTTCTCTAGGGGAGTTCTTATCCTGAGAGATAAGAGACCTTACTATGGGCAGAGAGAAGTATCTGATGGAATACCCATGCTTGATTACTTAGTTGTGCTTAGCTACTGGAGTACAGGAACTCTCAGATATTGATGCAATGATCGAGGCTACCAGCAATACTAACCTTAGGCTAATTTGAGATATAGCAAACCCAATAGACAAACAGATGAGAAAAGCAGCGAATATGGTAGTACATATGTTTTGGCAGATCAGTCAGGCTGAGACTACTGAGGCTGCTAATCCAGGTGGACAAATAAAGACTACATAGACTGATGCAACGGGTACTTCTGGTGCTTCTCCTCAAGTATAGTTGGTACTACCTAGGCCACGAGGTATGCTATCTAGGCTTATTATAATTTCACAGGCCATGTAGATGGAGGCCATGCCCAGACTACATATATTGGAGGCCAAGGTCCACAACATGGAAGGGTGTATGAATCCCAGGGTTGACACACATATGGCGAGCCAGGACAAATGAGTACAGTAGCAGCTTGATGTATTTGAGTCGAGAATTACTCGACAGTTGGGTAGAGAGCAGACGCCTAATATTGGTAAGATCAAGTCTGAAGTTGTTGAGATTAAGAATATTGTCTTGGAGTTGTACAATAGACCAATAATCCTGGAGCCTATGATTGAGACAGTTGTTCACACAGTCCATGTGGATAGTATTTGGGCTATTTCGAACCTGTTAGAGGTACTATTTGAGAAGACTCGAGAAAGGAGAAAAGAGATAAAGACATGAAGGCGTGAGGAATAAGATGCTATGAATAAGGCTAAGGAAGCTAGCCTACAGAATGAGCAGGATCGGAAGGTGCAAATCTGTGAGATGGTTACTGAGGCCGGTGGTTTGAGACCAACAATTATTGATGCTAAGGGAGATTGTTTTGTGCCACCGACTACTGTTCCTGACTCAGTATCGAGGGTTGATAGAATAATTATTGAGGAGAGTGGGACCCGACCAGAGGGCCTACATATTGATACTGCATGATTCAGTGCCTTGAGCACCCAGGTGTGACTTTTCACCCTTGCTTTAAATTTTTTGGCACTAGGGAGAGTGTAAGAATTTTTAGTTGGGGTGGGGTGTATATCTGATTCTGAATATCTAGAAGTAGCTAAAACATCTAAGTATCTAAATCTAAGTAGCTGAAAGTATATTATGGCTTGTAAACTTGGTGCTGATAAAGGGCTGAAATAGGGACAAAATCTACACTAATGACAGAAGACTAATTTTATTGATCTTTAAATAATTTGTAATGAATTGTGGTTTTGAAATTGATTTATGATTCTGGAAACATGAATGATTATGGATTTGAAATAATTATGCTAAAAGTATGTGTGTTAATCTGAATTGTGTTGACAAGTTAAGACCCTTCCTAAATTTTGTTAACTGTGTGATACGTGTATGTGTGTGAGACTATTGTGGAATCATGAATGATTGCGGATTCGAAATGATTATGCTAAAATTATTTGTGTTAATCTGAATTGTGTTGAAAAGTTGAGACCCTTCCTAAACTTTTGTTAAATATCTAATACGTTTATATGTGTGAGAATATTTTAAATCTGATAATGGCATTAGGATTAGGGATAGAACAATTAGGGCAAACAGTTGCATAACTGGATCTATAGTACTTAGCAATGTAACCCTGTGCGAGTGTGTGTGTGAGGTATTATTTAGTTCTTGGTGTAAGGGAATCTAGAACCTTCCTGATTGTTTTTTCCTAGGTCTAGGATAGTCAAGTAGGAGATGATCATAGGACCTTTTTATTGTAATTCCTCCTGAGCCTAAATGACTTGATCAAAGTGATAACCAAATAAATGAATCCCTTTGATCCAAATATTTAAGCCTTAATTAACTAATTTTGTTTTTACACAAATTTCACCTACCTATTTCCCTTACAATGAATCTATTTTGGACCTGGTCCTCCTTAGACATTGTGCACCTCAACTCAGGTAAATTGCCTAAGTTGAGGCTGGAAATTATAGGGTGCGTTGATGAAAATGGGTATGAAGAAAGTCGTGTAGAAGAAAAAATTGAAAAAAGGAAAGGTGCAGTTAAAATAAAATAAAATAAATTAAAATAAAAGAAGAAGAAAATTTGCAATAAAAAAGGATAAATAAAGTTAAAAAAACCATACTTGGCCCAATCTGAATGTGTCAAAATAAAAAGGGAGACAAAAGGGCAGAAATAAAACTGAAGAATAAGTGGACCCCAAAGAAAACACAGTGTCAAGGAGGCATAGTCAGTACATAATCCCAAAAAGATACTATATCAGCCCCTAACCTATGTTACAAGCTAAATTAAGTCCTTTTGTGATCTTACCTCGATTGTCTAAAAATTTAGGAAGAAAGCATAAGGAAAAGCCTATGGTATTCTGTATACACCAATGATACTTCTTTGTGAGCGAGATATTAATCTGTTATATCCCTGAATAAATTGATTGATCCATATTTAGAGTGAATGGGATTTCTTTGACTGTGAGCGCACGCTGGTTATATTGCTAGGTTGCTAGATTGTTTGGTAATTGTGATTTTTGTCTATGCCCATTTGTCTAGTAATAATGTAATTCCATCATCGGATCCCTCTATGTTTCTCTATATGTTATGTCATGTACATAGTTCAAGTTCTAAAAAGTTAAAATTAGGAGGGGAATAACATGGTTGAAACCTAAACTGAAAAATCACTGCCATGGGTAGCTTAAGATCTTCCTATTATAGAATTTTTTATGTGTTTTAAGATTGAGTTTAATTTCTTTTTACCTGAGGACACAAAAGTCTAAGTTGATGGTGTTGATGTGTCATGGAAACATGGCACTTTAGATGCTTAAAACCTAGAATTTATGCATGGACCTCGGTTGTTCTAGTAGATATGATAAAGTTTGGTGTTTATTGCAAGTAAAATAGGTCTACAATAGTGTTGGGATAAAAATGGAAGAAAAAGACCTGGAAAGACAAAGTCTGATCAAGATACAAGTTACCTCACGAGTCTTCAACACACCATACGACTCGTAGGATGACTCGTAATCACAACCGAACCCAAAGCCAAACTGAGAATCGAAGTATGGAGAAGATACAAGTGGAGCATCATAGTCATAAGGTGATGGTACAGGTTATGACAAGGAATCGTAAGCATAATAGAATCTAAAGCTACCATTCAATATTGAAATCTCAGAAGTAGATGAGTTATAAGTTTGTGTATGACTCATATAGGGAAATCGTAAGCAGACCAGTGTTCAAAGCATGGAAAGACAGAAGTCCCAGGTTTATACAAGTGAAGGAAATGAGTCATATGGTCAAGGTACAACTTATGAGTAGAAATTGTAAGGAGGATAAAAATTTGAATCCTTGGGAGATCAGACACTGGAATGGATACGAGAGGCAAAGTACGACTCGTATGATGAGTATATGAGTGGATGAGCGAGTCGCACCATATGCTGACATAACTTTACCTTTCCCATTTTTATTAGGATTTTATAGTATTTTTGAGACACTATAAATACCCTATGGTTTATCTTTTATTACGTTCCATTCTTTAACATATTTTTACATTCCAATATACTCTACTACATACTTTAAAAACTATTCTTGAGATTTAGGGTTTTGTTCAATTAACGACTTAGGATTTTATTCATCTTATTCTTATACAATTAATTTCATTTATTCTTCATTGATAGTCATGGTTTCTTGCATGAATATGAGCAGCAAATCTCCCTAACTAGGATTGTTGGAACCCTGGCAGATTATCTACATAAAGAAAGTGGTAGATTTATCTATTCTAGGGCTTATAGATGTATCTTAATCTTCTTCACAAAAATTGACCTCAAAGCTACTGCAGAATCTTGGGGATAGCTTGTATTTGCATACGTCCTCACAAGGGAGTTTGTGATTGGGAAAAGAGGATTAAGATAGTAATTTGAGATTCACTTTTGAACGTGTTGACATTGTCTATAGTCCTCAAATTACTATCTTAATCCTCTTTTCCCAATCACACGAGGTAAAGGGCAAGTTTATCAACCGTTCAAAAGATGATTGATAATACATATCTTGTTGACTTTACACATAGAGCAGTAGAATAGGTGGATTAAACATGATAAATTTATGGAGTTGAGAATCCAAGAAGAACACAATCCTAGTCTTCGTCTTCTATTATTTACAACTAAAAAACATTCAAGATTTGGTTACTAGTTACTGATAATTCCAAATTACCCTCAATTACTTTATGCACTGCTCGTGAATTACATCAAGTTAAGCAATTGTTCAATGTTTTCCCTATGGGTTCGACCCCAACCTAGTTGGGTTACTATATTTGGCATCGGCCTCAATTACTTTATGCACTGCTCGTGAATTACATCAAGTTAAGCAATTGTTCAATGTTTTCCCTATGGGTTCGACCCCAACCTAGTTGGGTTACTATATTTGGCATCGGCTACAACATACTTCTTTTGGGGGTTAGTTTAGGGTGACATCACACCTCCTGTTTGATAATCATATGTGGTGCACACAACATGTAGCTTGGGAGAGGCCTCCCTAGTACATCCTTTGGTTAGGGCAGCTCCTTGTGCCCATCATCTACCTTTGATCAACCATGACCCCTTCCTTGACCTCAAATCGAGGCTCCTACATTGGGTGTCAACTCATCATCCTTAGACCTAGTCCTCACCATCTACACAGAAAAAATTAGATACAAGTTTCGAATATTGGGTATGAACAACCAGCATGACATGAAATCAAATCAGAGAAGTTTTTCCTAAAGATATTTTATAGTCTCTCAAAGATAGATAAAAACATCAACATATTGATCCACGAGACTCTACTAGACATCTTGCTATTTCACTTATGAGATCGACAAACCTAGTGTTTTGATGTGAATTTGTCATAATCCAAAAATCGAGGTCATGATAACATTTATATCGGTCCAGTCTTAATAAATATGCTAAGTTTTCAAAATAAAGAAAATGCAAAAACAATAATAATAGAAATAAGACGAGACTTCTTGAACAAAATTAGTCCATTAATAAAGATAAATACGAAAGTATAAAAAGTCATCCTAAAATCTGGTATCATAAGTACAAGTGTATAAAACCATATCCAAATTTTAAATACTACATAAGTCTTTATTTGAAATAATAAAGAAAACAGAAAGATAAGCCTAGGCCTGAAACTAACTCTAAAAGCCAAGAACATGTCAAACGTCATACTAAAATCTGAACCAAAAGGGCATAGTCGGAGTGAGTACGTTCCACTTGTACTTAGTAAGCATCATAGGTCGACTGAGAAAAATAGAAAATAAAAAAAATACTATAAGAACACAACCTACAAGAAGAAAAGTTTGCAAATAGTAGCTCACACCATTTCCAATAACATCAAGGGACAAGCATACATGAAAACATAGACAGAAGCTAAATACATGATACATAAACACATGATAGAAAACACATAATATGAAAATGTAATGTGATGTATGATGAAGGAAAATGGTTGAACATCAGCTTTCTTTATACACCTATAGAACCTCAATGCTCCCAAAATAGAATCCATGGAGGATTCATAACCCATATACTATCTCAAATTTCCACCAGTCTCAATCTTATGTCTCAGTCTACCAACTGGCATATCTCTCAGTCAAGGCATTTTAAAAAGTATCTCAAATGATGATGAAAACCCTAAAAAAATTGCCTAAATCCAAAGCTCAAAGTCCAAAAATAGTGAAAAATCGCTAAATGAGGCTAATATACAATGATTTTTTCTTAAATGGCTAAATGATCGTGTAAGCGATCACTACTTAAGTGGCTAGATTGTTGCTTATGCAACCAAGAACAAAGTGTCCAGACTTCACTTAAGCGGTTGAATGTCACTTAAGCGACCACCGCTTAAGAGATGAGGCCTCCTCTTAAGCGACTGGGGTACACCTCAGCTGGCCTCTAAAATGACTCCCCATATTTTAGTAGTAAAATAATTGCTTAAGTGCTTACACCAGTTGATGCCCAACATCAACAAACTTGGGATTTTGTCACGTTTTTTATCAAACCCTCATAATTCATTCGAAATCCCGTGAATGCAAATGAACTATGCTACTAGGATAAATTTTAAGTTCTGGACTCAATGGAGATTTCAATTTTTTGAAAAAAAAGATCATTTTCAATACATTAACTTCTGATACAGTCATGACCCAAACCAGGTCCTGGCTGTGATGGGTATCTCAAGTCCTACATAGACCAAAGACCACCCCTTCACCTAACTGAACCAACACAACATCCATAAATGTCTTATAAATTCAAAACACCTAAAAAGATAACATCAAATAAAAACTAATAACAATTCATTAAGTGTCTATACCGTCCACCGATAATCGAATAACTATCCATCACAAAATAATCAATCAAACAACCCAAGTCCACAGCAATCCAATAAAGACTCTACAAAACCAAAGATCAATAAAATGTCAGGACATACCCCCGATAATAGCTAAAACCAATATCTAAAAAAAAGTCAAAACATAAAAAACAAAACCACAATAAGAATTGGGGTCTTTCAAATATTGGATGCTCACCACTTCGATCTGACTCACTAGCTGATCCCTAATCCAAGTCACTAAGCAGGAGATGTAGAAGTATGGCCAGTTTCTGTATCGCATAGGAATATAGTGTCTGAAGACAGATAATGGTTGGAGTGCTAGCATGTAACTCAGGGATAGAGGAATAAAATAATGCCACAATAACATTTCAAAACTAATACAACACTCAATGTATAATATCATATGAAGTACATATACATATATAATACAACATGCTGGGGTAGGGAGTAAGGCTTAGCATGAACTTTGAAAACCTTAACTAGGGCTGTGTAGAATAACCATCTATAACAAGTCACCCATGGCATATATAGGCCCAGCTCTCCCCTAGATGGAAGGGGCCAAATGCGTGTATCCACATGAACCAGTGAATATCCATATCGATATATGCCTTGAACCTCCCAACATAATCAAAATGACTTAAGCACCAGTGTATACAATATAGGGGAATCAAACCTCCCATTAATATAACTAATACGGGACACCAACATCGGCTAGTGCAGATTCCTGTGTTAGTCCTTTGGACCTCTACTTTCACAGCCCGGCTACACATTCCGCTCTTAAGTCTAATTTAAAATATTTTTCATGCATCAACATCTATTAACCCATTATACATATAGTCACCCTATTGGTATCGTCATACCAACCCCACTTGCAAGGAAAATTATACTATAACAACAACTTCATCATTGGAACTCGAACCCATTGTCCAAACATGAACATCAAGTTAATTTGACATTTGGGACTCGAATCCATTCATCCAACCAAACACCAAAGCAACAATTTAAATCAATCTATGGACATTAAGGCCTTTAAAAGGTCCTTTATCAATCATTTTCATGGTTATACCAAATCATTAGTTCAAAAACATAATTCAACTTATGACAATATCATTGTCATTAGTAATTTCACAAACGGGTTAAGGGCATGCCATCATCAAAGCCAAACTCATCAATTTTGGGGTTTATCCATGACCCCTTAATTAAATCACCATTCCCATGCACCCACATATGCAAAACCATGATTAGAACATGCATAATCAAAATTTAAACCATAAGAAACAATATTCAATAATATTCAAACCCCTCAACCTTGGTTTTAAAACTACCATCAATGATTCATGAACAATGATTTAAATATATGTTTTTAGTAAACTAACAATGAGGGAAGCGTCACATGCCTATATTACAAAGATTCACAGAGAAAAATTGACTCTTGGACCCTTAGATGGCAACTTTGGAGAAATCCTAGCTAATTTTGCTTAAGAGGATTTTGAGAGAGTAAAGAGGATATTCTGATCTTGTCGTGTAGAATAAATGCCCAAAAGATGTTTTAGGGGAGTGGGGTCTTAAGGGTTTCAAGTGGGAAATATCCAAATTACCCCAACTAAAGGCCATAAAAAAAGGTCGCATGTGGTTACGAATCAACCCCGTAACTCGTGGCCACAATATATGACTCGTATCCTTGAGTCGTCACCAAAGTAGTGAGTTGGACACATATACACTATCCACTTTACGACTCTATGATCCCACCATGACCTGACCATATGAATCGTATGGTCTAGTTGTATCCATGATAGAACCAAAAAGGATTAGACACTAGACAACCTCTAACTCAACCCTACCACTCATAACTTGGTCTTCTGACTCATGGTGAATCACTCGTATTCATAGCAGAACTTAACTAATTACATACTTTTTTGGTTATAAATTAGGTCCCTAGACTCGTACCACACCATACAACTCATATGGTGAGTCGCTTATAGGATAGTAAGCTCAAAGCTGAAGGAATTTTCAAGGACCAAAAAATCTGGGGTATTTTAGTCTCCCCCTTAGGATCGCTCATCCTCAAATTATGGGACAATGCATTTCTAGCATGATTAGACCTCAAACATTATTACCCTTACCCTTAAAACAAAAACCAAAAAACAAACTATCAAGGAAATTTTCAATCATCCTTTAACAAAGACAAGAAACAAATATGTTAAGAATACACACATACCTCAAGCACAAATTTCCAGAATTGGGAATAGGAATAGATACTTTGACTTTATGTCCTCATCGGTTTCCTAAGTAGATTCCTTGAACTTTTGGTTTCTCCGTAGAACGTCTACAAAAGCCACGTCCTTCATCCAAAACCGATGAACTTATCAATCCAAGATCCTCACCAAGACCTCCTCATAGGAAAAAGAATCTTAAATACCAATGTTCTCCAAGTGAACAACCGATGAAGGATTCCCACACATTTTCTCAACATAGACACAACAAATATTATATGAATAGAACTTAATCTAGAGGGAAAATCCAACTCATTCAATATTAACAACCCTTCTCAAAACTAAATGCGGACCAATATATCGGGGACTGAGTTTTCCCTTCTTCCCAAACTACATTAATCCCTCCATGGAAGAAACCTTCAAGAACACCCAATCTTGAACCTTAAACTCCAACTCTATTTGCCTTACATCCATATAGGACTTTTGGCGATATTGGGTGGTATTAAGCCTATCTCGGATCACCTTAACCTTCTCCATAGCTTGGTGAACAAAATTTGAGCCTAACATCTCTGTCTCACCAACCTCAAACCACCCAATAGAAGATTTGCACCTCCTACCATACAATGCCTCAAATAGAGCCATACCAATGCTAGAATAGTAACTATTACAATAGGTAAATTCAATAAGAGGTAAGTGGTCACATCAACTACTACCAAAGTTGATCACAAAAGATTGCAGCATATCTTCCAAAGTATGAATGGTTTATTTTGGTTGCCCATCCACTTATTGGTGAAAAGAGGTGCTAAGGCTTACTTTAGTCCCAAAACTATACTAGGTATGGAAAGTTGTCTAAGGGAAATTCACTTCCCTAATATTTAATTGGGATACCCAGACAAAATATCCATCTTAGAGAAGAATTTGGCACCCTAAAGCTGATCAAAAAGATCATAAATTCTCAAAAGTGGATGCTTATTCTTTTACCATTACCTTATTGAACTAACATCTATCAATGCACATACGAAGGGAACCATTCTTCTTACGTACGAACAAAAAAGGTGCACCACATAAGGACACACCAGGTCGGATGAAACCCTTGAATAAGAGGTCTTCCAATTGCTCCTTGAGTTCCTTTAACTTGATTGGAGCCATTCTATATGAGGGAATAAAAATAGGATGAGAGTCCAAAATAAGGTCAATTCCAAAATCAATCTCCCTATCAGGAGGGACATTTGGAAGATCACTAGGTAAGACTTCTGGAAACTCATTAATCACTAGGATAGAATGTAAGGAAGGGCCTTCTGAGTTAGAATAATTAAGTCAAATCAAATGATAAAGTCAACCCTTGGAAATTAATTTTTGATCTCTAAGATATGCTATGAACCTTTCCTTAGGCACTAGGGAACTTTCCTCCTATTCCAAAACTGGATCATTAGGGAATTTAAATATGACATTATGGGTCCAATATGAAATTCAAGATAGGGAGAATTGAAAATTTTTTGTGAGTCAACTATTGGCTCCTCACAGTCAACTCTCCTATAGATCAGTACACTTTACACAACAGATTAAGTTTAAAATAATCAAGAAAATAAATAATCAAATGTAAAGTAAAGACACAGATATTTATCCTAGTTTAGAATAGTAATATGGTGCATACTTCCATTCATTCGCTTTCAATGTTTTCGTTGATCATTCAATGTTGGGCTCAGGTAAAATGATAGAAAACCAGTTTCGAAGACTTATTTTGTTCTTTGTATCTTGTTAAACATTATCAGTTTGTGTTATAAAGTTAAATCGATCCTACTCTTTATACAACAATTGTAAACTAAGAGTTACAAAGCTTTGTGAGACTAAGATTGAGACAGTTTGAGATTCTTCTTGAAGTTACGTAACCCTTGTCTATCTTTAGTTTTATTCTTTTATAGTCTTCAACTGCTACTCTTCATAAGGAAAAATAAGATATTTCTTCTCAATCAAGGATTTGAATTGTTTCCTTGATTGAGGAATGTAGCCACATAAAATTTCCATATCAGATATATCTATAAACGACTTTTAATCATGTCCATAAGAGATATATCTATGATCTTTCTTTATTTTGTTCTTGTAGTGATTGATACTCTTCCAAGTTTGTTTGTGATCTTTCTTTCTTTTACTTCATTGTGATTGATCTAATCTATTGTATTTCAGGGACTAAGATTTTCCTTCTAATTATTTTAATTTTGATTGATTCACTTGGATGCCGTAGATCATGATTTGATGTCCTTATATTCGTAGAGTAGGCTTCCTTATTTGCTTTATTCATCCTTCCATCATTAGCAGTCCTTTAATATCCTGTAAAGATCCCCTCATTAGTTTATCGTTATTAAAACAAAAACTTCGGAGGCTAATAATTTCTCTTTTTTTATAATGACAAATGAGTATAAACATTAGTTGATTCCCCTATCTATCAGATATCTCTCTTTGACTTGAACACATATCTTGATTATTGGCCAACTTTTGTTTATCGTCAGTCGACTTGCTTTCCTTGACTGATAGGTGCATCCTGAGTTCTTGATGTTCCTGTCTTTCTACCCCTTTTGGCATAGTAAAAAAAATAAAACAATAGATAAAAAGCAGATATATATATATATATATATATAATCTATTAACTAGGTAGAGCAAAACAGTAGAGCAGATAGTGGTAACAAATCATCTTACAACCCATCAACACAAGGGATAGAACCCCCTTCTGAATAAAAAGAAAAAAAAGTCGTCATAATTCACTGCTTCTTAAGAAAGTAGGTCAGAGTATTATGCATGGTATGACAAAAGGTGTCATATGATTTTTCAATGCTTTTTAAGAAGGAGGAATAGGAATTCTGGATGGAAATAGCTAGATCACCATTGTTGGAGTGGACTTGGGTCTTGAGGGAATCCATTCGGGTGAACACCAAAGTAAATAATATTATACCTTGCTATTTTAAACCATTAAGAGCCAAACTAGCCACGCCTATGTCTGGTTGATAATTTGTCGGAGGTCCTCTAGTTTAGAAGTCGACTCCTTGAACAGTGCAACACTATCCTCAATGGCCTTGAATTGGTCCTTAATCTCCTCCAGGTCCTTCAAAATAGGAATCATAGGGTTAGAGACCTATTTGCTTACCTTGGGATGTTTCGACCTTGCTCGAGAAGAATCCTTATTACAACATTCCTCTTCAAATAAGAAATTCTCCATACTTGCAAACAACTTGGAATTATAAATGGCAATAACCTCCACTGTGGTGTAATAAGATAAATCAATAAGTAATACTAAAGAATCTGAGTAATGAATAGTCCATACGATAAAATGCCAAAGGTATGAGCATCGGATGCATTTTCAAACATGTACTCATGGATCCTGTTACCTTATTGATTTTTATTTTCTTAACCAAATAGTACAGTACAAAAATTTCTCGACTGGTGATATTGCTCAGATATCTTTTTTGGGAAATCATTATAGTTGCAATTATGTAAGCCATAATGCAAAACTTAAAACAGAGGGACAGGGGACCAAAATAGGTCAAAGCAGAGTCTGTGTGTGATAGAAATTTCTTGGCTTCTTCAAAGATGGCTTCAAAATCATCGGGCCCATTACCATTCATAAAATAGATATTACTAGAGAACTTAGTATCAAAGGCAATATCAAACAAAAAATCATTCACAATGATTCTCGAGCCAAGCACAAGAGTCTCAAGTTCACCACTATTAGAGAAGTGGGGAAGATTCGCATAAAATATGCAAACTGGATCCTCATAGACCAGAAGTCCACAGAGATTGAAATAAGGGAAAAATCTTAAAATTTAACGAAGTTATTGATATTAAAAAGGTGTCTTTGAATTGATAGATATTGATAATATGACCGGGTACAATGGAGCTACCCTTAAAGGCAAAGAATTTATCTATGTAAGAGAATGTCTAGAACATGTACATGTCTCCTGGAGGGAGGGGAAAGGGAGGGTTTAGATGAGGTTTCTTTGTGAAGGGGGATGGACAGGGATTAGGACGACGTGTCTTGATGAGAATTGCCTAAGATTCCATTAAGGACTTATCAGATGACTCAGAGAGAAGAATAGGGCTATTAGGGAAGGATTTGGGAAGAGATTTGGACATGGGCTTAATTAAATAGGTTTTGGTCATGGGATAGAGGAGAAGGTGAATTTTAAAGGGGGAAGATATGAAAAAAAGAGAATGGTTAGGAGAACTAGTGGATGAGTGGGGGAAATATGCAACTATTAAAAAAGATAAATCAGGGAAAGCAAAAGAGTTGTAAGGGAAAGGGTGACTGATAAAAGTAAAAGGTGGCAATCAAAGAAGTGTTGGAAAGGTAAAGAGGTGCAAAAGTGGAAAAAGAGGCATGAAAAATGGGGAGGGCAATGATGACTTCCCTTTTGAAATTTTTATTTTAAAAAATAACCATATAATTAGAGAAAAATTTTCCAAAAAAAACTCATACGTCATTAATACTAAGAATACCAAGTCTTTTCTAAGGTAACAAAATCTTTCTTATAACAGGGGTTTTGTAAAAATATCTACCAGTTGATTTGTGGAATTAACAAATGTTATCAAAAAATCTCCCTTTTCTACATGATCATGAATAAAATGATGCTTGATATCAATATGTTTCACCCTAGAATGATGCACAGTATATTTAGATAGACTAATAGCATTGGTGTTATCTCACCTAATGGAAACAGATTCAAAAGAAAAATAAAAATCAAGTACTTGATGCATAATCCATAAAATTTGAGTACCAAAACTTTCGACAGCTATGTACTCGACTTTAGTTGTTGAAAGTGCAACTAAAGTTTGCTTCTTGTTGTGCCATAAAATCGAGGCATCACCAAGAATTTGAATTGTTCCACTGGTTCTTTTTCTATCACTTTTATCACCTACAAAGTCAGCGTCTGAATATCCAATTAAGTTGAAATAAGAGGAGCAAGGGTACCATAGTCCAAAGTTTTGAGTTCCTATAAGGTATCGGAAGATCCTTTTGACGGCAGTCAGATAAAACTCTTTGGGAGTCAAATGGAACCTGGCACACTTATATACACTGAACATATTGGTTGGTTAATTGGCAGTCAGGTAGTGTAGTGATCCTATCATTCCCCTGTACATTTTCTCATTGGCATCCTTACCAGAAGAGGATGAATCAAGGCTTGTGGATGGACTCACTGGAGTTCTATAGGCCTTTTCTGTTTCCATACCAAATTTTTTTATGAGTTCCTTTGTGTACTTAGCTTGACTGATGAAAGTTACTTTGGGAATTTGTTTGATTAGTAATCTCAAGAAGAATGTGAGATCACCTATAAGACTCATTTAGAATTCTTCTTTCATCAAGTTAGCAAAATTCTCATGCCTAGAGATATTAAAGCTACCAAAAATAATATCATCCACATAAATTGTACAATAAAAAGATTTAAATCAAGCTTCTACATAAAAATAGTTGTATCAATTTTAGCCCTTTAAAAATTGATATTTAGTAAGAAAGTACTCAATATCTCATATCAAGCCTTTGGATCTTGTTTGAGGTCATAGAGTGCTTTTGATAATTTGAAAACATGGTTTGGATATGATGGATTTTCAAACCCTAAAGGTTGTTTCACAAAATTTCTTCATGAATAAAACCATTTAAAAAGGCACTTTTTATGTCCATTTGATATATCTTAAAACATTTGAAGGTAGCAAAAACTAATAAAATTTGAACAGACTCTAACCTTACCATAGGGGAAAAGGTCTCATCATAATCAATACCTTCTTGTTGGGAATAGCCTTGAGATTCATGTCAGTCCTTAATTTTTAAAACCTTACCTTCTTCATTCAAGTTGTTTCTGTAGACCCATATAGTTCTAATTATTGAAAAGTTTTTTGGTCTTTCAACCAAGGCCCAAACTTGATTTCATTCAAAGTGGTCTAATTTGTCCTTAATAGCTACATCCCATGATTCATATTTGAGCGTATCACCAGTTTTCTTTGGTTCAATTTGAGATACAAGAACCACAGATTCTTGTCTTCTTAATGATGCTCTTGTTTGCACTCTATCTTCGGGATTTTTGATGATGAGTTCATATAGATAGCTAGCATCGTATTTCCATTCTCTTAGAACACTTGGTTTCACTATTTCTAGTATAGAAGTTGACTCTTAAGGGGATGTAGTCGACTTATCTTATGATGGCTCAGAGATTGTGCTATTATTTTCTCCAAATTATAGATTACTCACCTTTTTTTCATCAACACTTAAAATCATAGGGGGTGATTAGATTCATCAAATACAATATGTACATATTCCTCAACACATAAAGTTTTCTTATTAAAGTCCCTGTAAGTAGACTAGTGAGAGAGTACCCAAGTAAAATACCTTCGTCACTTTGTGGATCAAATGTTCCTAAGTTATTCTTGCCATTATTGTAAATAAAATATTTGCAGCCAAAAGGGTGGAAATATCTAATATTGGGGTTCTTTCCTCTTCAGAGTTCATAAGGCATTTTCTTTAAAATAGGTCCGATCAGGCATCTATTGATGATGTGACATACTGTGCTCACTGTTTCTGCCCAAAAGTAATCTGGGAGATTATGTTCTAACAGCATAATCCTGGCAGTTTCCTAGAGAGACCAATTATTTCTCTCCACTACACTATTTTTTGAGGAGACCAAGGTAAAGAGAAGTTCTAGAGTATTCGTTCTGAGCACAATACTCCTCAAACGCCTTGTTTTTGAATTCTCTTCCATGATCACGGTAAATGTAAGTGCTAAGGTGTCTAGCTTCTCTCTGTACCTTTCTAAAAAAATCTAAAAGTTTGTGAAATCCTCATTTTTATGAGCAATAAACATTACCCAAGTAAAACATGAGTAATTATCAACTATAACAAAAACATATCTCTTTCCACCAATGCTTGTAGTCTTGGTGGAGACAAATAGATCCATATTGATTGTTTGAAGAGGTTTAGTAGTAGAGACAATGTATTATATTTTGAATGATATCCAAGTCTATTTACCCAACTATCAGGCATCACAGATGTGATCCTTTTAAAACTTGAGTTTTGGTAGACCCTTTACCAATTCTAGTCTGGACAACTTCTCAATGATATGCATACTAGAATGACCAAGATTTCTATGCCACAACCAAGTATCATTGGTTTGCACAGTGAGGCATGTCAAGGTAGCAAAGTCAGGACTATTTAAGACATAAATATTATTAATGCATTCACCAATGAGAGAGATATTTCTTTTGTTGTGTTATTGAGCAGTTTTCAGCTTTGAAGAAGACTCTGAATCCAGTGTCACAAAGCTAACTGATACTAAGAAAATTGTGTTTGAGTCCATCTAATATATATACTTTAGTGAATTAACATGATAAGTTGAGTTTTAATGAACGACTCCAATAACATTGACTCTAGCATTGTCACCGCATCTGACTGATCCCTCATTTATTTTCTTTAGTGTAGAAAAGCTTTCTTTCTTTCCGGTTATGTGTCTTGAACATCCACTATCAATGACCCATATTTCTTTCTTATAGCTCTTATGGACCTATTTCTGCAAAATAAGAAAATGAATTTTAGATGTGCTTCCTTTGGGCTTCCAAACCCACACACTTTTAGGCTTATGCCTACAGCTGTAGGTTTTATTCCCTCTCTATCCACAGATAAAATAGATAGGTCCTTAAGAGTAGAAGGAGGTCTTGGCTGATTTAAACGATTCTGATGAGAAACTTGAATTATTCTTAAAAGAGATTGATCTCACAAAATTGTGACTTGGTGATCTCTTAATTCTATTTAATTTTATTTTTACATCATCAATCTCTTCATGAAGTAAGTCAACTTCAATTTTACATTCTTCAATTTCTATTTGATAACTTCTTTGTTACCTTTGGAGTTTTTATTTAAATTGTTCTTCGCAACTTTTCTTCACTTGAGCGAGTTTGTTAGATTCATCTATATCTTTTTGAAGCTCATCAGTTATCATATTTAAATTTTATTGAAAAGTATTACAATTATGACAATCATGTAGTCTTAACTCGCTAGCTTCACCTGTTGCCATGAATCACAAATTAGAGGCTTCTAATTCTTCTTCGGTTTAATCTTTATCACTCGAGGCTCTAAAATTTTTATTCTTCTTGGATGTTCTTCTTCTTAATTCTAGATAGTTTTTTTTTTGAAGTGGTCAGTCCTTCCATAGTGATAACAGTGATCAACATTTCTAGTAGAGTCATTATTTTTGGATTCTTGGGATCTTTGTTATCTCTATCTCATGATTTGCCTTACTCCATGATTAACGAGGGCCATTTCTTCGCTATTAGCATCTTCCAAAATATCCTCTTCTTTAGTTGGAGCAGCGTTGAAGGCTGCTAGTTTCTTCTTTTTTTCCTTATGGTACCTATTGATATAATTTCATTTATATGCAATAAGGTTACCTCGTAGATCATCCTATGTCATGTTGTAAAGATCCCCGTCTTCCAAAATAACAGCCTTGGTTTCCCAAATTTTTGGGAGACTTTAGACCAACTTCAGGACTTGTAGGCTATATGGATATATCATCCCCAGTGATATCAGTTCGTATACAATCTTGCTGAATTTGGCAAACATTATTTTAATGTTCTCATTCTTTTCCATTTTGAACAGCTTGTATTCATTAACCAGGGCAGCAATCTTTAACTTCTTGACTTTGGTGGTTCCTTCATAGGTTACCTACAATTTGTAACATATTTCTTTTGTTGTCTCGCAAGTTGATATCTTGTCATATTCTTATCCACTAATTGCATAAAGAAGTAAACTTATAGCACATGCATTAGTTTGGATTAACTCTTGTTGTTCTTTGGTAACCTTGAAACTTATAAGTATTCAATGCCAGTACTGCTAGATTCCTTGTCTTTTTCCTTTTTCTTCTCTTTGAGTCCTAGAATCGTCTTTGGACCCTTCTTGATGACTACTTAGGCTTAAAAGTCATTTGACTGGACAAAGATTCTGAATCTATTCTTCCAGTAAGAGTAGTATTGTCTATTTAAGTATGGTGGTCTTATGGAGGAGTGACCATCATAAAGAAAAACACCAAGAATTTGATCTTTGCTCACTTACAGTTAAGCAATAATGTTGCTAAGACCTGCTCTGATACCAATAGAAATCAAGAGGGGGTGAATTCAAAAAATTTTGAGAGCCAACTATTGGGTCCTCACAGTCGACTCTCCTGCAGATCAGTACACTTCACAAATTATATTAGATTTTAACTAATCAAGAAAATAAATAATCGAATAAGGATAGAGAGATTTATCCTATTTAAGAACACCAATGAGGTGCCTACTTTCAGTTTGCTTGGGTTTCAATATTTTCTTAGATCATTCAATGTCGGGCTCGAGTACAATGATGGGAAACAAGTTCTAAAAATTTATTTTGTTCTTTGGATCTTGTGACATAGCTTCAGTTTATGTTATAAAGTTGACTCGATCCTACTCTTTACAAAACAATTGTAAACTAGGAGTTACAAATCTTCATGAGACTAAGATTGAGACACTTTTAGATTCTTCTTGAAGTTGCGTAACCCTTTTCTATCTTTGGTTTCTTCTATTATAGTCTTCGGCTGCTACTTTTCATAAGGAATCTTAAGAGATTTCTTCTCAATCAAGGATTTGAATTGATGCCTTGATTGAGGAATGTAGTCGTATGATATATCCATATCGGATATGTATATATACACCTTTTACTCACGTCCATATCAGATATGTCCATGATCTTTTCTTCCTTTTGTTCTTGTAGTGATGGATGCTCTTCTAAGTTTGTTTCTGATCTTTTCTTCCTATTACTTCATTGTGATTGATTTGATCTGCTGCATTTTTGGGACTGAGATTTTCCTTCCGATTATTTTCATTTTGATTGATTTGCTTGGATGTCGCGGATCATTATTTGATGTCCTTCTATTCCTGGAGTCGGCTTTCTTATTTGCTTCATTTATCCTTCTATCATTAGCACTCCTCCAATATCTTAAAAAGATCCACTCATTAGTTTTTCATTATTATAATGTAAACTTAGGAGGCTAACACGACAGTCTAGAGTAGCATAGCACGAATGCAACCAATCCATTCTCAATATGACATTGAAATCAACCATGTATAATTCAAACAGATCCACCAAAGTCTCCCAATAAACCATAAACACCACACAACCCTTATATACTCTTTAGAACCACTGAGTTACCCACCAGTGTAGAAATAGAAAAATAGTCTGAAATACACTCGAGACAAAAACCAAAATGCACATAACGACATTCAAAGATGCCTCGGATTCCTAATGAGTAGTGAGAGCATTAAAAACATTTCAACCAGTGTCAGAGCTAGAAGTAGCACCCTTTGGTGCAAGAGCTGATGAAGAGGCAACAGGAACTTTGTTTGCCCCAGAAGTAAATCTAGTGGAACAATCCCATTTCATATGTCTGATCTAACCACACATAAAACATTGGTTCCTCCTTTTCTTGCACTGACCGGTGTGGTGTTGACCACAGAATTGGCATGGAGGGTAAGATGGTGCAGATTGGGCTCTACTGACCTGAGATTGGGCACCCTATGCCCTATAAGCATCTCCCCCTAAAAATATTGGTCACCAGATGGCTTTAGGTAAGAAGCACTAACCGTTGAATAAGAATTAAGACTCCCCCAGCTCTTCCTCTTAGACCACTTTTCACTCTACTACTGGCCTCCACCCTATTATGAATATTGAAATTTCTTACTCTACCTCTAGATAATCTCATCTTACTTTTTTTTCTCCTCTTTGACCTACTGCATATAAAATACAAGTCGATAAATATCCATATCCTTGTTTAGCAAGGCAGCCTTAATCTCTAGAATCAAGTCTCTAGATAACCCAAAAGCAAACTTCCTCATTCTATCCCTCATGCTAGATACCAACTAAGGAGCATACTTAGACACCTGATGTAATTTCAAGGCATACTCCTTGACTTCCATTATTCCTTGTCTCAAATTAACAAATTCTTCTGCCTTCACCTCTGATAACTTCTGAGGAAATAAGCGGTCCAAAAATGCACTAGAGAAATCATCCCATAAGGTAGAACCAGCATCTTTACCTCTCAATTATGCCCACTCTTCATATCACTGGTACACCACATCTTTCAGTTGGTAGAAAGAAACTTTACACCTTCAACCTCCAAAGCATGCATCACTTGGAAGATCTTCTCCATCTCAATAATGAAACTTTGAGGATCCTCCTCAACCCTAGTACCAGTAAACATCAGAGGATGCAACCTCATAAATTGTCCAACCCTAGTAGCCTCAGATGAACCCATAGCAGCACTAATAGAGCTCGACTGTTGTTACTGAGATGTCACCAACTGGTTCAATCGGTTAATGGATCGTTAGAACTCAGCATTAGTAACCTTTCCTTAAGGCGACTGAGTATGAGTGTCACCCTCAAGAGTAGGATCAGTGGAGATAGGTGGGATGCTATGATGACAGTTAGATGTAGAGACCCTTGACTGGGCCTGGACTTCAGAAGTTGGATGAGTTTCATCCATATTTCCCTCAAATGGGACCGAAGATGTTCAACAGACATCAGATCTTCTTAGAGTCATGATCTAAAAGATGAACAAACAAAAATCAGAGGGATCCAACACCTTAGACTCTACAACCCAAAATTAAGGCAACAAGAAAGGGAAACGATACTAAATATCTCATATCCCCTCTCTTATAAGTGTGGCACACGATACACCCATAAAAGAGGCTCTACTTAACACGGCTTTATGGACAACTAATCTACCATGAACCTAGGATCTGATACCACCTTTTTCATGACCCAAACCAGGGCCCGACCATGACGGGTATCTCAAGTCCCATGTGGACCGGAGACTACCCCCTTTACCTAATTAAACTAACACAATATCCTCGAATGTCGAATGAATTCTGAACACACAACAAGATAACATTAAATGAAAAATAATAGCAATTCTTTAAATTTCTATACCATCCACCTGTAATTGGATAACCATACATCACCAAATAATCAACCAAACTACCCAAGTCCACAGTAATCCAACAAAGCCTTTACAATACCGAAGGTGAATAAAATATTAAAACATGCCCCCTGGTGATAGCCAAAACCAGTATCCTAAAGATAGTGAAAAAATAAAAAAAGGAAACTATAATATGAACTGGGTCTTTCAAAGGATGGAAGCTCACCAATTCGATTTGACTAGCTAGTTTATCCTGAATCCAAGTCACTAAGCAGGAGATGTGAAAGTATGGCCAGTTCCTGCATTATGTTGGGATACAGAGTTTGAAGACGATTAGCGATTAAAGCACTAGTATATAACTTAGGGATAGAGGAACAAAATAATGCTACGATAACAGTTCAAACTAATACAGCTTTCAATGCATAATATCATATAAAGTACATATATATATATAATACCACATGCTAGGGTAGGAAGCAAGGTTTAGTATGAACTTCAAAAACCATAACATAGGCTGTGTAACATAACTGTCATATAACAAGGCACCTATGAGTTATATAAGCCAGATCTCCCCTAGATAGAAGGACCCCAGTATGTGTAGCTACACAAACTAGAGAATATCCATATCCCTATATGCCTTTATGTGGGACTTAAACCTCCCGACATAATCAAGGTGACTTAAGTACTAATGTATAAAATATGGGGGACTGAAACCTCCCATTTAGATAACTAATATAGGGGACTCGAACCTCTCGATCATTTAGACACCTACTGACTAGCTCGATTTCCAGTGTTAGTCCTTTGGGACCTTCACTTTCACAACCTGGTAACACATCCCGCTCTTAAGCTCAATTTGAAATATTTGACATGTATCAACATTTATTAACCCATTATAAATATAGGTACCCTGTTGGTATCATCATACCAACACCACTTGTAAGCATACATTATGCCATAATAACAACTTTATCATTGGGACTCAAACCTATTGTCCAAATATAGACATCAAGTTAATTTAACATTTGGGACTCAAACCCATTTAGCCAACCAAACCCCAAGGTTACAATTTAAATTAATCTATGGCCATCAAGGCCTTTACAAAGTCCTTCATCAATCATTATCATGGTTATTCCAAAGTTGTAGTTCCAAACCACAATTCAACTTGTGATAATACCATTCTTATTAATAATTTCACAAGTAGGTTGAGGTCATTCCATTATTATATCCAAACTCATCAATTTTGGGCTTAAACCATGACCGCTCAGTTAAATCACCATGCCCATGCATCCACATGTGAAAAACCATAATTAAAATATGTATAATCACAATTTAAACCTTAGAAAACAATATTCAATAATATGCATTCAAACCCCTCAACCTTGGTTTACTATCATTAACGATTCATGAAAAATGCTTTAAACATATGTTTTTAGTAAACTAACAATGAGAGAAGATTACATGCCTGAATTACGAAGATTCACTAAGAGAAATTAACTCTTGAACCCTTAGATGGTTACTTTGAATAAACCCTAGCCAATTCACTAACAGTGAGTCATTTATATTCAGAGTAAAACTTAAATAATTACACATTAGTTTTGTTACGACTTGGGTCCCTAGATCCATAACCATACCATATAACTGGTATGGTGATACGCCAATAGGACAGTGAGCTCAAAGCTGAAGGAATTTTCAAAGACCAAAAAATCCAGGGCATTTCAGAGACTCTCTTAAGGTATATTTCACTATTTTTTCAAATGGGGGATTAAAATACAAACTAAAGGCTTCGAATCCAAACCAACTACACTATCAACTCAAATTTAACATTTTAGACCTACTAAAACTTTCTAATTGTCGTCCGACACTCTGAATAATAGATGTTGACCAACATTAATAAGAAAACTTTTAAAGCTCCTAAGCACCTCAAAATATCCCAAAATCATCCTAAAGGCATTGGGAAATGTGTCAATCATCCCCACATCCCAAAATAAACATATAGCATCTATAAAAAAAAGGGCAAAATGGTTAAATCATATTTAAAAAAAAATTTCACATATTAGATAACAATATTAAAAAGATAATTTAAGTGATAAATGACTATCTTGAATGGCTTAGATTCTCGTAGTTAAGTATCATTTTTGTTTTTGTTGTGTTTTTGTTGCCTGAGGACTGTAAACATTCTAAGTTGAGGGTGTTGATATGCTATAAAAATATAGCACTTTCGACATTTAAAACAAGCAAAAAAAAATGTAAGTTTTTGAGGCCTTTATGTTAGATATGATCCATTTTGGGTATGTTTTATAGAAAACCATGTTTTGGATGCTAAAATTGCGAAAAAGATGAACAAGTTGTTTTTGGCTACTTTTGGAGAGATTATGGATGATCGGAATGTTTTTCATCTTGATTGTGATCAATACATGTTTGATAGTCAAAGAAGAGCAGAAAAACTGAATCCTAACACCTACTAATTAAACCTACAGACTGCATATAGACCTACGGAGCACATGTAGACAAAGCAGGTGCCAGAAATCCAAAATTTTGATAGCTGACTTACAGGAAGTTGTCTATTTACAACCTGCAACCTGCACCTATACCCTATGCCTGACCGCAAGTACTACCTGTACCTATGCCAGAACTCAGGTACAGAGAGCAAGTGGCCATCGACTTGGTTTTCTCATAGTTTGTTTAGGCCTTGTTTCTAGGGTTTTCTTATGTACTATAAATACTCGTATGTACTTTTAAGTAGGAGTTACGCACTTTTGACACTCAGAAATATATTTTGATTCCAAGATCCATCTTTGATCTTGGGATTCTCTTTTATTGACATTAATTGATTATCCAGTTTATAATTATGGAGTTTTATTCATCATATAATTATGATTTTATCTATGCTTTTTACTATGAATGTTATTGATTCCATCGTAATCATGAGTGGCTAAAACCCATATCTAGGTTTGTGGAAACCCTAGAGAATTGACAAAGTAGGGGAAGTGTG
>JAPEIP010000006.1:118979388-119005450 GCA_026120095.1 Capsicum chinense
GAATAATAGATGTTGACCAACATTAATAAGAAAACTTTTAAAGCTCCTAAGCACCTCAAAATATCCCAAAATCATCCTAAAGGCATTGGGAAATGTGTCAATCATCCCCACATCCCAAAATAAACATATAGCATCTATAAAAAAAAGGGCAAAATGGTTAAATCATATTTAAAAAAAAATTTCACATATTAGATAACAATATTAAAAAGATAATTTAAGTGATAAATGACTATCTTGAATGGCTTAGATTCTCGTAGTTAAGTATCATTTTTGTTTTTGTTGTGTTTTTGTTGCCTGAGGACTGTAAACATTCTAAGTTGAGGGTGTTGATATGCTATAAAAATATAGCACTTTCGACATTTAAAACAAGCAAAAAAAAATGTAAGTTTTTGAGGCCTTTATGTTAGATATGATCCATTTTGGGTATGTTTTATAGAAAACCATGTTTTGGATGCTAAAATTGCGAAAAAGATGAACAAGTTGTTTTTGGCTACTTTTGGAGAGATTATGGATGATCGGAATGTTTTTCATCTTGATTGTGATCAATACATGTTTGATAGTCAAAGAAGAGCAGAAAAACTGAATCCTAACACCTACTAATTAAACCTACAGACTGCATATAGACCTACGGAGCACATGTAGACAAAGCAGGTGCCAGAAATCCAAAATTTTGATAGCTGACTTACAGGAAGTTGTCTATTTACAACCTGCAACCTGCACCTATACCCTATGCCTGACCGCAAGTACTACCTGTACCTATGCCAGAACTCAGGTACAGAGAGCAAGTGGCCATCGACTTGGTTTTCTCATAGTTTGTTTAGGCCTTGTTTCTAGGGTTTTCTTATGTACTATAAATACTCGTATGTACTTTTAAGTAGGAGTTACGCACTTTTGACACTCAGAAATATATTTTGATTCCAAGATCCATCTTTGATCTTGGGATTCTCTTTTATTGACATTAATTGATTATCCAGTTTATAATTATGGAGTTTTATTCATCATATAATTATGATTTTATCTATGCTTTTTACTATGAATGTTATTGATTCCATCGTAATCATGAGTGGCTAAAACCCATATCTAGGTTTGTGGAAACCCTAGAGAATTGACAAAGTAGGGGAAGTGTGATTGTTAATCTGAACTAATACCAATGGCATGTATTGGTTTATCTTTGCTATGATTGATTTCTTAATGGGTGCACATATTAGGATCCCATGTAGATAATTCTAGTTACTCCTAAAGATAAAGACATTAGTAATTTAGAGTTTAATTGTCAATCCATGCTTCTAGGTTGTATCTACGTAAGATAGTCATGTTTTATCTAATAACTAGAGACTCAAAAATTAATAGTTATGGGATCAAGATAAGGGTTAGTAGTGCAATATCTTGAGACTCAAAAGGTAAAGAGTGAAATCCTTCTACTAGACTATAGAAGCTACATAAATTATCAATTCTGCATGCAAGGTATTAGATTGGTTCAATAACGTACGATAAGCCTACAAAGTTGAGAATCTAGGGGGAAAACAATCCTAATGTTCACTTACAACTAATTTCAACCAAGTTAATACAGTTCTTTGCTTTCGATTACTACAACCGAACCCCTTATTTACTTTTTTATTTTTCCCATTGACTACAACAACTAAGATCTACTAAACCAAGTGTTCCCTTGGGATTCGACCCCAACCTTAGTTGGGTTACTATATCTTGACAGTAATTGTATCATCATCTAAAATGAGGTTTTGCTTGGATATCATCAAGAAAATAGCGTTGTTGCCGGGGAACATGGTGTTAGTAGTGATTTGTATTTGTTGGAGTTTTTTGGGTTATTTTTTATTCTTAGTTAGGCATATGTTGGTGTATTCATAGAACATGGAGTAGAGAAAAACCCTTAATCCCAGTTAATCCAAATCCAGAGAGGATCCTACAAATACTTGGTAGGAGGTCTGAGCAGAAGAGAGATGATAATCCTAAAATGGTTTATGATATTGTACCTTAAGAAGGAGTGCAGGATATTGTTGATCGTCAGACCGGAGAGTATATTCCTTAAGCTGAAGCAGATAATAGGGCAGCGGAAGAAGCTCAGTGGGTATCTAGAGAGGCAAATCTTATTGGGCACTGGCAATTAGCTCTTGATGGAAACTAGAACAGAGATAGAGGTATTCGTTTTTAAGTAATCCCTGAATATTAGTACAAGAAGCCACATATAGATAATGAAAAAGTTCTGGAATATGTTGAAACGATCGAGACTGGATCTATAGTATCTCATATTTTTCCCCTAGGCCTCAAATTTGACCTCACGAGTGCCATGATCCAACTTCTAAATTTGAATGATATGTTTTCACAATTACCTACTTATGATGCAAATTTGTACCTTGCAAATTTCCTTGGGATCTTTCCCTCATATATAATTCTAGGGGTTGATCAGGAAGAACTTAGACTGAGGCTTTTCCCCTTCTAACTTACAGGAAAAGTATCTTTATGGTTAGGGGAATTTCCAAAAGGATATCTTTATCACAAATTGAAATGAGTTGCGTGGGAAATTCTTAAATAGGTTGTTCCTTTTATAATGGATGTTCCATCTTAAGGATGAGACCTATAAATTTAGGAAGCTACAGTCAGAGTCCACGTACAAGACTTGATTCAGATTTAAGAAAAAAGTGAGCATAGTGCCAAATCATCAGTTGTCAAGGATGAGCTTATCAAAGATATTCTATAGAGCACTGACCATCAGTTCTAAAGCCATGGCAGACACTATCTCTGGAGGAGCTTTAAGAGACTATGTTAGGAGGAAGCTTCAGAGATGTTAGATCAAATCTCACTTACTAACCGAGGGTAGCAAACTCGAGAGGTTGAGCAGGGATCTGGTACTTATGATATTGGTTCCTCATCTGACCAGAGAGTAGTTGATGATACAGTAACACAACAAATTATGCTACTAAGAATTGATTTAGGGGTACTAACAAAGTAGTTTGCAGCATCAACTTTTGAGAAAATAAATATAGTAGCAGCACAGGGGTCAGCTTCCAAAGCATATGAGTTAGAATTGGAAGAGAAAACAAATTATATGGATTATCAGATGGCAAGTTTCTGATCCCAAGGGTAAGAAAACCAAGGTTTGAACTACTATGACAGATATAAAGACCCTATCAGAAAGTGACATGGTGACTAGAGAAAAAAGTATGACTATAAAAAGAAGGGAGATAGGTACATTCCACATGGTAGACGTGATGTAGAATCCAGAATGGAAGAGATGTTGTCTAAGCTGGTAAAGGGTTAAGAAAATCAAGAGGTTAGCCATAAGGAGATTAATGATGATATTTTATGGTTAACCCAGAAGGTCGAGTCATATGCCATTACTATTAAGAAGTTGGAGCACCAGTTTGAGTATATGTCAGCAACTCTGAACCAGAGGTAGCCAGGTACACTTCTGAGCAACACAGTGCAAAATTTGAGAAATGATGATCATGTATTTGCTATTACCTCAACGAGTGGTATCACTACTATGGATCCTCTAATACCTATTGCTGAAGTTGTTGATAATGAGACACATGATAAAGGTATAGTTGCTGAAGATAAAGGTAAGGGTATAGTCATTGAGCCAAAAGTAAATCAGATCCCGAGAGTACCCTTGCCTTTTTCTTAGTGATCAAGGAAAAAGAAAGGGGAAGGTAAGTCAGCGTAATTTATTGAGATACTAAGAGAATAGATCTTGAACATACCTCTTATTAAGGTATTAGATCAGATGCCTAGATACTCTAGGTTTATGAAATAGTTGGTCACAAAAAAGAAAAGAGCGACGTTTGAGTATGTTGATGGTGTGCACCATTGTAGTTCAGTCATGACTAGATCCTTGGTGTAGAAAAAGAGTGATCCCAAAGAATTTGCTATACCATGCACTATTGGTTCATCTCAATTTTTTATTGAGCCTTATATGATTTAAGGGCCAGCACTAATTTGATATCGCTAGCAGTATTCAAGCAATTTGGCTTGACCCCTTCAGAATTGACTTCGATATGGCTATTAATGGCTAACCATATAGTGAAGAAACCTGTGGGAATCTTGTTTGATATGATTATAAGGGTTGATAACTTCATATTTTTGGCTGACGTTGTTATCTTAGACTATAAGGTTAACACAAAAATGCCCATTATACTGGGAAAATCGTTTATATCCCCGAGAAGAGATATAGTTGATATGGAAAAAGGTGAGCTGAAATTCAGAGTCAAAGGTAAGGAGGTGACATTCAAAATCTAAAAGTCAATAAAGTATCCAATTGACATAAGGGTAGTGTCAGTGATTAATTCTATTGATGATCCTAAAGGATAATCTTAAGGGTATCTTGATGAATTTTGAGTAGTCAAGATACATGCGTCGTGCTACGACGTTAAATCAAGCTCTGCATGGGAGGCAACCCAGGCTTATTAGTGAAGTCTGAGTAACCAACACAACCACAACATTAAATCAAGTACTGAGTGGGAGGTAACACTATTTTAGTGTTCATATTTTTGTTGTTTTTGTCTTTTTATAGATTTTTAGCTTTTGGACCTTATCGAGAATATGATAAAAATTGCTATATTCATCGATCTTCATGTAAGGGGGGATTGTGTAATCAACCCATCATGGTCACAATCCCCGCATGGTAAGTTGAGTAATGAGTTGAAAAGTTGAAATTTTAAGGATGAAAAATGGTAAGTTACGGACTCTAGCATTTAATTTTACTTTTGGGACTTAAAACTTAGGTTGCGGGACCATAAATATCTGAAAAAATACCAAAATTTTGAGTTTGGGTTGTAGAAAAGTGGGCTAAAAATTTCAGCTCGGCACCTTCACCCAGCACCTGTGGGCTGCAGGTGGTACCTGCGTCCAAGACCGGATGGTTCTGCTCCCTTCTATATCAATGTGTTATATGAAGTAGTGGCTATCAATCAGTATCTAATAAGAAACCACTAAATCTTGTTAAGAGGATGTCCCAGGAATTGGGACAAAGAATGGTCACTTAGATAATTTACAGGATCCTGATATAACAGGAGGAGGCCGTTAAAAAATCCAGGCATGATTCTTTAGAGACTAACTTCGTCGATAGGTAGAGGAGTGCTTCTATAGTAGAGGATACATCCACCATTAGTACATCGCCACCACTACCACCTCTACTAGTTGATATGTCTCCATCTGGAGATGCTCCTAATTCGAGTGTGTAGTGTGTCCCAGGTATGTTCTCACTTCCCTATATTTTGTTTTGTTTTAGAATATTGAGGATAGTGCACAGTTTTTAGTTAGGGGTGGGCATACCATGCCACCATGGGTTTTTGTTGTTGTGCTTCTTTTCCTGTCAGTCATCATATAGTTGTAGAACGGCATATCTAGGATAATTTTATGTCGTATTATGTTGTTTTTATGTAATTAGAAGATTTTGAGTATTTGGGGAAGTATTCATATTTTGACTAATTTTTGATACCTCTCTAAAATTTTAAGTTTTTAAAACTATGTTGATATATATATATATATGTGAACTTTATGGATATTAGGGATATGATAACCATTTGCTGGCAATTGCAAGAACTGGATAGGTAGTAGTTGGTAATATTGACTTTGTGCTATGTGTGTGTGAGATACTACCTAATTCTCTTTTGTGTGTTGAATTCAAAACTTTTCTACTTAGTATTGCCTAGGTTAAAGGATACTTAGTTCGAAAAGGATCATAGACCTTTTTTAGTTTAGTCCACTTTTAGCCTAAATGACCTTCCATGCATGAATTATATCCCTTGATCCCTGCTTTGATCCTTATTTCCTATTTTTTGTATTTTTACCATTCACCTTCCTATTTGTATTACAATTTAACTATTTTGGCACAGGTCCTCCTAGGATATTGTGCACCTCAACAAAGACAAAATGACTAAGTTAATGGTGGCTATCATAGGGGTGTGTAGTGTAAAATGGGTATGAAGAAGGGTAAAGTATGAAAATGTTAGTAGGGTTGGGTGTGGTAGAAAAGAAAAAAGAGAAAAAGAAAGAAAAAAATTATGAAAAAGAAAGAATAAAAGGCTACACCCAACCTAAATGTGCATAAAAGAATAACAGGGAGAAATAAGGGTGGAGTAAAAAGGAAATTGATTAGTAAGTGAGACCCCAAAGTTAGTGTAGTGCCAAGGAGGCTTAGTCACTTTAAATGTCCAGATGTACCATACCAGCCACCAAGCCTACATTACAAGCTGAGAAAATTTCTATAGTTATCCTAAATTGACTATCTGAATGCTAAGCTAAAGGAAATAAGGGCAAGTCTATGTTATTTGACATGTATTGATAAGAACTTCTTTGTTGAAGTGAGGTTCTTGTGACCGTCCCTGCATTAACATGAATTATTTCATATGAGTGAGTGGAACATCTTTGTTGTGAGGGCACTTGAGTCATATTGCCATCTATTTACTTATTCGGGTAGTGTAATCTGTATATATGAATTATTGTCTGTTGCTAATGTAACTATCATACCTTGATCCTATTATGTCACAATGTTATGATTCATGTTCATAAACAATTGGTTTTGAAAATTGAGATTGGAGGGGGATGTTGTGTTTTGAGTTTAAGTTATGAATGACTGTCTTGAATAGCTTTGATTCTCCTAGTTAAGCGTCGTTTTTGTTTTTGTTGTGTTTTTTGTTTCCTGGGAATATGTAAATATTCTAAGTTGTGGGTGTTGATGTGCTATAGAAATATAGCACTTTCGATGCTTAAAATAAGGAAAATATAAAAGTTTCTGAGGCCTTTTTGTTAGATACGATCCGTTTTGGGTATGTTTTGCAGGAAACTATGTTTTGGATGATCAGTTCATAAAAAAAGGTGAAAAAAGGTTTTTTGGATACTTTTGGAGCGATTATGGATAATCGAGTTATTTTTGACTTGATCATGATTAATGCATGTTCGAGAGTTAAAGAAGAGCTAAAAAATTGACTCTCGGCACCTACTAAGTCAACCTACGAACTGCATGTAGACAAAGCAACCTACGAACTGCATGTAGACAAAGCAGGTGCCAGAAATCCAAAATTCCTAGTGCTGACTTGCAGAAATTTTTCCATCCGTAACCTACGGTCTGCACCTGCGCCTGTGCCAGAACGTAAGTACTACCTGCGCATGCGCCAGACCGCAGGTACAGAGAGCAGTTGACAACTGACTCAATTTTCTCCTAGTTCATTCGGGATTTATTTTTAGAGTTTTCTCATGTACTATAAATACCGAGGTTTACAGACCTTTCCAAAGTGAGAACAATCGTTCTGGGGATCCTTAGTTGGGCTAGAAGTGCTTTTATTTCCTTTTTGCTCTCCTTGAGAGACTCTAAAGTTTTTTCTCTTTTGAGGATTTTTAGGTTCTAGGGAAGGTTTTGAATAGATAGACACTGGGGATCATATTCATCTAGGAGGGGTTTTCCCCAATGAGACTTACAAAATGGGGACCCAGAGTCAAGAGTAGAGGGTTTATAGGTGGGAAAAGAGGAAGACATAAGTTGGTGAGGCTCATTATTTCTGTGACGGTCGATGGTGTTAGCTCCCCTTAGAAGGATGGGTTGAAAATTTGCATCAGAGTGGTCATCCAGAAATTTGGACCGAAATTTTGTAGACCCTAGTTGATGCACTTCATTGCCAGTAGAGCCAGGTAGCTTAGGTCTTGAATGAGAATTGTCATCTGATTCCCCTCCCATTGAAGGAGGAGAGGAATCGATTGGCTAGATAGGCAAACTTACAACCACGATGTAGGGATGTGAGATAGGGAAAAGGAGCTAAGATCAAAGTGATCATGTTTGAAGGTGGTTGGAAGCTCATTTTGCTCAAGAGAACTACATTGCATGGCTTCCGTTTGATAGTTAATATAAGGGAGCTCAGGTAGAATATGGAAAGGCTTAACTTGGATAACTTAATAACATTAAATGCATTGTTTGCATTGGTACTACTGGCCAGTAAATCCCTAGGATGTGGAAGGGATTTCCGACGGCGTGGGGGGAGTATTACGAAGTTGTAAGGGGGAATCATTAGCTGACTGGGGTGGACCCCCATAAAAAGCTCTTCTTTTCTTCAGTATTTAACGGAAGAAGGATAGAAGAGGAATTATTAAGAGGAGTAGTAGACTTAATAGGCACCTCAAACTTAAATTTAGAGTTGGACTCAGGGGTGAGACTTGGGCCTAGTAAGAGACTTGGCCTGAGATTTACCCCCATATGAGGGGTGTTGATTTTATTTTTACTTTAATTATTATGCCTAGCAGGCCTAACTTGATTGTCCGAAACTTGCGGGTTCCAAGAGTTAAAATTGAGAGAAGTAGTGGGCTGACCATTCTGGGCCCAAGAGGTCCAGTTGTCTGAGCGACCCGAAGAGGCCCAAATAGGTTATGTTTCCCTAGCGGAGAAGTATTTCCCTCAACCATGGCCGCCGCCTCCTTGGGGGAATGAGGGTTAGAGAACTTATCGGGCACCGCAATTACTGCTCCCTTACCTCGATCTCGAGTTACCAAACTGGAGTTCACCACAGATGGTCGTCTAGCATTCCTTTTCCTCAAGAAAGTAATTGTATTCCACTCCTCTTTAGGATCTATTTTGGGGGTATGGATAGTCTGGTCGGATAAAGTCTATGGCTGGTGTTCTGAAATCTTCTCCGAACAATTTTGGGCTATATAGCCTAGGCACCCACACAGTTTACAGAGAATCATTTCACCTTCATACACTAGAAGTTGCTTATGATTGCCAACTGTCACAGAGGTTTTGATAGGCTTACCCTGATCAACATGAATAGAAATTCGGGCATAACGACCCTGAATAGTTGAAAATGTGCACATGTCTACTTTAAGCAATTTACTGATCTTCTGTCCAATTTTGTCTAAAATTATTAGATCATAGAATTCTGTGGGTAATTGAGGGAAACGGACCCAAATTGTAGTGGAATCTATCTTTGAAGTGCTAGGTACAAAATTAGATTCCCATTGTCACACCGAGATAAAACTGTCAGCCACAAACCATGGCCCACTTTATAAAGCAACGTCTTGACTGTCCCGACCTCTAAACTTGGCTATGATGAAATCGAAGCCCAAATTGATTAAGGAAATAGGTTCAAATAACTTCTGCAATGCTTCCAATTTGGCTTTTAGGTATTGATGAGTGAAATTTCCCCAAAATATTGTAAGGATTACAAAGAACTTCCAAGGCGTATATATTCAGTGTTTGTCCTCGATTGTGAGGTTATTAAATCTCCCTCCATCTGAGAAGATTCATTTTCGGTATTAACACAATTATAAGTTGATCAGTAGTAGTAATGAGATTTGAAGTGACATCCTTATAAGAAGGTTTACTATCCATTGGTAGAGGACAAGAACTGGAGAGGAGAAGAAAACTAGCGGTGAAAATGCTATAATTTGAACACCTATGTTAGAGAGGGATGAGACCTTGTCTCTCTAACCCATGTTTTTTTTTTAATTTTAAAGCAACATCTTGTCTGTCCCGGCCACTAAACTTTTGTGGTTTGGAATTTTTAATCTTCTTCATAAAAGACTTTAAACACTAATCTTCCTTATTTTTTATGTGTAGTACAAGTACATTTTTGCTCCTCTACACCTCAAATATTTTTAAACTTTCCATTCTCATTTGTCTCTCAACTTCTATTTTTATTTTTTATTTTTTTATCATTTTTATTTTTTTCTTGTTTTAATTCGTTTGTCTCAACTTTTATTTTTTATTTTACTTTTTTTCTCCTTTTTTTTCTTAAACATTATTTATTTCTTCATTTTTCTCTCTTTTTTTAATCCATTAGTCTCGATCTTTATTTTTTATTTTTTTTATTTTTTATCATTTCTCATTTTTTCTTTTTCATTTTCTAAAACTTTATTTTTATTTTTTTCTTCTCATGTTTGTTTTTCTCAATCTTTTTTTATTGGTTGTTATTTATTCTTCTCTTTTTTTCTTAACCTTTATTTTTTTTATTGTCTTTTTTTCTTTTTTTCTCAATATCTTTTTTTATTTCTCTATTTTGTTTGTTCTCTTTTTTTTCCTCAACTTCTATTATATTTTGTAAATAAATAAAAAGTTGAATAATCCGCAAAGGAATCTTCTTTTTTTGATATCAAAGAAAATTGACTTGTTCTTAGGAAGTCCTTTGAGATAAGTCTTGTCTCTAAGATAAAAATTGTAGAACAACTCATGAATCAAGACACAACGTGATAGTGTCACGTTTTATTTGTGGAGCATAACTTGTTGTTTGAAAATCATTAAGTTAAGTTTTAATTCTAAGGCAAGAGTTATAAAATATCTCATAAATCAAGAAACAATATGGTAGTGTCAACACTTGTCCATTGAACATAACTTATTCTTTTGGGAGGTTCTGGGGCTAAGTCTTATTTTAGAGGCAAGACTAATAGAGCATCACATAAATCAAGACACAATATAATATTGTCAATTCTTGTCCATGGAGCGTAACTTATCGTCTAAGCCTTGCCTCTAAGGTAAGTATTATAAAATATCTCATAAATCAAGACACGATGCGGTAGTGTCAACTCTTATCTATGGGATATAACTTTCTGTTTGAAAGTCCTTAGACTAATTTGTGCCTCTAAGGCAAGAGTTATAGAACATCTCATAAATCAATACATAATGTGGTAGTGTCAACTCTTACCCATGGGGCAAAACTTGTTGTTTGAAAGTCCTTGATTTGTAAAACATCTCATAAATCAAGACACAATATGATAGTGTCAAATCTTGTCCATGGAGCATAACTTGTTGTTTAAAAGTCCTTGGACTAAGTCTTGCCTCTAAGAAAAAGTTATAGAACATCTTATAAATTAAAATATAATGTGACAGTGTCAACTCTTACCCGTAAGGCATAACTTATTGTTTGAAAGTCCTTGAGTTAAGCCTTGCCTCTAAGACAAGAGTTGTAAAATATCTAATAAATCAAAACACAATGTGGTAATGTCAAATCTTGCCCATAGGGCACAACTTGTTGCTTGAAAGCCCTTGCTTAAGCTTGCCTCTAAGGAAAAGGTTATAAAGCCTCTCATAAATCAGTACATAATATGGTGGCGTCAACTCTTGCCCATGAGGCATAACTTATTGTTTGATGGTCCTTGGACTGAGTCGTGCCTTTAAGATAAGAGTTACAAAGAATTTCATAAGTAAAAAACACAATGTGTTAGTGTTGACTCTTGTCCAATGTACGTAACATGTTTGAAAAATCTTGGAATAAGTCGTGCCCCTAAGACAAGGGTTGTAAAACATCTCATGAATGAATACATAATGTAGTAGTGTCAACTTTTGCCCGTGGGGTATAATTTTTTGTTTGAAAGTCTTTCAGCGAAGTATGCCTCTAAGGCAAGAGTTGTAAAATATCTCATAAATGAAGACATAACATGGTAGTATCAACTCTTGCCCGTGGGACATAATTTATTGTTTAAAGTTCTTGAGATAAGTCTTGCCTCTAAGGCAAAAGTTGTAGAAAATCTCATAAATAGAGACATAACGTGGTAGCGTCAACTCTTGCTCATGGGACATAATTTATCTAAAGCAAGAGTTGTAGAACATTTCATAAATGAAAATATAATGTGGTAGAGTCAATTGTTGCCCATGGGGCATAATTTATTAGTTGAAAGTCCTTCAGTGCCTCTAAGGTAAGAGTTATTGAACATCTCATAAATCAGCACACAATGTGGTAGTGTCAACTCTTGCCCATGAAACGTAACTTCTTGTTTGAAATTCATAAGTTTTGCTTCTACAATGTAGTATCAACTCTTGCTCATGGGGCGTAACTTGATTGGAAGAAATCAAAGAAAAGAAAACATAAAATAAAAAAAATACATATATTTTTAAAGAATCAAAGAAAATCTACAAGTTAAGGGGAGAAAACAAAAAAATAAAGGTTGAGAAAAATTAAAAAAAGTGAAAAAAACAAAATAAAGATTGAGAATTTAATAAAGAGAAAAAATAAAAATCAAAGAAAAATAAAAAAGGAGAAAAATTAAAAAAAAATAATAGCAGTTGAGAGGAAAATCAAAGTAAAATAAAAAAAGAGAAAAAAAATTTAGAAAATAGAAGTTGAGAATAGAAAAGGGAAAAAAATAAGGATTGAGAAAAAACTAAAAAAGAGAGAGAAAAGAATAGATAAAAATTAAAGAAAAAAAAAACTAAAAGATAAATAATTATGGAGTTATTTAGAACTATTTGAGATATTATGGGACAAATAGGTAATTGTGCTATATTATAAAAAGGGAAGGAAGATTACTTTTATAAGACCATTTTTATGGGGGACAAAAAAAATTAAAGTCATCATTATAAGAGTCATTGATGTAGTTTAACCATGTAGTCTAAGCCTTAGAAATACATTAACTAGCACAATTAATTACTTTAAATAGAAGAAGCACTATTTGTTCCACTTCTATCGATCATTTCTCTCTCGCTAAACTACATTGTCTCCGTTTCTCTCTATCATTTTAATTTTCTTCGATGGGATTATTTGTTCCATTTATTTATTGAAATATTATTCCAGAGATGATTTTGGTCACTAGTGTAAGAATAATCCATCACGGAAAAATAGTTATCTAAAGAGTACGTAATTTTATTTTTTCTTGAAAAGCGATAGGTACGACATTATGAAGTCATACGAGAGATTAGCTATGAAAAGAGGATTCAGAGTTTAAAGGTCATGAGCTTTTATAATAATTTTAAATTAATACTTTATAATAATTTAGTTTACAGTTAAATATATTATAAATTTAACGAATTCCATAATATGTATAAAAGATATTAATAGTTACTGAACTACCACGAATTTTATAAATTCTCTCCTAGATTTATGAATGTTCGAAGCTTTCCCTTGAGATGAAGAAACGTCCAGTTAACATCTAAGTAATTTCTAATCTATAATATAATAAGTTTTATGAAATTTATCTATGCATTAATGGTATTATCTCTCATAAAATTATATGAATGAGAAACTAGGAAAGTTGCATGGAAATGAAGTGATGTTAACCTTTGACAAAATATCATGATAATTATCTTTTAAAAGAAAATTATAAGTCCTTGATATTTTATGATTGCAAAAGTAGATTCAAGATTGCTTCGAGTAATTCAATAAGCTTATCTTACTAAGGGCTCATTTTTTTACACTTAATAGAGGTTTGAATCTGAATGGTTCAGACTTCAGATAATTAAGTGCAGTTATTTTTTATTAAGATTTTAGCTCTTAATAAGTCTGAATGGGTCTTAATCATTCAGATCTAGATTCAAGTCTTAATAGGTATGAAGAAGATTTTTGGTGTTGGATAATATTCACTGTCACTCTATTCATAATCATCAATCACCACTACTAACCATCTCTACCACCGCCACCATTGTCAACCACCACCCACCACCACTAACCACATCTACCATCGACAATAGATATCGCTACCAACCACTATTGTCAACTGCCACCACACCTACTACCTCTATTATTCTAATTATATTCACCGTCGTTAATAACACCACCATCATTAACCACTATCGACGAATTCCTACTATTGATGACCTCTTCTATCACAATTAGCACCAGCGCTAACTTTCACTAATACATCACAACCTCCACACATTCATTGGCCACCACCACCATTGTCACTAGTAACGCCATCTCTACCATCACTTCAACCACTACCATCGCTACAATTTATCTCAACTAACAACTATCTCCACCATTACAACTAACAACATCTCCAACTAGCACCAACATATTGTCAAACCATCATGCATTCATTTTTCAGTCATCACAATCAACACCTTCAACTACTAACATTAAGCAATGTCACATCACAACCACCACCACCACTATCAACCGCCACCATCATAACAGTCACTGCAATACAAACAATCACAACTATCTCAACCAATATTACTAATCACTAATATCAATCATTGTCACTGCAATCACCATTATAAATCATCTTTACTATCACTAACAAACATAAATATTTTTTCAATCAAATAATAATTTTGTTGAATTAAATTGCATAATTTTTTGATATATAATTAGTTTTTTTATTTAAATTATATTTTTTATTTTAGTATATATACAAATAAAAAATATTTGCATATTCAGATGTTGAAAAACAAATAGTCTTAATCATTCAGTTTTTAGATCTAGAGACAACCTCTTAATTATTTAGATGTGCATTCAAATTTAGACCTAGCCTAAACTAAAAACCAAAATAAAGCTAGAACTTTTATAGTTTAAAAAGTTGATAAAATAGAAATATAAGGTTACTATTTTTCCGTTAAATCTAATCAAACGTTCGCAGGAATATTATTTACTAGTCAATTAGTTCAATCACATATATATAAACACAGACTATATTGAAATAGCCACAGTCTATGATCATGTACCAGTTACAAAGTTGTTCCAACGCTTTCTTACAATAAATCTACACAAAAATTTTCAATGGAACTTCTATGAAATTGGAGAAAAGAGAAGGAGAAGAACTTTTTCTTTCTGTTTTTCTTTTTTTATTTTGGAAAAAAATTGTAGGTTCAAACAAAAGAACCTTTTTATAATTTTAAAGAGACACAATTCTTTAAATAGTTGTGTCTCTTCTCTTTTATTTAATAATATAAATATATCAATAATTATATATTATGTCCCTCATAATATATATCTGGGATGACCCACATGGGTGACCCAATTTAATTTTCTTCATCTCCTACTCATAAATAGTGGGTCAGCTCTCATTCCTATTTTGTAACTTTCATACTTAACGACTAGACCATGTGACCAGTGCATACTTTGAGAGCTTCGTTGCTATACATCTATTAGGAATATGCAATATATCAATCAATGAAACTTAGAGTATATTATAGTATGTAGTATCCTAGATCATTTATCACATTCATATTTCTCATAATCTCTTTTTCTTAATTTTGTGTTCATCATTATGTACTTGTCACACAGACAAACATAAAGGACCGGTCAATGAACACAATTAATGTGATAATACTCAATGATCTTCCTTATCTCAATAATCTCTTAAACTCAACATGATATGCTTTTATAGAAATATACTGCCAGACCGAATTAATCATGATCTATTGATAATATACTAAGAAAGCAAACACCAAATTGAATCTAAAGAAACTTATTAAAGTTATGAATGTAGAATTTGGAGAATTACTTATAATTTTTAAGGTTTCACATGATAGCAAGTAATGACTAAACTTGTATCGCCTTTATGGATCACTATATGCATACATGGTATGAAACATGTATCACAATACTGACTCTCTTCTCATGAATCATATGTCTTTTATGAATTAAATACTATGCAGATAATATTTTTGACAACTCATGTATAACTTTGAGTTCACTAATCTACTCAATCATTTTATTATTCATAACTCACATCTGGCATTAGAAACAGACTAACTCATTTGAATCAAATATGACTAAACACATTCTAATAAATGACATTTTGATTATAAGCTTTGAGCTCTCTTTTATCATCACATCAGACAATAATAAGTTTATAACTATCTCTTTTCTACTACTTGTCACTTAGAAAATAAAGGTGAGTGCCTGTGTGAATAGGTCAATCTTTTCATCTGTTTGACATATCTTTTATACTTAAAAATTTATGTATACCACAAAAAAATATATTCATATGAACCAACAAGATGAAAAATTAGGCATTAATCAACATTAACCTATATAATGTGAATTTATATGAACATGATTGAGGAAAACAAAAAATGTACATCAACATCTATGCAAATCCAATGACTTTACATGTTTTTCATAAGCATCACAAGAAATGGGTTTTATGAAGGGATCTATTATCACTTAATGAGTATATATGTTTTTCACGTTCACTTTCTTTTGTAAAATCATGCCTCTTACAAAATTATATTTTATGTCAATGTATTTTGTCTTCTCATGATACTTTGGATCCTTTGTGTAGGCTATTTCAGTCTGACAATCAGAATTGATTGTGACAGGTTCAACAACATTGTTATACATACCTAAGTGGACCAAAAATTATTTAAGCCAAACATATTCTTGTACAGCAAATGAAAGTGCTACAAATTCAACTTCCATTATAGATAAGGCTATACATGATTGTTTCTTTCTACTCTACAATATGGTGCCATTGTTAAGAAAGAATGTAAATTTAGAGGTAGAAGTTCTCTCATTTAAATTTTCTCCTCAATCAGGATCATTGTAGCCTTTGGGTTGCAGATCATTTTCTTGATAACATAAGAAATAGTCAATTGTGCCTTTTGAGATACTTCAAGAGTCTTTTAACTTACTTCCAATGTTGCGGTCTTACTAACTAACCCGATGGCATAACAGATATCAGGTCTAGTACATATCATAGCATTCATTAGACTTCCGACTGCATTGACAGAAGGAATCGTTCTTATTTATTCCTTATCTTATGGAGTTTGAGGACACATCATTTGGTTTAAATCTTGTTAGACCCAAAAAAATTTATGATTTTATTTTGGCAATTTATATGTGTAAAATGGTGATTTCTAAGTTGAATCATGATAAGGAATGATCTCAAAATCATTACAAAGTTTTTTGAAATTTTTGTAACATATTTTGGGATATTTCGGGACACCAAAACTATAAGTGTTCGAGCATGCCAAGGAAGAGAGGCACACTCTTACGCAAAAACCAGTGAAGGTCCATGATAAGAGCGTATCATGCTCTTGTCATACCGTGATAAGTGTGTGTCATGTGCTTGGAGTGATGCAATAGAGGTGTGCCACGCCTAAGGACGCCAAAATAGCAATCTTATTTTTTAGTTTTCTTCAAGGGCTATTTGATCTTTTACCTATTAAACGACTTCTCAATCATATTAAATGCAAAACCCATCCTCATAACGTAAATTAAATGATCTCTTTTTTTTTTCAAAACCCTTGAGAACATAAAAGTGGATTTTTTTTCCACTAAAATTCAAGCTTGCAAGGTTCCAATTTGAGTTTGCCTCAAGAAATTCACTAAGTCCAAGTATGTGGGGTTTGACCAAGGATAACCTTTGATTTTTATGCTTTTGATATTATGGAATTATCGTGTGATTTAAAGTTCAATTTAGACAAGAATTTACCTTTACTCATGGTTTTACTTACATGATTGCTATTATGAGATGAATTTTCTTATTTTGACATAAAGATTCATGAGTTGATAAAAGATTACAATTTTAACATTGAGTATTCAGTTTAAGAAGTTCAAGTTTACTAGTTTAAATTTAAAAAATTATTGCAGTATAATCACAGTTTTAATTTTATATGAGATTCCATACAAGCTATGAAGTTCACATAAGAAACCAAGAATTTGAGATAGAAACAGCGGCATATTGTGTAATCAGACTTATCAATTTATATGCCTATTTTGAGGTGAACTTCATAGATATAGTACGAGCAATAGTATAATTTTAGGAGTAGTATCTTGCATCAGGAGGGGAATGTGGGTTAGAGAATCCTATTTTCTTGAAACTACGTGCCACTGTAGGTTATTTTAGTTTGTCCAAACAAGCACGTCATTTATATTTTTAGGTTGTCCAATCGTACATGTTTAGGTGATCACCACAGTTTTTTATACCCTAGCAAGGTATATTAGGCCATTACGATGAGGATATAAGTCATCAGACTCTGTGTTGATTACATAATTTATGTCGGTTACGAGAATCTCTCACATAAAAGAGTATTTTAGAAACCAAGTGTAATGACTCACAATTGTTTAGATATTGTTTTATGAGTTATTCCTTTTGATATTTTAGCTTTCAGTCTTACTTATATTGAAATCCGAACCACGGTCTAGCCGTGACAGGTATCTCAAGTCCGCCAAGGATCGGAGACCACCCCATTTACCTAGCCAAATAGAACCCAATACGGCTAGTAGTGGATGAATTTCAAACATATAACAAGATAAGCAACTCAGAAAAGAATTTAAGAAGTTAAACAACATCCCAATTCACAGTAATCCACAAATCCTCTAAATAGAACCAAAAATCAATCTATGTAGAGACTTGCCCCTGATGATAGCTCAAAAGAAAAATTCCAAAAGATAGTCTAAACATAAGTAACCAAACTAAGAAATAACGGACAACCAAATGATGGAAGATCACCAGTTCAAGTAACATAATCTACAAGCAACTCTACCTAATACTTCACAGGGGTAGAAGAATTATCTTTAATCCTAAACTATGAAATGATGTAGGTCCTAGGATGGTTAGTAAGGTGAGTGCTAGCATGTAACTCAGGAATAAGGGGATAAAATAATGTCATCATTCCATAACCAATCCAAAATCAATGCCCATGTACACATACATGCATATATATATATATATATATATAAAATATTGGGAGATGGAACAAAGCTTAGCAGGAACTTTAAAATATTAGCCTATACCTTGTAATTTAACCGTCATAAAACAACCCACGGGATATATAGGACTAGTTTTCTCTCCTTAGTTGGGCCCCAATATGCATTAGCCATACAAATCAGAGATATCATAGAAGTCTGGGGAATCCTCATGCCCTATATCGTCCATGTTGTAAATATAAATAGTGTGACACGAGTATATACCTATCAAGACCATCCCTCATACCCAAAAATATGAGTTTCCAGTATTAACATTTTGGGACCTCTACCTTCACGGCTAGATACATAATCCACTTTAAGCCCGATTAAAATATTTAACACATAAACCATTTATTAATTCAATGAGTCAATTATTAAGGCAATATGAAGTGGTATCGTCATACCGACTAAAGATTGCAAGCAAATGTAATTAAGCCTTTACTTGGGGGAATTCTTGTACCCCTAGACTCCATTTATCATACACTTGGGGGAATCCTTGTACCTCACAAATTTTTTAAGAAAATCATTCACTTAGGGGAATCCTTGTACCCCACAAGGTTTTCAAGATCATTCTTATTCATTATTCATTTATGAAATGTATTAATTTTAAGGAAGTAGGCCAAGCCAATTGATTAATCATATTCTAAAACCAATTATACAATTAGGATGAGGTTCTCATCACTTTCAATAGCAAAATCCAATTATTTGGGGGATCCTTATACCCCTATTTCAATTGTTTGCAAATTTTAGGAAATCCTTGTACCCTTATTTCATTCACCATTCTCATGCATCCAAATGAGTTTACAAATCATCAATTCAAATATAATTATTCCATAATAAGGAAGAGAAAAATCATTTAAAAAATACATCCCATTCAAAATCCAGCATCAAAACTATATGACTAATAAACCAATTTATGCCATAGTAAAAACACAAGTTTAGGGAGAGAGATGCATCTCTTAATCACTAAGAAATATAAAGAAGAAATTACCCTTAGAGCCTTAGATGGACAATTTCTTAAAGCCCTAGCCTTGCCTTTGAGTGGGGAATTTGAGAGAGTTAAGAGGTGTGTTGGATAATTAAAGCAATGAAATAGGGTCCCAGTGTGTTTAATAGACGTGGGTTTTAATTGGGGAAGAAGGGAATTTACCAGAGTGGCCTTAAATAAAAGTTGGAAATTTATCGCCAGTGACGACAGTTCACCCTACGACTCGCGAGGACACCTTATGACATTTCACTATAAGTCATAGTTAGCACAGTAGCTCAAAGCATCCACACTAGTCTGGTTATGAGTCATAGCTTATGACTCGTACTCAGACCTCATGATTCATTATGTATTATTTGTGCCCAAGATAGAAACTTTGGGTAACACACTAGTCACCCTACAATTCATACATCACGACTCATACTAAGTCCTTACAACTCATAAGGTACAAGCCATGGTTAGGTCAGCAACCTATACAAACCTTATTGGTCAGTGTTTTATCCAAACCTTAGAAGGAAAAGAATGAAGAAAAATGGTTAAGTGTGATGTTGGGTCATGCTGCGACACTAAATCAGGCACTGCTTGGGAGGTAACCCAAGTTAAGGTGGATTTTATTTTTAGTATTTTTAGTTTTTACTTCAAATATTTTTTGTTTTTATTGAGTAATAGGGTGATGGGAAGTCTGTGTACTAGAAAACTGAGCTAAAGAGCATGGCGAAGACTAAGTGTGGGGTCCTCGAACTCTCTTGATGTATAAAGATGCTACTAGCTAGACCTAGAGGCCTCAAAGAGTACTTCTATCTCTATTTTAGAGTACACTTAGGGGACAAAGTAGATTTTTAAGTATGGGGTGGGTAAATTTCCATGGTATCCTTTTTTTTTATTTAAGAGTAATTTTAAAAAAGTCATTTTAGGTAAGTGAGATATTATTATTGGTGCTATGTGTGATTTCATGATGCAAGTGTTTTAGTTGTAAAAGCATGTTGAATATTTGAATTAGTACTTGTGAGACTCCTAGACTCGTGATTATAACTCTTGTACATTGTTGGCTTAATATTTAATTCATGATATTGTTTGGTCGAGAGCCTACAATGATCCTACTTGAGTTGAGTATGTGCCATGTGTGATGTGAGGTTATTGTGTATTCCTTGTTGCATATGATGTCTAGAACTTATCTGGTGTGTGAGCAAAATTAAATAAAGAGTGTGGGTTTAGGATATGGTATAGGGGTTTCTTTGATAGCCATGTTTCATACCCCTTTTGACCTACCATTGTGTATAATTATAGTTACCCATATTGAGCCTTTAACTTTTTTCCTTTAGTAGCCTCATATGTAGTTTGTATCCCCTTCTTTGATTGACCTTAATTTGATCCAAATCTCTTAAGAGCTTTGGTGTAAAATTAATTAAGTTAAGGAGTTTGAAATTCAAGTAGGAGAAAGGTGAAATTAAAGCCCCAAAGTAATAGTTATTAGTGTGTACAATTGATGTGTTGTGGTTTGGAGTGAAAGAAATTTGTGCTAAAATTAAATCATGAATTAATAGACAATACTCCCTTCCATATTGTATATGAGTGAGATTAATGAGATGGGGTAAAACAAAAGATGTGTGTGGAGGTAGATGAGGTGAAAATTGGTTGTTATAGGTGAACTGAATGAAAAGTGTAATGTATTAAAGCACTTAGGGAAGATAGTCACTATTCTTGGTAAAAATATTTCCTACCCATACCTTAGCCTACATTACAACCTTTAAAGACCTATTTGATATTGAGACTTATCATTTTGATATTAGTGGAGTACTACACTAGGGCAAGCATATGGTTAATCTTGTGTAACTTGTGAATTCCTTGTGAGAGTGAGCGAAATTTGAATCTTATACCCAGTTTTTAATAAATTACATCTATGTGAGTGAGTATGGGTAACTCTCTCAAATTACTTTCTTAATACTCTTTTCCTAATCTCAAACTTCCTTGTAAGCACATTATCAAATACAGGCAATCCTCAAGCTTCTGCAATAGCTTTGAGATCAATTAATGCGAAGAAGATTAAGATACATACAGTGATGTTAGAATAGATGAATCTCCCACTTCCATTACGTAGCTAATCCGCTAGGGTTGCCACAACCCTAGTCAGGGAAATTATCTGCTTATGTTAATGCAATAGTCCATGATAATCAATAAAGAATTCATGTAATTGATTGAACAAGAATAAGAATAATAAAATCCGAAATCTTTAATTGAATAAAAACCCAAAAATCTCAAGAATAATGTAATGTATGTAAAAGTATGTAATAGAGTATCAAAGAACGTCTAAGTGTATAACCTAATAAAAGATAGTCCCTAGGGTATTTATTGTATCTCAAAATGACCCAAAAATCCTAATTATAACAAAGAGGGAAAAGTAATGTCGGTACAAGGTACGACTCGCTCGTCCACTCATAAGGTCTTCTTATGAGTCGTACAGTGCCTCTCGTAATTTGATCTTCCAGGGCTTCAACTTTCTATTTTCTTTATGACTCATACTCACGAGTCTTACCTTGACCATACAAGTCATGGCCTTCACTCGTTACCACCTGGGCATTTGTCCTTCCAAGCTCTAGACATAGATCTGCTTATAGTTAGTTGATATGAGTCGTACTCATACGTTTGACTCATCTTCTTTTGTGACTTAAACTTTGATTAGGATCCTGAGGTCCTATTCTCTTTACAGTTTCTTAACACGACCCATATTCTTATTCTATGACTCGTATGCTCCAGTCGTATATTTCCTTCACTTAGATTTTCTGCTTGGATTTGGTTTTTGTTGTGCTTATAAGTCAACCTATGAGTCGTATGATGTGTTGATGACTAGTATGGTGACTTGTATTATCTGCAATTTTTTCTTCTTCAGATCCTTTTCCTCTATTTTTATTCCAACACTATTATTGACCTGTTTCACCTATAACAAGCACAAAAGCACATTATATCTACTAAAATAACCTAAGTACAAGCGTAAATCCTTTGTTTTAAGCATCGAAAGTACCATGTTTCCACAGTGCATCAACACCCTTAACTTAGAAGTTTTTGTGTCATCAGGCAAAAGAAAAACAAAAACTACTACCCACAACAACGATGCTTAAACAAGAAGATCCTAAGATACCCATGGCAGAGACTTTTTATTTCAATTTTCAACAATTTTATTCTCCCTCCTAGTTTTACTCTTCAAGAACCTGACTGTGTATATGATTTGGTACATGGAATGATAAAAAAAATCCGATGATGACATTACACTAGTAACAGATAACTAGGCATATATAAATCACATTCGCCGAATAGTCTAGCAACATAACAACATACCCCATGTGCGCTCACAATCAAAATAATCCCTTTTGCACTTAATATGGATCAATTAATTTTTCAAGGATATAGCAAAAGACGCTTCCACTCACAAGAATTATCGTTGTGTATATAGAATACCATAGGCTTGCCATGTGCTCTCTTCCTTAGTTTTAAGATAGTTGGAGTAGGATCACTTAAGGACTTTTCTTCATCTTGTAACATAGGTTTGGGGGTGGTATGGTATATTTTTTGGATTTTTTTAGTGAATACGCCTCCTTGACACTATGCTTTATCTGGGGTCCACTTATTAACCACTTTTTCTTTATTTTATTTCTACCCTTACATCTCTTTTTTTTCTTTTTAAAGCACATTCAAACAGGACTCAGTGCGGCTTTTTTTTTCTCACTTTCTTTTTCTTTCCTTTTTTCTTTTCTTTTTATTTTTTTAATTTTTATCGCACCTATCTTTTTTTATTTTTTCTTCTACACATCTTTCTTCATACTCATTATTCCCTATAGACCCCTATAATAGCCACCCTCAACTTAGGTGATTTTCCTGAGTTGAGGTGCACAGTTTTCAAGGAGGACCAGGGCCAATACAGATTCATCGTAAGTGAAATGGGAAGGTGAAATTGGTGTAATCAAAAGATTCGTCAATCAAGGCTCAAATAATGGGATCAAGGGATTCATATCTATTTGGTTGGGAGTTTAGGCTCAAGTGAACTCACAACAAACATGGACTATGATCATCTCCTACTCGACTATCCTGAAGTCTAGGTAAGAGCAATCGGGCAAGTTTTAGATTTAGACACACCGAGAACTAAGTACCACCTCAGACACACTCGCACGGGGTTATACTACTAGGTACTACTTATCCAATGATGTAATTTTTTGCCCTTGTTATTTTATTCCTAATCCTAATGTCATTATCAGATTTATAATTATATCACAAACATACACATATAACAAATTAACACAAAATTTATGAAGGTATCAATTTTTCAGCATAATTATTCAAAATCAAACAATGCCATAGTTATTCAAAATAACATCTACTGCCACAAGTACAAATTTTCCTTCTATTTTCAACTATTCAAGCACACACACAACAAAAACAAAAACAAAAACAAAAACATGTCAGTTCTTAACTTTTTTAGATTGTAGCCACAAGCTTTGAAACATGGCAAGTATAGCCCATGGAGACCTTAGTACACCCCCACCCCCAACTTAAAGCCTATGCACTGACCCCAGTGCATGTAACAATGAAATACAAGGGATCATGAACATACCTGGGTGCTCAAGGCAATAACTAATACTTCATCATCATCAAGTGGGCCCTCAAGTTTTGTCCCACCATTATCAACATAGTCCTATCACTTATCGGGACTATCTTCGCAATAGTGGCATCAGTTGTGGATGGTGAGCTTAGTGGTACAACAGTCGGTGGGTCTATATCATCGTCATCCTCAATATCAGTAATTACTAGCCTCGAGCTATAAGCACCAGATTTTATCTCTTCGACCCTCACCTGTCAGTCGCTCTCACTTTGTAGGATATCTTTCTTAGCCTTCTTCATAGCTTCTGTTTCTGCACCCCAGTGCTGTCTTTTCTTTCTTTTCTCTTGAGGTTCTTCTACTAGTTCTAAAATCTCCCAGATATTTTTGACATGTACCTCAAGCTCAACCTCTATAACCACAGGTTCTGGGATATTGGTCTGTCGTATAACTCATCAACCATCTTCTTTATTTTGGCCACCTCAGCTTTCACTTTTGCTATAACTGGAATTTGGATGCTTCTCAACTATCGGGTAATCCACTACTCAAATTCATCTAATTGAACCTACACCTATCTATCTTGGTTTACTAGCATAGTATCAATCCAGGGCTTTACACCCCTTTTTATATGCCAGACCTTTATCTCCAATGTGGCTAATATCTTTATCGCCTTATCCCACATGGCCTGTGAGATTACTATCAAGACAGTTGGCATAGCTTTGGGTTGAGGTGGTACATATTGTACCATAAAAAGGGAACTAGATGTTGCCACTGCATCTGCAATTTGTGTCTCAGTCTGCACACCTGTCTCATTTGTCCTTACAACCTCAGACTGTCCACTCTATTTGAACATCTCGGCTATCATATCAGCTCCTGCCTTGCTTACCTAGCCATAGGGTTTGTTGCATCTCTGATCAACCTAAATTTGTAGTGTGTGTGGGATCAATAAGCTTGGAAATCTCGATAAGTTCCTGCACTCCCACAACTAAACAGAGTTGAGTGATCATACAAAGGTATGCTAGTAATAACTTCTCTCTACCTATAGCTCTATCATGTATTTCTTGAGCTAAAAACTCTCCCACATTAAACTTATATCTATCCATAAAACCTAATATCAGTGACTCACGAATCAAACTTAACACATTGTCCCTAGTAGCGGGACATAATCTGTGTCGAGCCAGTGTCTACCAGGCATTAGCCTCGAAATTTAGTGTATATTTCTCTATTTTTTTCAAAATCACTCCAGGGCCACCTACCACCTAAAATTTATTTTTACCACTTAACATGATTAAGCTCGTAATCTACTTAAAGCGTCTCATCTTATCTTTTGGCCCCAGTTATTTTCTCGTAATCTTTCACATTTTTTCTATGCGGTAATCCATTTCCCCTGTGTTTACAAATTATTGGAGGTTTGGCCCATCCATGAACTGTGAAATAGTATATGGGGAGATGTGCACCCACACTCCTCGAATGGTTAGTAATGAATGGGGTCAACACCTCTCCATAAGTTACCTTGTGGATACTTTCTTTTCAACTCACGCTTGTACACCATATAAAACTCCTACACTAATATGGAACTGTACTTATCGGGAACTGTTTCCATCCATCCAAAACTATATTATATTGGGAATTTAACAAGGTCACCTCTACTGGTGGATGACTTTGTGTAATCAGAAATTAGAACAGGTGTCATTTTATTTCCCTTCTTTGCTACTTTTTTTTAAGATGAAGCACCTTTTGTAGGCATGGTACCTATATGTATACATTCATCAGTAATTAATAAGGAAAGGAAAGAAAAATAGGAAAATTAATTATCAGTGTTTGTTCTATTTATCTTATGACTGGGGGTAAGATCCGTATCATCTGGGTACAAGTCGTATGACTAATTTATAAGGTAGAAAATCTATCTATGGATGTTCACTGGTCTACTTACAAGTCCTTCTAACTAGTAGTAAGGATATATTATGACTCATTACCAACAATCGTAAGCAGACCAAAAACAAAACTCAGCTCTATGTTATCTTCCCAGGTCCTTACGACTTGTGTTTACAAGTTATATATATTGGATATGACTCACATAAGCAAGTCATAGCATACTAGAACCTACACTCAGTTAAACTTCTGTGTTATTAGAAGGTA
>JAPEIP010000006.1:119005550-119022946 GCA_026120095.1 Capsicum chinense
AAGAATAATAAAATCCGAAATCTTTAATTGAATAAAAACCCAAAAATCTCAAGAATAATGTAATGTATGTAAAAGTATGTAATAGAGTATCAAAGAACGTCTAAGTGTATAACCTAATAAAAGATAGTCCCTAGGGTATTTATTGTATCTCAAAATGACCCAAAAATCCTAATTATAACAAAGAGGGAAAAGTAATGTCGGTACAAGGTACGACTCGCTCGTCCACTCATAAGGTCTTCTTATGAGTCGTACAGTGCCTCTCGTAATTTGATCTTCCAGGGCTTCAACTTTCTATTTTCTTTATGACTCATACTCACGAGTCTTACCTTGACCATACAAGTCATGGCCTTCACTCGTTACCACCTGGGCATTTGTCCTTCCAAGCTCTAGACATAGATCTGCTTATAGTTAGTTGATATGAGTCGTACTCATACGTTTGACTCATCTTCTTTTGTGACTTAAACTTTGATTAGGATCCTGAGGTCCTATTCTCTTTACAGTTTCTTAACACGACCCATATTCTTATTCTATGACTCGTATGCTCCAGTCGTATATTTCCTTCACTTAGATTTTCTGCTTGGATTTGGTTTTTGTTGTGCTTATAAGTCAACCTATGAGTCGTATGATGTGTTGATGACTAGTATGGTGACTTGTATTATCTGCAATTTTTTCTTCTTCAGATCCTTTTCCTCTATTTTTATTCCAACACTATTATTGACCTGTTTCACCTATAACAAGCACAAAAGCACATTATATCTACTAAAATAACCTAAGTACAAGCGTAAATCCTTTGTTTTAAGCATCGAAAGTACCATGTTTCCACAGTGCATCAACACCCTTAACTTAGAAGTTTTTGTGTCATCAGGCAAAAGAAAAACAAAAACTACTACCCACAACAACGATGCTTAAACAAGAAGATCCTAAGATACCCATGGCAGAGACTTTTTATTTCAATTTTCAACAATTTTATTCTCCCTCCTAGTTTTACTCTTCAAGAACCTGACTGTGTATATGATTTGGTACATGGAATGATAAAAAAAATCCGATGATGACATTACACTAGTAACAGATAACTAGGCATATATAAATCACATTCGCCGAATAGTCTAGCAACATAACAACATACCCCATGTGCGCTCACAATCAAAATAATCCCTTTTGCACTTAATATGGATCAATTAATTTTTCAAGGATATAGCAAAAGACGCTTCCACTCACAAGAATTATCGTTGTGTATATAGAATACCATAGGCTTGCCATGTGCTCTCTTCCTTAGTTTTAAGATAGTTGGAGTAGGATCACTTAAGGACTTTTCTTCATCTTGTAACATAGGTTTGGGGGTGGTATGGTATATTTTTTGGATTTTTTTAGTGAATACGCCTCCTTGACACTATGCTTTATCTGGGGTCCACTTATTAACCACTTTTTCTTTATTTTATTTCTACCCTTACATCTCTTTTTTTTCTTTTTAAAGCACATTCAAACAGGACTCAGTGCGGCTTTTTTTTTCTCACTTTCTTTTTCTTTCCTTTTTTCTTTTCTTTTTATTTTTTTAATTTTTATCGCACCTATCTTTTTTTATTTTTTCTTCTACACATCTTTCTTCATACTCATTATTCCCTATAGACCCCTATAATAGCCACCCTCAACTTAGGTGATTTTCCTGAGTTGAGGTGCACAGTTTTCAAGGAGGACCAGGGCCAATACAGATTCATCGTAAGTGAAATGGGAAGGTGAAATTGGTGTAATCAAAAGATTCGTCAATCAAGGCTCAAATAATGGGATCAAGGGATTCATATCTATTTGGTTGGGAGTTTAGGCTCAAGTGAACTCACAACAAACATGGACTATGATCATCTCCTACTCGACTATCCTGAAGTCTAGGTAAGAGCAATCGGGCAAGTTTTAGATTTAGACACACCGAGAACTAAGTACCACCTCAGACACACTCGCACGGGGTTATACTACTAGGTACTACTTATCCAATGATGTAATTTTTTGCCCTTGTTATTTTATTCCTAATCCTAATGTCATTATCAGATTTATAATTATATCACAAACATACACATATAACAAATTAACACAAAATTTATGAAGGTATCAATTTTTCAGCATAATTATTCAAAATCAAACAATGCCATAGTTATTCAAAATAACATCTACTGCCACAAGTACAAATTTTCCTTCTATTTTCAACTATTCAAGCACACACACAACAAAAACAAAAACAAAAACAAAAACATGTCAGTTCTTAACTTTTTTAGATTGTAGCCACAAGCTTTGAAACATGGCAAGTATAGCCCATGGAGACCTTAGTACACCCCCACCCCCAACTTAAAGCCTATGCACTGACCCCAGTGCATGTAACAATGAAATACAAGGGATCATGAACATACCTGGGTGCTCAAGGCAATAACTAATACTTCATCATCATCAAGTGGGCCCTCAAGTTTTGTCCCACCATTATCAACATAGTCCTATCACTTATCGGGACTATCTTCGCAATAGTGGCATCAGTTGTGGATGGTGAGCTTAGTGGTACAACAGTCGGTGGGTCTATATCATCGTCATCCTCAATATCAGTAATTACTAGCCTCGAGCTATAAGCACCAGATTTTATCTCTTCGACCCTCACCTGTCAGTCGCTCTCACTTTGTAGGATATCTTTCTTAGCCTTCTTCATAGCTTCTGTTTCTGCACCCCAGTGCTGTCTTTTCTTTCTTTTCTCTTGAGGTTCTTCTACTAGTTCTAAAATCTCCCAGATATTTTTGACATGTACCTCAAGCTCAACCTCTATAACCACAGGTTCTGGGATATTGGTCTGTCGTATAACTCATCAACCATCTTCTTTATTTTGGCCACCTCAGCTTTCACTTTTGCTATAACTGGAATTTGGATGCTTCTCAACTATCGGGTAATCCACTACTCAAATTCATCTAATTGAACCTACACCTATCTATCTTGGTTTACTAGCATAGTATCAATCCAGGGCTTTACACCCCTTTTTATATGCCAGACCTTTATCTCCAATGTGGCTAATATCTTTATCGCCTTATCCCACATGGCCTGTGAGATTACTATCAAGACAGTTGGCATAGCTTTGGGTTGAGGTGGTACATATTGTACCATAAAAAGGGAACTAGATGTTGCCACTGCATCTGCAATTTGTGTCTCAGTCTGCACACCTGTCTCATTTGTCCTTACAACCTCAGACTGTCCACTCTATTTGAACATCTCGGCTATCATATCAGCTCCTGCCTTGCTTACCTAGCCATAGGGTTTGTTGCATCTCTGATCAACCTAAATTTGTAGTGTGTGTGGGATCAATAAGCTTGGAAATCTCGATAAGTTCCTGCACTCCCACAACTAAACAGAGTTGAGTGATCATACAAAGGTATGCTAGTAATAACTTCTCTCTACCTATAGCTCTATCATGTATTTCTTGAGCTAAAAACTCTCCCACATTAAACTTATATCTATCCATAAAACCTAATATCAGTGACTCACGAATCAAACTTAACACATTGTCCCTAGTAGCGGGACATAATCTGTGTCGAGCCAGTGTCTACCAGGCATTAGCCTCGAAATTTAGTGTATATTTCTCTATTTTTTTCAAAATCACTCCAGGGCCACCTACCACCTAAAATTTATTTTTACCACTTAACATGATTAAGCTCGTAATCTACTTAAAGCGTCTCATCTTATCTTTTGGCCCCAGTTATTTTCTCGTAATCTTTCACATTTTTTCTATGCGGTAATCCATTTCCCCTGTGTTTACAAATTATTGGAGGTTTGGCCCATCCATGAACTGTGAAATAGTATATGGGGAGATGTGCACCCACACTCCTCGAATGGTTAGTAATGAATGGGGTCAACACCTCTCCATAAGTTACCTTGTGGATACTTTCTTTTCAACTCACGCTTGTACACCATATAAAACTCCTACACTAATATGGAACTGTACTTATCGGGAACTGTTTCCATCCATCCAAAACTATATTATATTGGGAATTTAACAAGGTCACCTCTACTGGTGGATGACTTTGTGTAATCAGAAATTAGAACAGGTGTCATTTTATTTCCCTTCTTTGCTACTTTTTTTTAAGATGAAGCACCTTTTGTAGGCATGGTACCTATATGTATACATTCATCAGTAATTAATAAGGAAAGGAAAGAAAAATAGGAAAATTAATTATCAGTGTTTGTTCTATTTATCTTATGACTGGGGGTAAGATCCGTATCATCTGGGTACAAGTCGTATGACTAATTTATAAGGTAGAAAATCTATCTATGGATGTTCACTGGTCTACTTACAAGTCCTTCTAACTAGTAGTAAGGATATATTATGACTCATTACCAACAATCGTAAGCAGACCAAAAACAAAACTCAGCTCTATGTTATCTTCCCAGGTCCTTACGACTTGTGTTTACAAGTTATATATATTGGATATGACTCACATAAGCAAGTCATAGCATACTAGAACCTACACTCAGTTAAACTTCTGTGTTATTAGAAGGTATGAGTCTTATTACGACTCATTTCACATAGGTACGAGCTATAAGGGGTCTTGTATCCACTGCAATATAGAGTTTTAACTTATGAGTTGATTCCAACATATAATCCCCAAACTATCATTTTAGTGTACAACATTATCACTTTAATTCCATCCAAGAACACATATTTTTAGAACACATTTTCAAGTTCAACTCCAACTCCCACTTTAAGCTAAAATTTTGAAGAACTAGATTTCTGTTTTTTCAACATACACATATATTCAACTCAAATGCTACATTCTCAACTTAGATTCAACTTCAACTCGAAATGTAGAGCATTTAAGTTTAAATTACTTACTGGAATTATTGAGAGTTTAGGGTTCTTGAGTTTTCACTTTTCTTCTATAAATTTTTTTGTGAAATTCATGCAATATGAGAGAATCGAGCTAATTTGTGTGTTTTTTGAAGTAAAATCATGCATTTAGAGCTTCAAGATCAAAATTAATGAAGGGGGTTATGTTTTCGTACTATCAGGTACCGAATTTGGGTACCCCTTTTATTTAAAATAAAGATTTAGGTCAGGTTGATCCACGACCTTTGACCTGGTATGTTTTTCATGTGTACAACTCGTACCCAGGCTTACAGGTCTTTTCCTCCATTCATAAATACCTAGAACTTTACCTGGGTTCTGGAGTCGATAGATTTTAGTGAGACGAATTGTACCTTAAGGGTATAACTCATTCTGAGAGTCGTAAAGACTCAAAAAACTTTTACTTGGATTTGCAACATCACCCAGATCCTTATGATTCCTACTCATAAGTGGCTACCTTAAGATATGACTCATGAAGAGTCTATATGACCTAACTTCTGAGAATTTTCTGGCTCTTTTCTGCAATCCTTAGTCCTACACACTGAAAACACCCATTACCCTATAAATTATCAAGTGCAAAAACATTGGTTGCCTCCTATGAAGCACTTGATTTAGCGTCGTCGTACGACATGGCTAAGTTGGATTCTTAGATTTCACCAACTAGCCTCATGGTTACCTCTCATGCAGCGCTTGATTTAATATTGTGGCATGACATAATTGCCTTGGTTACTCAGATTTCACCAAGGGTCATCTCAAAATTTACACTTACTTCTTTAGTATTAACCATATAATGCTTTACTCTTTGCCCATTCTCCTTGAATTAGGCTTCACCATCTCGCTTCAATTCTAAAGCACCATATGGAACACTCTTAGCACAGTAAAGGGACCATACCATTTATTCTTAGACTTTTTCAGCAAAAGAGCCAAAATTTATGTCGCCCAAAACTAACCTCCAAAGAAGTATGTTGCGGTCGATGCCAAATATAGTAACCCAGCTAAGTTGGGGTTGATCCCATAACAAAAATGTTGAATAGTTGCATAACTTGCTGAAATCCATGAGCAGTGCGGAAAAGTAAATGAGGGGATTTGAAATCTATCATAAGTAGTAACCGAACTTGAATGCTTTGAGTTTGTAAACAATAAAAGACAAACACTTGGATTGTGTTCCCCTTGGCTTCTCAACTTCGTAAATTTCTCGTGTTCAATCCACCTATTTTGTTGTTATACATGTAAAGTCAACATGATATGTATTATCAATCATCTTTGTAAACGTATTGATAAATCTCACTATTTACCTTATGAGTCTTAGGGTGTCGCCTTATTGCTCCTAGTCTATGACTTCAGTTCAACTTTCACCTTTTGAGTCTCAAGTTGGTTAAATAAGATGATGGAATAATATGATAGATGTAAATCTCAAATTATTGTCTTAATCCTTTTTTCCTAATCTTTTACTCCCTTGTGAGCGTGTTATCGAATACAGGCAATCCTCAAGCTTCTGTAGTAGCTTTAGGGTCAATTAATATAAAAAAGATTAATATACATGCAGTTATGTTAGAATAGATGAATCTCCTACTTCCCTTACATAGTTAATCCCCCAAGATTCCCACAACCCTAGTCAGGGAAATTAGCCGCTCATGTTCATCCAATAATCCATTATAATCAATAAAGAATTCATGTAATTGATTGCACAATAATGTAAGAATAAAATCAGAAATCTTCAATCGAATAAAAACCCAAAAATCTCAAGAATAATGTAAAGTATGTAATAGAGTATCAAAGAACTTCTAAGAGTGTAACCTTATAAAAGGTAAATACTAAGGTATTTATTTTATCTCTAACTAACCGAAAAATCCTAATTAAAATGGAAAATGAAAATTAATGTTTGCACAAGGTACGACTCACTCGTCCACTCATAAGATCTTCTTAAGGTTGCACAATGCCTCTCTTATGTTCTCTAGTGTTGGATCTTCCAAGGCTTCAACTTTGTGTTATCTTTACGACTCATGCTCATAAGTCATATATTGACCATATGACTTATGAAATTCACTCATTACCACCTGTGTATTTGTCCTTCTAATCTCTGGATACTGGTCTACTTACGGTTGGTTGGTATGAGTCGTACTCAGACTTCTGAATCGTCTTCTTCTATTGGTTAAACTCTGATTGGGAGCTTGAGGTTCTTTCATCTTTTTGGTTTCTTGACATGACTCATATTCTCATTTTACGACTCGTATGCTCCAATTTTATCTTTCCTTCACTTAGCTTTTTTGTTTGGTTTTGGTTGTTGTTGTGTTTATGAGTCAACCTATGAGTCGTATGATGTGTTGATGACTCGTAAGGGGACTCGCATCTGCAACTTTGTATTCTTCAGATCTTTTTCTTCAATTTTTATTCCAACACTATTATTGACCTGTTTCACCTACAACAAGCACAAAAGCACATCATATCTACTAAAATAACCTAAGTACAAGCATAAATCCTTTTTTTAAGCATCGAAAGTATCATGTTTCCATGGTGCATCATTGCTTAACACACGTCTTTAAGGGATCGATACTTGTCTTTTATATGGCCACTTTACTACTTGGTAAGACCACGTACACTTGCATGTGTGAGTACAACAAGTTTCTGGTGTCATTGTCGGGGACTTATAATTTGGCAACTATTTTAGTTTTAGTTTTAATTTTTGGGTTTCGTTGGTTATTTTCACTTGGTCTTGGTTCTGACTTTGCAGGAAATAGGTTTACAAGATAGCAAGCTTGTAAGGTATCAGAAATTGGTTAGACTAGACCCTAAGCCCAAACAACACTTACACCAATAGAGGAGAGAACTAATCCTTCTCTACCGCCGCCCAAAAATCATTGAAGAATAAGATATTCCTGCTCTTATGTCTGAGGACCCACCAGCCCACAAGATAGTTCGCGAAGTGGCAATCCCACTTGCAATAAATTTGACCTCCCCTATTCAAAAATCGGCTATTGGAGATAGATTCAAGCTGAAGCAGAAAATGGTGCAGTTCTTACATAGTAGTGGATAATTCACCGGGTTATCATATGAAGATCCAAAAGTCCACTTATAGAACTTTTTGGAGAACAATGACACATGCATCCCTATGGGTGTGTTAATTGATTATATGAGGCTGAAACTTTTCCTATTTTTACTGTTGGGGGAGGCAAAGAAGTGGTTGAACGCTGAGTCAGCAAATTCAATCACAACTTAGGATGACTTAGCTCGGAAGTTCCTCATTTGCTTCTTTCCATCTGGAAAGACTGTGAGACTTCACAATAAGATTTTAAGCTTTAAATAGAGGCTAGATGAGAACCTTTATCATTCTTGGGAGAGATTCAAGTCTTTACTTTAGGACTGTCCACATCATAGAGCAGTCCAATGAGGTATTATGATGAGTGATCAAATTAGATTCATAACTCAAAAATTCTGCTAGATTCAGCTACAGGTGGTCAGAATCTAGAAAAAAATTATGATGAGTTGTATACCTTGTTGAATTGAATTGCACAAGGAAATTTGGATTGGCATGGTGATGCTTCAAAAAGCTCAATTAAAAATATTGCAGGCATGATTAAAGTTGACAGTATTACAGCTTTAGCCGCCCAACTATCAGCTCTACATAACTAAATGATGATATAATCAGAAAGTTGGGTGTGCAGCTGTCTCAGGCTCAAGTGAACGTAGTGCAGCAGACTCCTGTATGGTGTGAGATTTGTGGAAATAAAGGCCACTCTACAGATATGTGTGGTGCAATTCTTGAGTCAGTAAATTTTATGGGTACTGCTCAAAATTATGAAAATACTTACAACCAAAAGTGCCAAATTATTGGTAGAACAATAATCAACAAATTCAACATCAGCAAAACACACCGTCCAGCAACGTAAAGCACATGATAAAGAAGATCATGTCTACCCAAGAACAGATGGCTTCTAAACTCAAAAATCAGCAAGTACTTCAAAAATAGTTGGAGTATCAGTTGGGACAAATGCAGAAGGCCTCAAGGTGGTTTTATAAGTGACACTGAACCTCCTAAAAAAGTAATGGAAATTACTTTGAGGGGTGGTAAAAAGTTGATTGACAAACCACCAAAGACAAATAAGGAGATAGATTTAGAGTTGATTGCTTAACCGATTGAAAACAAAGTTGCTAATTATTTGAGGAAGTCTGGGTACCTAAAAATAAAAGTTACTAAAAAGGTTAAGGTGTATCCACCACCTCCATTTCCACGGAGGCTAAGAAAAGCACAAGAGAATGCATGCTTCAAGAAGTTCTGTGACACGTTTAGGGAGTTTCACATTAATCGTCCTCTTTTAGATGTTTTGCAAGAAATGCCCAGGAATGTTAAGTACTTAAAGGATATGGAAACTAATAAAATTAAGATGCTGGATATTGAAGTTGGTGCTTTGTGGTGATGCAGAAGATGCCTCAAAATCTGAAAGACCCTAGGAAGTTCACTCTTCATATTCAAATTGGTAACAGGGAGGTGGTCCACGTACTAAGTGATTTGGAGGAAGGTATTAATGTGATGCCCCTATAAATGTTCAACACTTTCGGATTGAGGAAGACGAGATCGTGCTCTATGCAACTTCAAATGGTAGACTAGACTAAAGTCCATCCTAAAGGAATTATTGAGGATGGTCTCATCAAGATTGGTAAGTTTATTATCCTATTGATTTTATTATTTTGTATTATAAGGCAGATAAAAGGGTGTTGATTATATTAGGACGTCCATTCTTGGAGATGGGAGGAGCATTGATAAATGTGAGAGAGGGCATGCTCAAAATGAGGTTGGATGATGAAGTGGTGGTCTTTAACGTATACCAACCACTCAACACACTGCCCCATTACAAAGATTTATGCATGATTACATTGATGGAATTAATGAGTATGGGGTGGTAAAGACAAACCCACCAAAGACCTCTTTGAACTTTCTCATTAAGTTGCCTAAGACACCAATACCTAAGCCCGAAGGAATGCTAATTGATAAGCCTGAAAAGGCTATTATTGAGAAAGTTGTTGACCTTGAGAGTTAATAATCAAGAGGTCAAAAATGAATAAGAAGATGTACTCTAAGTAGGAGGAAAAGGGTGAATAAAAATGGTTAAGTGTGATGTTGGGTTGTGCCGCGACACGAAACCAGGCATTGCTTGGAAGGCAACCCAAGTTAAGGTAGGTTTTATTTTCAATATTTTTAGTTTTTACTTCACGTTGTTTTTATTTTAGTTGATTCATAAGGTGATAGGAAGTTTGAGTACCTACAACCTAACCTAAAGAGCATGGTGAAGACTGAGTGTGGGGTCGTTGGACCCTCTTGAGGTATAAAGATGCTACTAGGTTGTATTAGGGCACTTAGGGAGTATTTATATCTCTATTTTTTAGTATACTTTGGGAACAAAGTATATTTATAAATGTTGGGTGGGTAAATTCTCATGTTACCCTTTTCTTTTTTTTAGGAGTAATCATGTTCTTGGCCTTAACCTCAAAAAGGGGTTTTAGCCACTCATGGACATTACCATAATCACAATAGATGAATACATGATAAAATCCATATATAAGCTAAAGTAAAGGATGAAAACCCCCTATTTGAAGTGTTTTTTATCCTCCCTTACAGTTTCAATGTCGTCCAAGGTCTATAGCATTATGTTCAAGTGTCTTATTTTGTAGGAGGTCAAATCTGTCGATCTTAAGCTAGAGGCCGCGTCGCACCCTCTATTGCAGTACCTAGGATGTTTGACATGCCCTAAATGTGGAGACACAATATTATTGGTCCCTTATTAATCTCCCCAGGTGTGTAACTTTCCCCATAGTGGTGTCTAATCTCCGCGATGCACCATGGACTCCAAAAGGTCTATTTTACGTCAAATCTTGTCCCTTGCTTTTGTCCATCCATTACAAGACTTGTGGTGTTGTTTAGACTTTATTTCCAGCTTTTTTATAATCCATATATCATCATAATCAACTAACCAAGAATCCTATATCATGAAACACCACGAATTAAATCTTAAAACAACACAACATCCAAAATGGTGAACTAGAAACTTAAGCTAAGCGTACTAGTTTTGTCCCTTTTGATCTTTCTTTAACTTGTTTTTGACTCTTGGTTTTTTTCCATTGAACCTTAAACACTAGAAACTAGTTTTTACACATATAATTACACAATAATATGATTAGTAACTCATTACATACACTAGAATCCATCGAGATCAACTAGAACAATACATAGCTCAAACTAGTAACACTAGTTTTCTCATTTACACTCTAAGTGACCAATTAGAATTCAAACTTATTTGAAATACACCTTAATATTGAAATCAAGTAATTTTACACTTAGATACTCATTTATATCTTTATCAACACATTAAGAACATAAAAGGTGCTCAATACAAGGCTAAATAAGCTTGGATAATAACACTGAGGTGCATAAATCCTCAGATCAGGAGTCTGACAAGTCGTGCTATTTAGAATTTTGATCATGAATGTGAAGAATGCCACACTTATAAGTAAGAAGCTATGAAACATATTACGAACCATCCCTTCTTTCATGATCTCTATCATGGTTTTAAGTTATATCTATCTGCTCTAATTGGTGGTTTCATGGGATAGAATATACCTCCTCACAAAGCTTACACATATAAAAATGGTGTGTAATAACTTGATTTTCTAGAACTAGAACATCACATAGTGCTCATGATCCCGAAGGACCACAAGCTAACCCTCTACTGATATCTGTACCTTTGCACTACATAATATATGAAATAAATGCAGAAAAGTGGCGAAAATAGGCCATAAGGTTCAAAACATCTAAAATACTCAAAACTGAAAACCAAATACTAATACACCTATCTGAAAAGCCTCTAAACTGTCTAAACTGTGGAGTTGATGGGACATGTCCCCAAATAACTCCATCTACTAAAAATAAACTAAATCTGATGCGATAATAAAATAAGAATCCTCTTCGACTGAAGAGGACTCACTGTTATGTCTACTGTTGCTGACTGGGACTGAACTGCAAAGGGTACTCTAGATCTCATTTCTCTGAACCTATGATATCAAATAAAACACCATAGAGCAAATGCATCAGTACGGGAATATACCGAGTATGAAGATAAGGTAAGGCTTATGCATGAATAATTAGTTAACTGAATAATCATGAGAGTATTGAATGAGAACATATGCATGAATGCACAAATCATAATTGAAATCATCGTAACTCAAAATACTGAAACTCGGATACTGCTTTACTGTTAACTGAACTCACTACTTATACTGAGATACTGAACAACTGAATCTCTTGATATTATAACCGAGTACTGGAGTTAAGTTCAGTTCTCTCTAGTGAGTGATCTCGGAAACTGATGTTACTAGAGCTGATTAGCTAAATCTACTCAAATCAATGACTGCACTCTGAACTTGCTACTCTTAGATGACTAAATCAGAGATTAAACCTCTCTAACGGATGATCCCTGATCTACTATCAATGACAAGAATAGATCTTATCTAATATCGAACCAATCTAGCATAGGATCTCTGAATCTGATAATGAGATTACTCATATGAATCTGAGACTGAGATCAAGCCTATCTAATGGGTGATCTCTGGATCTGATAATGAGATTTCTTAAATAAATCTGAGACTAAGATCAATTCTATCTAACGGGTGATCTCTGGATCTGATAATAAGATTACTTAACTGAATATGAGACTTGAGATCAAGCCTATCTAACAGGTGATCTCTGGATCTGATAATGAGATTACTCAACTGAATCTGAGATTGAGATCAAGCCTATCTAATGGGTGATCTCTAGATCTGATAATACTAATACTAAATATCTTTATGTGAGACCATTCTTATCTAGTGGGTGGTCCATGAATCAATGAAACTATCTGAGTTTCTTACTGAGATAGGTGATCGTATCTGACAGTCTTAATTTCTGAGTTCTACTCTAAAGATTGATACTAAAATAGTAACTGTGGGAGTTCTCACTTAACTTACATGCCCTAAATCTAAACTGGTGGGGTACAACCTATAACCCTAGCTGAAAGGGTGCTAATACCGTGCCACGAGTAAATACGTCTACTCTGGTCAGGCCTCTCTAATGGGTGACCCTCACAAAAATTCAAGCCTAAGGCAATATAATAGTCAAGCCTTATTCTAATGAGTGACTCCTGCTTCTACACTGGCTACATAGTTCTGGAGTTCAGGGATTGCTCCTAACAACTCTGCCTCTCTAACGGGGAGCCATCATCCTTACACTCGCTCGGTGCTAGCTCCTACTCCCAATTGAAAGACTCTAAACAAATTCTTAACTTAACTTAAACTGAGCTGAATCTGTTACTGATGATACTTCTTGAATGATCTGACTGAGTTATACTGAATTCACTTGGTTCTGTATCTGATAGAATACTACTAAATCTCATTATCTGACTGCATGATACTGAGTTTTGAATTGAACACTTGAATACTACAAGATCTAGCTGAGTACTGAACTAAGGCTAAAATACTAGTGATACTGAGATTATTGAGATTTTTGAGATTTCTTAGGTTCTGTATCTATCTAAAAGTACAGAGTTCTATAACTCACTGAGTTTTAAGAATCATAGCTTGACTGAGATTATCGAGGAAACTGACACGGGCTCTATACTGCAGCTAATTTATCGGTTATAAATACCCCCAGGACTCGATAACATAAAAGTAAAACATAACCATTCTTGAATAATCAAGACCATGGACCTTTATTCACCATCACAATCACTAAAGCATCTCTTCAAGTATTTAGAAATCATAAACATGCGATAGTATAGGGAGACATGTTATTGTCTCATACTCCATTCAACAAGATCTTGCATCAAACACTTAGCATGTATCAAAGAGCACATAATTGGATAATTTCATGCTATCATATCACAATTCATTCACTAAGGCTTTTCAATAAACACTTGGCATGCATGGGTTTGCAAACAATTGGGGATTTCTAGTCCACATGCTATAATGGCTGGAATTCTTTCACATAAGCATTTTATCAAACATATGGGGAGCATGCTTTTCTTATTCAACAATTTCTACACTTAACTAATGTGAATATATCACTTAACAAGCAACTTGAAAAGGGTTTATCATGAACATCACATGAATATCACATAATAGGTTCAAAGCTTGAAATCTCATAAATAAAACATGAATTAAAACTCGATATAGCATGAACATCAATTTCAACTCACATAAATCATGAAATCTCATAAACATAAGATCTTTGAAATTTTAAAAAGGGTTCTTGAGCTTCTTGGATGAAAGAGACCCAAGAATAAATATTTGCATACCATAGGAAAACTCTTTCTTGAAGTCTCTTAGAGAGATTCTTAATTTTCTTGATTTCTCTTGATTTTTTCTTAAAGAAGAAATAAGGGTTTTGATTTATAGAAAACCCTAGTTTTTTATGTTGAAGATGAGAAATGAAGTTGTGAGCCTTGATCGGATATAAATAGGGGCTGAAAAGAGTGGGAGAAAGACCAAAAAGCCCTTTTAAAAATGTCTTAAAATTACTAAACGAGGGTTGCACAATCAAAGCGATGGTCCTTCTCTAGCCAGTCAGAAAAAGAACACACTACCTTGGTTGCAACATTTTGATTGATGGTCCCTTGCAAACTCGATGGTACGTCGGATCATCCATCCCACGTTGGCCAAGATGAGGCCACACTGCCTCAGCGGCGACGGTCTCAACGACGGTCCGTCGCAGCCTTGACGGTTCGTCGTCCTTGCCATTGTACTTGGACCCTAAAAGGGAGTTACTTCCTTGGTTACAACGGTCTGGGAGATGGTCCATCGCAATCTTGACGGTCTTTCAACCCGTCCTTCGCACCTGAGCAGCTCTGATAGCTCTTAGTAAAACGGTCATAACTTTCTTATTCGATATCAGATTTTGACGAAATTCATATCGATAGAAAGCTTATTCAATGCTCTATATGACAAAAAGTTGATATTAGGGAAATTATATATGATTCAAAATACTTCTTACTTAGGAAGACACTTTTTAACCTTTTAGGGCTTGATTAACACTTTACTGAACATGCTCTAAGGCTCATACTACGAGAGAATTTTGTAGGGTCTTACATGGTGATCAGCCAGACCCACCAACACCTATAGACACTCTAAATAAAAATGTCTTTTATGCTAAGTTTTAGACTATTTTCCAAGTGTTAGCTCAGACTGTGAATGCTAATGTTCAGGGCAATTAGCTAGTAGCAGTCCCACTTTAGTAGAATGATAACTTAGCTATAACTAAAGTTCAGACTTTTACTAGGATATACCCACATGAGTTATTTGGGTCAAATGTGAATAAGGATCCTCAGTTTTTCATTAATGAGGTAAAGAAGATTACCCAGATTATGTACATTACTGAAGATAAAATATGGAATTAGATTTTTATTAATTGAAGAATATTTCTTATAATTGGTTTACTATATGAAAGGAAAGTAGGGGTGAGAATGCATCTCCTATAATTTGGGATGTATTTCATTTGGCTTTTCTAGACAAGTTCTTTCCTAAGGGTATAAGAAAGGCTAAGGTAGATGAGTTTATGAACCTAAGGTGGAGCTCTGTGTTGGTTAAGGAGTATTCCCTCAACTTTGCTCAGCTAGCTAAGTTTGGACCAGCATTGTCTCCAGATTTTAAAGCTTGTATGAGTAAGCTTGTCACTAGTGTATTTGATTTGGTAGTCAAGGAGTGTAGGACCTCCATGTTGACTGGGGATATAGATATTACATGTTTGATGAGTCATGATTAACAAATTGATTCTAGGAAACTATAAGAAATGGAGAGGGAGAATAAGAGAGCTAGGACCAGTCAGTTTCAATATAGTCAGTAGATTTAAGAAGGTGTAAATATTTCTTAGTTTTAGGGTTGTTCATCGGTACATGCACCATCCTCAGTCAGTGCACTTGTACCAAGAACTAAGCAAGCATAGTGGGGTAGATCACTGACTTCTAAATCCCAGGGTAGCCTTATTGGGTGATTGTAACTCGCTAAATTTTTTCCTCTCAAATTTTTTAGTTTTATACTCACTTTTCAGGCTACAATTGGCACTTCACGAGTCGTAAGGTGTGGTCATGATTCATAACGAGGAACTCATAATCAAACTAGTGGAGTAGCAAATATTTCTGTCTTGAGTACGACTAGAACCCTGTGAACCGTAAGGTCTGGTCATGAGTCATAGGGTATGACTCGTGACCAAACTAGTGAAGGATTCCCTGAGTCACTTCCTATACTATGGGTCTAGCCAGTGACTCGTACCCAGTTGTGACGTGACCCAAAATAACTAGTGACTAATTTCTTACACTTTTAATTGAGAGTACTTTGGTCATTTCCCTCTTTCCCCAATTATAATCCACGACAATAAAACACATAAATAGGATTATTTTCATCACTTAGACAATCATAAACTACTTTTAAACTTATCCAAGAAAGAACAACTAAGGTTTCCAAGGGATTGAGCATCTAAGGGTCAATTTGTGTGGTTTCTTCTCCAAATTCTTGATATTCTTAGCATGTACCTGTTCCCTAAAACTTTTTTTGTTAAAATCATGTGTTTAAGATTATTATCCATGTGATTTAATTGTTGATTTGGAAATTAGGTTGAGGGTTTTTGGGTACTATTGATTGAATTACTTTTTTCTATGACTTTTGTGAATTATTTATGTTTTGAATTGATGGTTTTTGAATCAATTGGGTGCATGGGCATGGTAAATAGGAATGGGGTTCGTGGATTCCCCTAATATTGATTTGAAAAACTTAAGAGGGTCATAGATTCCCCCAATTTTATGGATTTTGATAATTGAATTGGTAATAACCTCAACCCAACCTCATGAAATATGCTTTGAAACAAGGGCAAATGTATATTGAAACCAAATTCAAGCTATTGCATTTCATAAAAGGCTAATAAGGTACAAATGGCTTTGGAAGGTCTTTATGGCCAGGAATTAATTTTAAATTAAACCTTAGGGGTCGTGGATTCACCTAAGTTAATGAATAATTGGACCATATGGGTCATGGATTCTCCTAATTTAATGGATAATTGGACCATGGCATCGTGGATTCTCCCAAGTTGATGGTCTATGAAAATGGCATAATGATATTAGCTTCCACACGTAATTGGTATGACGATACCAATGGTATGTGCCTTACTGAATGGTCCTTAGTTTAATGAATGGAAATGTGTAAATAAATTAATTGGGCTTAAAAGGGGTCGTGTAGTTGAGACATAAAGGCAAAGGTCCTGAGGGACTGATACTGAAAGCCCATATTTGTCGGTGTATGCTTGTGACATACATTATATATTTGTATCATAGATTGGTGAAGGATCGTAGATTCCCCATCCATCCTAGATACCCCAATTCGTGCGGCTAACACACACTGGGACCCTTTCTATAGGGTGAGAGTTGGACCCATATAGCTAATGGGTATAGATGACGATTTGAGCTACACAGTCCAGGTTAATTTTTAACCCTCATTATAAACTTTGTCCCCTATCTCAACA
>JAPEIP010000006.1:119023093-119048594 GCA_026120095.1 Capsicum chinense
ATTTTGTGCATATGGCTTTGGAATTATTTTTGGATTGATTTATCATGGAATTATTTTATCCCTTCCCTGATTTACATTTTAGCGCTCACCCCGCTAATCATCCTAAGATATTGTATCCCCATGTAATGCAGGGTCCGAAGACGTTTCTATTTCCTTGCACGATGGTAGGTGATTTTTGGATTTTCCATGAGTCATCTTTGAGGTGGTGATCTTCTATTCTTCGTAAGGCCCTTATTTCATAGTCTTTTCTCTACTTATATCTTAGACTATTTTGGTGGGTTTTTGGATATGGTCGGGGGCATGTCCCAACATAGGTTGATGTTTTGTTTCTTAAAGGCTTTTGCGGAAAAAGTATGGGTGGGTTGTGCAGTGGATTCTTAAATCCCTCTTGTTATTGATTATCTATCTTGTTATATATTTGGAACTTAGATCTATCTTGTTATATGTTCAAAACTCAGTTCTATCTTGTTATATGTTTGAAACTCATTCACCGCTAGTTGTATTATGTTGAGGTTGGCTAAGTTAATGGGGGTGGTCTCCGATCCTTGGCATACTGAGATACTCATCATGACTAGGCTCTGTTTTAGGTCATGAAAAGCTTGGTATCAGAGCCTAGGTTCATGTTCATTGGGTGTCCACAATTCGTATCAAGTAGAGTCTCTTTTATGGGTGTATAGCACACAACACTTTTAAAGGAGAGGTTGCGAGGCATTTAGGAATGCTTTTCTTTTCTTGTTCCATAGAGTCTAAGGTCTTGAAAACTCCTCTAATTTTCATTTGTTTGCATTTTAGATTATGCTTCCTTGTAGATCTGATACTCGTGGAAACTTCTCTATCCCACTTAAGGACAATGTGGACTGAACTCACCCTATTTATAGAGTTCAGACCTGGTCTAGGGTCCCTGCTCCTGACTGTACTTCCCCTCGTAGAGTTTTACTAACCACTACTAGTCCTCTTAGGGATTCTCAGGTTGATAATATTTATGCCCCACCGCCCCAAGGAGATATTTCTAGTGTCGAGTACCATCGATTCATTCATCTGCTGACTCAGTTGGTGACTTTTCAATCTCATTAACCAGGCTGTGTTAATTCTATTGCTCTATGTTATGAGTCCACTAGAGTTAGTCAGTTATGAGGTTGAGCCCTCCGACTATTACAGGCTCTAAGGTTGTGAAGGATCCTCAAGGGTTTGTTGATGAAATAGAAAAGATATTTAGGCTGATACATACTACTGATGTGGAGGGTATGGATTTTGCCGTATATTAGTTAAAGGATGTGGCATATTAGTTGTATGAGGAGTGGGAGCAGTCGAGGGGTAATGATATCGAGCTGGCTATATGGGAGGAGTTTTTTGGTACATTTCTTGATGGCTTCTTTTCTTAGGAGTTAAGAGAGGCTAAAGCTGGGGAGTTTCTAAATTGGAAGCAGGTAAGGATGACTATAAAGGAGTATGCTTTGAAATTCCACTAGTTATGCTTTGAAATTCCACCAGTTGTCTTGATATTCTCCCAGAGATTGTGTCTAGTATAAGGGCGAGAGTGAGGAAGTTTACTTCAGGTTTGTCTTGGGACTTGGTACTAGAGTGTAAGGTCGTAATGTTAAATAATGACATGGATATCTGTAGGCTTGTAGTGTATATATAATAGGTTAAAGATAAAAAAAAACAAACAAACAGAAATAGAAAAGAGACAGAATAAGAAGTTTAGATATTTAGAGTAGGGTGGAGGCAATAGAACAGTTGTAGAGATGGTAGGTAGTGGGAAAAATAGAAGACTTGGTGAAACTAGGGTTCATATTCTACAACTAGTGCTCCATATCCTAAATCATTTGGTGATCGTTGCTTTCAGACTAACGGTGGGTTTATGTAACACCCCATACTTTTCCTAGCTTAAATTCATCCCTACAATGTCAAGAATTTACATCAAAGATGAATACCATTGAATAAGCTTTCCATCAATACCAAATTTGCCTAAATCCAACACTCAGTTGAGAAGTTAGAGCATATTTAAGTTGACGGTATGCCACCTGGACTCTCAGCACATCGCAGAGAAGGAAAAAATGGCAATGTCAATTCCAGTGGACCTCTGCGATATTGACATATTACAGAATGGTCCATTTTCCTATTTTTCAAAATCCAGTAGCCCAATGCGATCTTACCACATCCCGCTGGTGGTCAAAATAAATTTTAAAAAGGTCACTGTGATTCCTCCGCATCGCGCCAAGCCCTCAGTTCCCAGTTGTCTATTTCCAGTGGCCTGGCGCAATCATGGCGCGTCACGCCAGGCACCTATTTTGGAAAATTTTGACAGAAATTAAAAGCTTCATCTAGGGTTAAATTAGCCTTTTCCCATAATTTTATTTCGTCCAGATATGGTATTTAATCCCTAAAATCATTCTCAAGTCATTCTTTATTGAATTTTCCCCAAATCAAAGCATTCTCTCTCAAGGAAAACAAACCCTAGATCATCAAAGCTTTCTTCCCAAGGAAATCCAATTCCTCCATTAATTCTCCAATGTAATTCAAGATTAAGGATTTCCAACACAAGAACTCCAAGAATTCAACTTTAAAAGCATCAATAGGGATCCAAGATTCAAGCCTTGGTGTCTAGTTCATCTATTGAGGTATGTGAGGTTATGAACAAGGATAATCCTTTCATTCTTGTGCCCAAAACTTATTTTAATTATAAATTTACTGAAATTTTATGTGAATTCTCATGAAATTAAAGTTCGAGGTTATACCCAATATTTCTATTTATGAGTTTATGAGATTTCCAATGATTTAGAAGTTGAATTGCATGTTTATGTTCATATTTTCATGTATATTGCAGAAATTTCTAGATTTTAAGTTGATTTATAAATGTTTACATCACCAAGCATGAATATTATGATGTTTTAACATAAGTTTGATGATTGGGTCACTAAGCCCTAATTAAGATTGCTATTTCAAGATTGTTTGTGCTATGAGCACTCTAAGATGAGATTATTCTCAGATTTGCTATAAAGATTTGACCTTTTTGTTCCTAAGCTAAGATAAAGAATCCACTTTGTTTATATGACTTGAGATATAAATAAAGAAAGAGAATAATTGATTTTCTTGTAAACCCTTATGCTATTTTGAAGTGAACTTCTTAAAATCTTGAGCATAAGAATAAGAGTAGTATTTAGCACCAAGATGGGTATGTTGCCAAGGTTTTATGTCTCAGAACTACGTGCCACCATAGGATTAACATTATTCCCCCTTCTATGTGGATGACTAAGATTGTGATCACTTTAGATAAGAAGTTCTATTATGATGGCAAGTGTAGAACGGCTCAACCTAACGTGGGCAAGACGTGGAACTCTATGAATGCTTACATGGTTTATGTCGGTTATTAGAGCCTCCCAAAAGAAGTCCCCTACTTTTAAAATAGCTTATCGATTTAAAGCCTTAAGATAAAAGCATTTTCCCTTAAGATGAAGTGTTTTCCCTAATAGAAAAGACTAACAAAAAAGATTTTAGAAAAACTATGTGTTAAGGCTCAGAAATTTTACTCAGATTATACTTTAGAGAAAGATATTAGCTACAGTTTTTAGCTTTCAGATAGCATATTAAGAGTGAGTCTTTTCTACACTTAGATAGTATGATTTAAAGAGAGAATACAAGTACAACTTTTAGAACTAAATGTTATGACTCACCAGATTTACAAAGTATGATTTTCTTTTTATTATTATAGATTTCAATTTTCAGATATTCCAGCTTATGTGAGTTATTTTCATTTAGCCTGCATTGTTTTACAAATTATGATGATGAGATAATATTTTTCCTATGCATTCACCCCCCATATACTCAGTACATCCTCAAAGTACTGATCTACATATATGTCTATGTGCTATATTGTCTTATAATGTAGGTATTAGTTTAGTTGTAGCACGTATACCATATTCAGACAGTTTGCAGCTTCCAGTCAATAGGTGATAAGTCCTTTTGCTTCAAGGGCTCGAGTCAGTCATAAAGTTTGAGCATTATTGTATTTTTTCTTTATTCAGTCGTACTTATTTAGGATAGTTATGTGCCATGTCCCGGCTACCTATAGTCAATATTAGTAGAGGCTTCATAGACAGTCAGTAGAGTTAATGTATTTAAATCTAGTGTTGTTTTGTAAAAGTAGAGTTGTGATCATTTTTATTCAGTTCTGTACTAATCAAATTTAGAAAAGAGTCATCTTCCACTTATTTTGTTCAGATTTGTGTATTTTATTTAGTTTCTTGTGAGTTATGCTAGTAGAAGGGTTAGCTTGGGATCACTTGTGGTCCTAAGTAGCGTATGACGTCTTGGAACCATTTTTGGAGCGTTACAATTTAAGTTACAAAGTGCCCAGTCTCAAGATAGTTGAGCTCAGTCAGCCCCATCCTATCCTCTTTTTCAGTTTTATGGACAACTTTATCATGACCCGTGTGATGAGAAAAGGAATAGGTGTTATAATTATGGTCAGTTGGGGCATTTACAGCGACACTGTCTAGCTAAGGTTGCTTCTAGAGCTAATAAGGTTTTGGTTGTCTCTTCATTAGCTCCTACACCAAAGAGTTCTAGTTCTGGTACCGATACTGGTCGGAACCATCTTTATGCTCTAGCCACCCTTATGGAATTTGGGGCTTCTCCAGATATTGTCAGTGGTACATTATAGCTATTCTCTCATAATGTATATCGTCTGCTTGGCCCAAATTCCACCCTTTCTTATGTGACCCCTTATATGTTTGTTCATTTTGGTTTCGGTCATGTGTGGATTTCTAAACCCTTCTCTATGTCTACCCCTGTGGGTGATTCTATTATGGCTGGAAAAATATATAGGGGTTGTGTGGTGTCCATATTTTATAGGGAGACATTGGTGGACCTAATAGAGTTGTATATGGTGGATTTTAATGTTATATTGGGGATGTATTTGCTTTATTTTTGCTATTTGTAGGACTCGTAAGGTTAGTTTCCAATTTCCAAATGAACTAGTGATTGAGTGGGAAGGGAGTTCTCTCATGCCTAAGGGAAGATTTATATCCTATCTTAGAGCTCAAAGTTGATTTCAAAGGGGTGTCTATACCATCTAGTTCGGGTTAAGGATTTTGGTTCGGAAAGTCCCTCTTTACAATTTATCCCCATGGTTAACAAATTTCCTAAAGTGTTTCCCGATGATCTTTCTCGTATTTCTCCTGATAATAAAATAAAATCTGCGATTAATGTTCTACCAGATACCTTCTTATCTCTATCTTTCTATATAGAATGGCTTCGGCTGAGTTGAAAGAACTTAAGGAGCAGTTAAAGGATCTTCTTAAAAAGGGTTTCATCCATCCTAGTGTCTCTCAATAGGTATCTTTCAATATGCATAGACTATCGGCAGTTGAATAAGATAAAAGTAAAGAATAAGTACCCTATCCTGAGGATTGATGACCTTTTTTACCAGCTTCAGGGAACTAGATGTTTCTCTAAGATAAATATTTAGTTGGGTTATCATCAGTTGAAGATTAGGGAGTCATTATGAGTTTCTGGTTATGTCATCTGAATTGTCTAATAATTTGTTTGTATTTATGGATCTCATGAATTGGGTATTTAGGAAGTTTTTGGATTTGTTCATGATAGTTTTATTGATGATATTGTGGTATATTCTAAGAGTGAAGAGGATCATGTCAATCACCTCCAAGTAGTATTGCGGACTTTTAAGGATCAGCAATTGTATGCTAAGTTTTCAAAGTGTAAGTTTTAGTTAAATGTTGTGACCTTTCTGGGTCATATTGTTTCTTGTGAAGGGATCATGGTATATCCACAGGAAGTTGAGAAGTTAAAGAAGTGGCCTATACCCACGACTTCAATCATTATTCGAAGCTTCTTGGGTTTAGTTAGGTATTTGTAACACGCTGCATTTTTGGGCTAGAGTTTGAACTATTGTTCCTAAGTGTATAAGCTATAATTGAATTATTTATATATTAATATAAGTATCATGATCATTAGCCTAGTTTGAAGAGTGCTTATGAGGTGAAAAATATTCATAGGAAACTATTAGAGAAAAGTTGAGTTAAGAGTTATTGAGTCAACCAAATTTTTGTATTCAATCCTACAAGGGTCAACTTTGATTTTGTATAACTTCTGGAATATATGTAATTTTGGATCTCAATACCCACCAAATTATAGATAATTAATTTATTTTTCCAATACATCTAATATTTCCTTAATCCAATACCTGAGCAAAAGGTTATACGCAATTTTGTGAGCAACTAGTGAGGGTTTGCGGTTTCAGTGTGTCACTGACCTTGGGCCCCGCAATAAGCAGCGAGCATGAACTTTGTTCAGAAATTCTAAAATCCACTTTTCTCTACAATTTTTTTAGGGTAAACTAGTCCTTTACATCCCAAACAATCCTATAACTAATAGTAACGTGAATTGATCATCCCTTAACCCCAAAACACACCAATTACACAATCCTTCTTCTCCCAAATCCTCAAGAAAACACCTAATAAGGGTTCATCTTAAAAAATTCAACTTCCAAGGATCCAAATTCATTCTTCCCTTCAAGAATTCAAGAATTCAAGAAATTCAAGTATGTGGAATATTCATCAATGGGTTCTTTTCACCCATTGAATCCCATTGTTTTCCCCAATTCTCAAGTTTAATTCTATTGTGATTTAGGGCTCCATAAAAAGTATAAATTCCATGATTTCCTCCATGTAATTCTTGAATTCTACTATGAAATAGTGTTTCCTCATAGTTTCAATTATTCTTTCTTACTCTAATCATGATGATTCAATACATTGATAAAATTATTGGATTCTTGAGTTTTGGTCATGAAATTTCCTATCATGTCATAATAATAAAATGATTATATTTAATTATATTATTTTCCATGCTAGTGGGTTATGAACACCCAATACCCAGCTGATCTTGCATGTTACAATTTTCAAGATTTCAAGTTAATCTATCATGTTTATCTCATAAAGTCTATAACATTGTCATAACGAGCACTCGCCGGTATTACATCATGCTAAATACATCAGTTTACATGTTCATGATTACTTCAGATTATGTATGCACTATTATTTTCAAAATACCATGACTTGAACGTATATGTTATCAGTATATATACCAACTTACATTTTAGTGTGTTTTATTTGGGAGTAGGACTTAGCACCGAGCGAACCTACGGAGGAAGGTTCACTCGCCAATAGAGAAATGAGACCTTTAGTAGAAGTCCCTAAGTTCAAAAACTATGTAGTCAGTGTAGGTTATGAGATTTCACCCTCAAATAGAGGACTGGTACTCTCTTAGGAGTCACCCACCAGTAAAGGACTGACACCCTAGTCCTTAGAGACATCATCATAGTGGATCCAAACAGCTAGTGTAGGTACCCATGGCAAGGTATCGATACCTTTCCAACTGAGGTTATAGGTAGGACTCCAATTATATTAGACTAGGGCATGTTGGTTAAATGTTAGCTCCCGCAGTCTTAGTTTAGTAATCAGATTATATCAGCTCAGGTCTGTATGACCAAGTGTTTAGTTTATCAGTTATTCAATTATTCAAATCATTTTATCACTTTCTTTACTTGGTCATGCATTCATTTTTTATATTCATGCATTTATGATCAGTATTCATAAATGATCCTCAGTACGGTTTTACAACCTATTCAGCTTTAGCTTGAGGTTTGCATATGGTACTCATATTTCTACTACTTTCAAGCTAACTGAAATGTTTTCAACTCATGATATAGAAATTTTAAAAAGTCTCATAGTTTTTACATTCAGCAATGATTTAAATGCATATTTCAGCAAATAGCATATGTCCTCATCTTTGAAGCATATATTAAGTATTTCTATGATTTAGTGCATATCTCACATACTCAATACACTCCAAAGTATTGACCACATATATGCATTTGTGGCTATATTCCTTTATGATGCAGGTACCATAGATAGTTCATAAATCAAGGTCAAATAGTTCTAAGCATTCAGCCAGCAGGTGATGAGCTCTCTTATTTTGGAGACTAAAGTCAGTTGTAGTTCCTATATTTTGTTTTCATTATTCTTATGTATTGATTAGGGATATTTGGGTTCATGTTCCAACTACCTATGTTCAATATAGTAGAGGCTTCATAGATGGTCAGTAAAAGTTAGTATTTGTAATTTTTGTCTCTCTCTCTAAGATTTTAGTGTTGTAATCTTTGATCAGTTATTTATTAAAATAGTTTATCTCATGTTGATTATAATTCTACTCAGTTACTTAGCATTTATATATATATATATATATATATATTAAATTAGTTATTCAAGTGTCATGCTAGTACATGGGTTATCTTGGGATCACTTGTGGTACTAAGCACCATGTTACGAAGAGAGGGTAGTCTCGGTTCGTGACAAACTTGGTATTAGAGCATAAAGTTTAGGTTTCCTAGGGTGTCTATAAAGTCGTGTCTAGTAGAGTCTTGTAAAACATCACAAAGACGTTTGTACTTTTCTTCAAGAGGCTACAAGAAATTTATGAAATGTTTCCCTTCTTTCATATCTTAGATCATGCTGTAGAGATGTTCTCTAAGAAACTTATATAGATTCTTACATTCCTTCATTCATGCAGACTCTGCCTTATTTTTTAGGTAACAAAAACAATCAAGCTTAAACTACTACTGATAGAGTTTTCTCAAATGATCTTCATAGATAATTATGAGATTTCACGCATGCTCAAAAAGATCCTATTAGTGCCTTTATGTTTATAATTTTGAAAGATTTCATTCATGATCATGAAAATTGTGCACTAAGACATAGTCAAATGTTTCCTCAGATCCCTTCTCAAAATCCTATGATAGCATGTGATCAAGAGTTAGAAGCACAAACCCAGAAGTTAACAGCAGTAAATTAGGGATAGTCTTTATCTTAATTTTGTAGATTATGTATCCTGTAGCTAGAAAGGTGTTGTCTAGTTTGTTTAATTGCACTCTGATAGAGATTTCTCAATTAAGGGAAACTTAGAGTATGTTAATGCTTTAGTCAGGATAGAGATTAGGCAGTGACCATAATGATAGAGAAGCTTGATAAGGTTGAGTATTTTTATAAATATTTGTGTGGATTAGTGTTTTATGATTCCTATCTAGTAGTAACAAGTGGGTAATAGTGTATGAGAAGTTCTATGGATATCCATGTTAAGTGTTAGAATCTAAGTTTGAATTTTTGGATGATTGAGTTAATAGAAAAAAGAGATTGAAATTCTAGATGGTGTGAACTCAGGGTATGGTTACACTCTTAAAGATTATAAGTTAGTAAGTGTAAGTTATTATATGATGACTATTGGGGCTATAGAAAGCTAAGAGTTCTATCTTAGAGAAAAGTACTAGCAGTGGGTTGTACACTTTAAGATATAGTCTTTCAAGGTGAGTTTACTATTTATGTGTATTATTATATCTCAGACTCTACAGTAGAGTTGTTGTGGTAGTGCCACGCTTGGATCCATAGGTGGGGAATCTTGAATCTCATCATAAACTGCATCTGCCATTTTTCTTGGTGTTTGAAGGATTCTCTCAGGTTCTAGATTAAAAGGGAGTAAGAAATTACCTCTACTCCTATCGCTTGGCATACACCGATGTATGCCCAAATCAAAATTGAAAGATTAAAAACCCATGAACTTTACCAACTCAATTCACTATTCAAATTATCTTCCCCGACAATGGGGCTAAAATTTGATGTTGCCCAAAATATACCTCAACTTGAAGTATAATGTGGTCGATTGCGAATATAGAAACCCAACAAGGTTGGGGTCAATTCCACAGGGAAAATATGAACAGTTTCTTGCCTTGATGTAATCCACGAGTAGAACAGGAAAGTAAATAGGGGGTTTTGTTATCAATTGCAAATAGTAACAAATTCTTGAGTGTTGTTGAGGTGAAATCAATATGAGACGAGCGCTAGGTATGTGTTCCCCCTGCCTTCTCAACTATATAAACTTCTCGTGTTCAACCCAATTAGTCTATTATTTTGTACACAAAGTCTATAGGCTAGGTAAATCCAAAAGATAAATTTCTTCTTTTGACTTGGTTATTATCTCAGAGTGCTGCCTTGTTACCCCTTGCTACGGCATTAGTTATACTTAAGCAAGTAATAAAATGAGAAACTTGGTTATCGTGACCCAAATAACTTTATTAAATCTTATTTTTCCTAATCGTAAGCTTCTTAGTTATCGAATGGATGTGAATTCAGGCAATCCCAAGCATCTGCAGCTTCTATGAGCTTAATTATACCCAAGAAAAATTAAGATACATACAGAAACCCTAGAATAATTGAGTCTCACACTTCCTCTACGTAGAAATTTGCCAGGGTTCCCATAACCCTAATCGAATAGAATAGTCGCTCATATTTATGAAAGAAATCATGATTATCAATGAATAAAACATAAAATCAATTGCACAATAATAATATGAATAAACTCCAAAGTTATTTATTGAATAAAACTCTAAAAATCTCAAGAACAATTGTAAGAGTATATAATTATATGTAGTAGAATGCTATGGAATGTAACAACGTGTAGCCTAATAAAATATAAACCCTAGGATATTAATAGTATCTCAAATTAACGTAAAAATCCTATTAAAAATGGAAAAGATAAAGTTAAACAGTAGTCGGTACGACTCGGTCTTCACTCGTATCCTCACCTTACGAGTCGTACCTTGCCTTGTTGTAACCATTCCAGTATCTAATCTTCCCAAGTATTCAATTCTCTGTTCAGCATACGACTTTCACTTTTGATTCATAACTAACCATACGACTCATGTCCTTCATTCGAATTCATATGGTACTTTCCTTTCCAATTCTTGAACATTGGTTTGTATACGACTTCCCTATACGAGTCCTACTCAAACTTCAAATTCATATAGCTTTGGAACTTCACTTTTGGATAGTAGCTCAGGTTTTGTTATGCTCACGATTTTAGCATACAACTGATACCCTAGCTTATGACTGTGGTTCTTGGGTTGTATCTTTGTCATACTTGGTTCCTCAATTTAATTGTTGGTTTTGTGGCTTATACAATTCAGCATATGATTTATATCGATAGGTTACGACTCAAGGGCAGACTCGTATGCTGATCAAAGTTGGTCTTTTTCAGGTCTTTGTATTCTCTTTTTTCTCAGATACTATTTTTGACCTATTTTACCTGTAATTCACACCAAAGTGCATTATTTCTAACAAAATATCCTAAGTTCACACATTAATTCATGGTTTTGAGCATCAAAAGTGTCATGTTTCCATGCCACATCAGAAGGCCTAGGGTACAAGAGGCGGGTGCCACTCGTACATGTTGGGTACGACTTCTAAGGTTAAGTCATACCCTCTGATGGTAATTTAATGCAGTTTATGTAAGGGAAATCTGGATACTTTCCCACTTATCCTAATAAGGTCCCATGACTTATATTGCACTTGGGAGGTTATTTTCCCTATTATTCTATTCTTAAATACTTGGAAAAACACTCTTAAATCCTTTCTTGAGTTCTTGGGCAAGGTAAGCTAGGTTTTCATCTCAAGGATTGGTTTGGGGATTGTCTTGGTGATTTTTCTCCATCATCATCTTGGTTTAAGGCATGTTCTCTTCCCTCATTATTAGTTCCAACTAAAGGAATAAATTTTATCCAATGTTTATATAATCTGAATGTAGTATGATATTGGATTTTCAAATATGATTTGGGGGTTTTGGTTATAAATGTTTGGTCATGGTTTATCTACATTTTAATTATACTTTTATATTCATTAATGGGGGTTTTAGAGAATTGGTTACATATAAATGGTTATTTGATAATGGACTTTGGTTTTCAAAATAATATGCCCCTAATGTGTTTGATAAAATACCTATAACAATGCTTTCACTATAATATTTGTTTTTTAACGTAACTTATGCATGTTTAAACTTGGTAATGGAACCCTAAATGATATGAATGGTTTAAATGGTTTTGGAATAGTTTGGCTTAGTAAGCATACTTCGGGGATACATGGGAATCCCCCAAGTTAATTGGATAATATGATCTATGGATACATGGGAATCCCTTGATTTCATAAAGGTTTGGCTAAGGACAATACTTGCAAGTTATAGTCGGTATGATGATATCACTACGAATGGCCTTGGTTAATAATAAATGGATAATGGTTTGGTTATTTCGTAATGGTTTTAATTACACTTAAAGGAGGGGGTATGTAGAAAAGTTATGGAAGGTGGAGGTTTCGGGGGGATTGAAACTGGAAACTTATATTTGCCAACATGAGGTTTGGTCAACTGTGTGCATTATATCATACTATATATTTTGGGGAATGTACTAGTTATCCCAGGTTCTTTTCTCTGGTCGTGTGGCTTCACGTATTGAGGCCCTTTCAATAGGGAGTTGAACCCCTATAGCCTGTGGGTGGTTCTAGGATAGCAAATCTACATAGCCCAGGTAAAGGTTTTAATGGCATGCTAAACCTGGTTCACTTTCCCTGCATGTTTATATATATATTTTATGGTTTGTATGCATATGGATGGTTTTACTTGGTTTTACAATTGGCATTATTTTATCCTTATCCTAAGTTTGTGCTAGCCTTCACACGCTAACCCATTTTTGGGTGGTTGTATCCCCACACAATGCAAGAATCGGCCATTCTACTCCTCCGGCTTAGCATTTAGACACTCGGGAGACAGCTTTGGATTGAAGTGGCGAGCTTTCATGCATCCGAAAGGCTCTATTTCATGGATGTTATTTCATACTCTAGATTACTTATGCATTTTCGTTTTGGCTATAGTTGGGGGCATGTCCCAATCAAATTTTATTACTCTTTTGGTTAGAGGCTTTTTGGAACTACTATGGGTTGGAATAGACGGGATCAATATTGTTGTCATCCTTAGCATTTGAATTGATATTGGGGCTAACACGATTGGACATAATTTCTCACTGTTCTATTGTATTTCATTTTGGAATTAATTATATTATGTCTTAGAACCCATTTGCCTATGTCTTATTTTATGGCCATTGATTTGGTATTGGTTTGGCTCAGTTGATTTGGTCAACATGATTTGGCAAACGGGATAGCTTGGTTGGGTTGGTCAATGAATAGACTTATCCCAAAGTCAATCCCTATCCAACTATACTATTTTGTTATATGTTAGAAATTCAGCCAACTCAGGGCGGGAGACTGGAGGTTGGGTTGGGTAAAGGGGATGGTCTCCGGTCCCGATCAAACTTGGGATGCCCATGATGATAAGCCCCTGGGTTGGGTTATATCATAAGATGATATCACTATTGTATGATAATATGTGATAAATGATTTAATTAGATTTTAATGAGGGTCATGTATCTGAGTCGTGAAAGTTAAGGTCCAAAGGGACTACTACTGGAAACAGCGGTTACCGATGTAGGGGTCTATATAACCAGGTGATTCGAGTCATCCTTATTGTTATCATATGAGTGGTAGGTTCGAGTCCCTTATATTATATTGATGATTGGGTGTTTATGTCACCTTAATATGTTGGGAGATTGAGTTCCCTATAGTGCCTATGTATTCCCTATGGTTCGTGCGGCCATGCACACTAAGGCCCTTCCAACTGGAGAAGATCTAGGCCCATATAGCCCGTGAGTTCCTTCTTATATGATAATGGTTGAGTTACACAATACCATCTAAAGTTTTAAATTTCATGTTAAGCCTTGTTTCCCTATCCTGGCATGTGATATATATATACATGTATTTGATCGTGTGCATTAGTTTTAAAAGATTTTGAATTATTGATCACGGTATTAAGTTATCCTTATCCCTGAGTAACATTCTAGTGTTCACCCCACTAACTATCTCTAAATTTTTCATCCCTACACAATGCAGGCACCAAAGATACTTCTACTTTTCCTACACAGAGTTAGGTGGATCAGCTCAATTCGTCAATTTATCATGGTGAAGTGGTGAGCCTCTGTTCTCTAGAAGGCTTAGACATTTCTTCTGTTCTTATCATAGACTAGAATTGAGAGTTTTCATTATCATTAACATTATCATTTTCATTGATATTATCAGAGTCGGGGACATATCCCGACCAAAACTGGTTTTGATTTTCTTTTAGGAGGCTTTGTTGGATTACAGTGGACTTAGGTGCTGTTGGTCAGTTATTTTTTCTGGTTCCTGGTTATAGATCATAGACTTATCTTATATTTTTTAATCCTAACTTGTTCTATCTTATTATATGTTTGGATTTCATTCAATATTGGGGATGTTGTGTTCACTTGGTTAGGTACAGGGGTGGTCTCTGGTCTATGTGGGACTTGAGATGCCTTTCATGGTCAGGCCCTAGTTTGGATTGTGACAAAGATGGTATCAGAGCCTAGGTTTGGTGTCATTGGGTGCCCAACAAAGTCGTGTCAATTAAAGTCTCTTTTATGGGTGTATAGCTCGCGATACTTATAAGGGAGAGGCTATGAGGGATTTAGGAATGTTTCCCTTTTTGTTGTTCTATTTTGAGCTATAGAGTCTAAGATCTTTAATCTCCTCTAACCCCTATATGTTTTCTTTTCAGATCATGTCTCCCAGAAGATTCGATGTTCATAGAAACTCTTCTGTCCCATCTAAAGACAATACGGATAGATATCATCCTGCTCAAGAAGTTCAAACCTGGTCTAGGATCGCTGCTTCTGATTGTCTTGATGGAGCTCCATCGGCTCAGGCACCTTAAGTTGGTGTGACTAATACTGAGTTTTGCTAGTCGATTCACTTGCTTACCTAGTTGGTAGCCTCCCTTATTGAGCATGTTGCTTCTTTTTCTCCATACTACAAGGCCACTAGAGTTGGCAAAGTTATGAAGTTGAGTCCATCTATTTTAACTAGTTCAAAAGCTGAGAAAGATCCTCAAAATTTCATTAATGAGATAGAAAAGATCTTCTGTATGATGCATGCTAGTGATGTGGAGGGTGTAGAGTTCACAACTTACCAATAAAAGATGTAACATACCAATGGTATGAAGAGTGGGAGCAGATTAGGGAAATGATGTTGACTCCTCTTTGGGCAACTTCTCTAGTGCTTTTCTTGATCACTTCTTTCCTTAGAAGTTGAGGGATAAAGAATTTATGAAATTTAAGAAAGGCAGGATGACAGTAAAGGGGTATGCCTTAAATTTTCATCAGATATCACATTATGCTCCTGATTTGGTGTCTAGCATGAGGGATAGAATGAGGAAATTTGCCTCTAGTCTATCCCGTGAGTTGATCTTGGAGAGCAAGGCTGCCTTATTGAATAAGGATATGGACATCTTTAGGCTTGTGGTGTATATGAAGCAAGTAGAGGAGGAAAAGAAAAAGCAAGCAGAGATGTATGAGAGGCAGAGTAAGAGGTTTTTATTTTCCTTCAGGGTGAAGGCCAACAACAGAGTGGTAGAGATGGTGGAAAGTGGTCTAAGAAGAAGTGGGGCAATTCTGGTTCCTACTCTACGGCTATTTATCCTTGTTCGAATCCATTGGGTGATCATCATTCTAAGTATGATAGTAGGTTTAGAAACTAGAAGCCTAGCCCCAGGCTAGTGGGACTCAGTCAACTCCATCATATCCCCTTGTAGATTTTGTGGTCAGGTGCATTATTGTGTTTGTGAAGAAGGGAGGAAAAAATGTTTTAAATATGGGCAGATTGTCCATATGCAGAGGGATTGTCCTTCTAGGGCTACTTGTGGGCAAATAAGATTCCTATTGCTACTTCATCAGCTCCTGCGCTAATGGGTGCTACTTCTATTTTTGGCTCGAACACTGGTCGAAACCATTTGTATGCTCTTGCCACCCACTCGGATTATGAAATGTCCCCTAATATTATTATTGGTACGCTCAAACTCTTCTCTCATGATGCATATTTTCTATTTGATCCTAGGTCTACCCTCTCTTATGTGGCTATTCATTCTAGTTTTAACCTGAATATATCTCGAACCCTTTTTTGTGTCCACCCTGATAGGTGACTCCATTGTGGGTAAAAGGGGGTATAAGGGTTGTGTGATGTCGGTCTATGATAGAAAGACCTTGGTAGACCTAATATAGTTGGACATGTTAGACTTTTATAAGATTTTGGGGATGGATTGGTTGCATTCGTTCTATGTGTATCTTGATTGTCAGACCCAAAGGGTTAGTTTCTATTTCCCTAATGAGCCGGTGATCAAGTGAAAAGGTAGTACCCTAGTACCTTAGGAAAGGTTTATTTCGTATCTTAGAGCCTAAAAATTGGTTTCTAAAGAGTGCCTCTATCACTTAGTGTATGTTAAGGATTCAAGATCTAAAAGTCCTTCTATGCAGACTGTCCCTATGGTCTGTGAATTTTCCAAGGTATTTCATGATGATCTTCCTTGTATTCCTTCTGATAGGAAAATTGATTTTAGGATTCATCTTCTTTTGGACACTCATTTAATTTCTATTCCTCCTTACAGAATAGCTCTGACTGAGTTGAAAGAACTCAAGGAGTAGTTGAAAGATCTTTTAGATAAGGATTTTATCCACCCTAGTGTGTCTTCATAGGTATCTTCTGTTCTTTTCGTGCATTATAAGGATGGTTCCCTTCGGATGTGTATTGATTACCGTCAATTAAATAATGTGTTCTTGAAGATCAAGTATCCCCTTCCAAGTATTGATGATCTGTTCGATCAGCTTCAGGGTGCTAAGTTCTTTTCTAAGATCGACCTTTGTTCGGGTTATCATCAGTTGAAGATTAGGGAGGTGGATATCCTTAAGATTGATTTTGGTCTTTTGTTTTGAAAAATGCCCAAGGAGCATTTATGGGTCTTATGAATTGGGTTTTATGTCAGTTCTTGCATTTGTTCGTTATTTCCTTTATTGATGTTATTTTGGTGTATTCAAGAGTGAGGCAGATTATGCCGATTACCTCCGCCTTGTGTTTCAAACCTTGAAAGATCAGCGATTGTATGCAAAGTTCTCAAAGTGTGAGTTATAGTTTAATATGTGACTTATCTTGGACAAGTTATCTCTAGTAAAAGGATCACGGTAGATCCACAAAAGGTTGTGGTGGTTAAAAGGTGGCCTAGACCCATGACTCCAATCGACTTTCGGAGCTTCTTAGGTTTAGCCGGTTATTATAAAAGGTCTATGGAAAGTTTTTCTTCTACTGTTGACCCATTGACTAAGTTGACTCAGAAGAAGGTAAAATTCTTGTGGTCTGATGCTTGTGAGGGTAGTTTCAAGAATCTAAAGGATAAGTTAACTTTAGCTTCAGATTTGACTCTGTCTAAGAGCATTGATGGTTTCGTGGTCTATTGTGTGCATTAGGGGTGGGACTGGGGTGTGTATTAATGTAGCATGGAAAGGTGGTTGTTTATGCCTCTAGAAAATGGAAAGTACATGAGAAAAATTATCCAACCCATGATTTGGAATTGTTAGTTATGGTTTTTCCACTAAAGATCAAGTGAGATTAAAGGTGATGATTTTTTAGATCGATGGCGATGGCATCTTGAGTTACCAAGTTAGATTATGTGTTCTCGATGATGATGGGTTGCAAGGAAGAATTTAGGTCAAAGCTTATAAGTTGCATTATACTACTCATCCTGGTTCTACAGAAATGTATCATGATCTTAAGGGGATTTATTGGTGGAATAATATGAAGAGTGATATGGACAATTTTGTGGCTAAGTGCATGGAGTGTCAGCAAGTAAAGGTGGTGCACTTGAGGCCCAATAGGTTGATGCAAGATATTGAGTTATCGATGTGGAAATGAGAGAGAATTATTATGGATTTTCTTACTGATCTTCCGTAGTCTCTCTACTAATTTGATTCGATTTGGGTCATTGTAGATAGGATGACTAAATCTACTCACTTCTTGCCAGTGAGAACTAATTTCTCTTCTGAGGATTATGCCAAGTTGTTCATTAAGGAGATCACGAAGTTGCATGGTACTCTAATTTCCATCTTATCTGATTGAGGTACTAAGTTCTCATCTCTCTTTTGCAAGTCGTTTTAGAGATGTTAGGGGACTAAGGTAACCCTTAGTACCGCTTTCCACCTATAGAAAAATGGGCAAGCGGAAAGGATAATTCAGGCATTGGAAGATATGCTTTGGGCTTGTGTACGTGATTTTGGTGGAAGTTGGGTTGACCATTTGCATCTCATAGAATTTGCCTACAACAACAGTTATCACTCTAGCATTGGTATATCCACGTTTGAGGCCTTATATGGTAGAATGTGTAGGTCTCCTATTAGGTGATTTGAGGTTGGTGAAAATAAGTTATTTGGCTCTAATTTGGTTCATCAAGTTTAATGCCCCACAAGAACCCCCTGGACGCCATATGGTGCTCAAGTCTACAAATAGTCCCAAGCTAACCCATGATATCTATTGAGCTTGAAACTCACATGAAAGGTAAACTATCATGTATAGAAATTGAAGGTAACAATTCCATATCGTAATGTCAATCTTTAACTTTGGAAAACTTAAACAAAGAACTTAAAACATACACAGTCTGACAAGCCTCTAGTACTAACTATAGAGCCACTAGTACAGGCCCCAGCAAACCTGAACATAAATAGAAATCAAGTAATTAAAGTACTTTCATGAATAAACAAGAGTCTGATGAGTTAGGTCCTCAGACTATGAGGACTCATCAAAAGTCGGAATATAGGTGATAATGCCCATAGTCAATTGTGTTTCTGGAAACGAGCACCATAACCTACATTATAAGACAATGTAGCACAGAGACATATATATAGGTTAGTACTTCTGGAATATACTGAGTATGTGGGGGTGAATGCATAAGTAAAATAAGAGTTGTATATATTTGTAAACTTTTAAATAATGTCTGCTAAGCGTAAATGACTCACCTTGGAGTTGATTAAAAATAAAGACTGCAAGATCATAAAACATGGATAATGAAGCATATGATTAAGCTTAGTGAGCCACAACACTTAGCTTCTAAAATCTTTACGTTTATTCCATCTTATGGGAGTTTCTTCTAACTGACATAAACTATGTGAGCTATCATAGAGTCCAATGTCTTACATTGGAGAGAGTAATTCTACCCTTACCATCAGAATAAAACCTCAACTTAAGTGATCACTATACTTCATCCATATTGGGAAAAAGCTTAACCTACGGTGGATCATAGTTTCCAGGAATTTTGGATACGCTCATCCGTATTCCATTTCTTGGTGCTAAATACTACTTCTAGAATATATGTATGCGCATACTTAAGAAATCCATCTTAAAATAGCATAGGGTTTGTATACTAAAAACTAGTTGTGCTTCTCCTTACTTTAATCATAATCAAGCTGAACACTTATGGATTTCATGACTTATCTTTAGATCAAAAGATCGGGCTTTCTTGAATTATGTTATATTACATATGAATGGAACTTCAAAAGCTTTAAACTTTCTTGTAAACTTAATGTTTCTTCTTAAATCTTGAAACTCTTACTTTCTTTAATAACGCTTATAACAAAATATCAGGCTCAATACCCATATAGAAATCTTTCATCAGAATCCCAAATCAAAGTAATAAAATTCAAAGCACAATAACCATCTTAAAGTTCAAAACATGAATAGATGTAACCTTTATGCATGTTTGTCCTTAAAATCATAAGATAATGGTATACTTCAATACATGAAAATTTAAGGGATGAGCCCTAATATAAAACATATAAATTCAATCTTAAAATCATGCTTTTTGGGCACAAGGTTAGAAGATTAACCTTTTTCAAAAACCCACATACCTGGAATTGCTTGACTTGTGAAGAAGACTTGAACTTTGAGACTTAAGAGATGACATGGTGAGAAAACCCTAATCTTATGGTTCTTAAAGATGGAAGGAGAAAAGATATTGGTAATTGACTAAAAGATAGAGAAAAATAACGCCTCTTTGGGGTTATAGGTCATGGATTGGGAGTTATATGAGGGAAAAGGACCAAAAATCCCTTTAACTAAATTTTATAAAAATTGATTTCCAGTCATCACAAGTCAACCATACGACTCGTATGATGAGGGTACAAGTTGGACAAGTAACTCGTAAACTTGGCAGTGACAATGAGGGCACACTGGTCAACATACGAGTGGTAACTTATAACTCGTTACTTGATTATACGACTTGAAACAACCACTCGTATCTTGTACAGAAACTTAGGGAACCTATACGTCTAAACTTACGACCTTACTTTATATGATTTGTACCATGCTTTAATGATTTCCAGGGTCAACTAGTATCAACAACGGATTTTACTAACTCCATACTACCATAGGTATGACTTACTATATACGACTTGTATGTTGTACGTACAACTCAAGAAAATGAGTCATATGTTGTACATTAGCTTTCAGACATGGGGTTTTACACCAAGCCATAGAAAAGGTGAAGGTGATTTAGGATTGACTTAAGGCCACCCAAAGTCACCAATAGTCCTACGCGAATGTGAGGCAAAGGGAGTTGGATTTCATTATTGGTGATTGGGTGTTCTTGAAGGTGTCTCCCTAAAGGGAGTGATGCAGATTGGTAAGAAGGTAAAGCCCAATCCCTGATATATTGGTTCGTACTTAGTTTTGAAGAGGGTTGGTAATGTTGCATATAAATTAGAGTTGCCTTCTAGTTTGAGCTTCATTCATTCAGTGTTTTGTGATTTTATGTTGATAAAGTGTGTAGGTGATCCTTCGGTGGTGATGTGGGTATTTTGGATTTCTTGTCCTATGATGAAGTCTCAATGAATATTTTTGATTAGCAAGTCCATTGGTTATGAACCAGGTATGTGGCTTCGGTAAAGGTTCTTTGGAGGAACCAAAATATTAAAGAATCGACTTGGGAAGCTGAGGAGTACATGAAGTTCACGTATCCGTTCTTTTTCCCCATTCCAGATAATCGTGCTTGAGGTATGTGTATTCATTGACATCTTTGTTTTCTATTTTTGTTAAAAGTAAACGTGGTTGTGTTTAGAGTCAAATCGTGCTAATAAATGCCTTATTTTGTCATTCGAGGACAAATAATCCTAAGGGGGGTATGTAACACCCTGGATTTTTGGTTCTTGAAAATTTCTAAAATTTAATCCTCATTGTCCTGACTACGACTTCCCCTACGAGTCGTAGGGAGTCTTGAGGGTTCCTAGGGACCCAATCACAACTAAATTAGTAAGTGAATGACTATGTTCTTATCTGCGTATGAGTGGCTCACTAAGATCCATAAGGACTCATCACGAGTCATTGGGTGCAAATCGTAGGATGTCCAGTTTTTACCCTAAATGGGTTTTGTGTTGACTACAATTGGACCCTATAAGTTGAAAGGTCCCATTATGAGTTGTATTAGTTAAATTGTAGGGTCAAAAGTTTGTGAGTGCCCTGGAGACTGTCTTAGCTACAACTTATGGTGATGAGTCATACTGAGTCCCTATGAGTCATATAGTGACCCATAGTCACTGATGAGCGATGAATTTACCACTTATTCGCAGTCATAATTTGTGCACATTACCAAGTTTTGAATGAATAAGAGAGGCATATTTATGATTAAATACACTAATATCCACATTTTCCAGGCACATAGGTAATGTGATAAAAATATATGGATAAAAGTTGAAAAAGATCAAATGAAGTAAAGAAGTGTAGCTGGAAGACCTGGAGCAGAAACAGGCCTCAGTTAGCCGATTACGGTTTGAGGACCTCGATCGCAGTCAGTTAAGATTTGTCATCTAACACGACGCAAGAATTGTATTGCGATCTCATATCCGCGATCACGGCAGCACAGGACCTTGCCCAAGGGAAGAATTGTAATTTCAATAATTTGTTCCCAAATCCCCAAAAGAAAACTCAAACCCTATATATTGGACAATTTCATTACTCCCAATTGTTGGAACTTTGTCTAGTGCTTAGTTCCCATTCTTGGAGAACAAAATATTGAATTAATTTTAGGTAAAGAATATATTAGAGTAGCTTCAAAGTAAAGGATTAGCTCACTCTTATTGAAGATTTGTGAGTATTCAAAGTTGAAGTAATATTCACTTAGTCTCTCGTAAATATAATCAATGGAGGTTAGTGGGTATGTCTTGCTTACTATTTTAATATGTAGCTAGTTCTTTCACTTGGGATTATGCTAGATTAGGGTGCAATTATGTGTGGGATGTGATTTACATATGCATTTACTAGTTTGTGATGTTGGGTTCCATTATTGTATGAATATAGTGGTTGGGATTGGTGGGTGAAAGCCTCAAATACCCAAAAATGGGTTTGTGGGTGAAAATCCCAAGCTCTTGAAAGCCTAAACCATCCTTGAGAGAGGGGTTTGGGTGAATATTTGTAACCCACAACATCCTTGAAAGAGAGATGTGGGAACCAAGGCAATAATAGACAATTATTGTGTTTTTTTGCTACATTTCACTACCTTAGAGATAAGGGTGATTATGAGGTTGACTATACTTAGGGAACCATCCTAGAAATAGGGGTGCATGATTGAGGTATTAGGTGGTTTTAATTGACGCACTCGTTAGGTACTCGAAAGGGTCAATGAGTGACACCCTTGAGGTTTGGTTGACAAACTAGCCTCAAGGACTTTAAACCAAGCCTACCACATCACTAGCATTTAGAATTTGCATCGATTCATCACACTCACATGCGTAAGTCACCCCTAAGGAGGCATAAACCCAAAATCCACTCTTTAGGTGATTAAACTCTAAAGATTCAAAACCCTGAATTAATGCTAGAAAATTCTAAAAATAAATACTAGTTTACATTCTTGTACTCTAGGTTTGAATTTTAGAGAGTAACCATTATTTTGCGCTAATTTGATCGCCACTCACATTTTTCCTCGTGGATTAGACCCCAACTTTTGTTGGGTTATTATATTGACAACGACCGTCTTACACTTAAAGTGACATGTAACTTGAGCGTTATAAAGAAAATGGCCTCGTTGCCGGGGAACAATTTGACGTATTGACTTAGTTTGAAATATTAGCTTACTTGCTTAAATTCAAACTTGTAAATAAGTATTTGTGATTTTCTTTTGTTTCTTGTGTTAGGTAGATTTTTGTTTTTTTTTACTTTAATCCATGGTATCTTGGGATAAATATGACTTTGGTAGTTGGAAATCCTATCTTGACGATCCATGTCTAGATTTTCATGGACCCCACTTTAGGTAAGATTATAGATATACTCCTCAGAGAGATGGAAGCACCATCTCGATCCTATTAGGATTACGATTGTTCTTTGTGTGGTGGTCGAGATGGACATTGGAGTGATTGTCCAAATTCTCCCTCTCCTAATTATGCTAACCTAATTTTTAGTTCTTTTTATGTTTTTGATAGGTATCATGATACGACAAGGGAAGAACAACATACCGGGTGCGATAGTTTTGAAGCAAAACTTCAAACCATTTTAGATTGGGTAACTACAACAAGGGATAATGTGCATGACATATATCAAGCCAATGAGGAATTTGGAAGGGATATTGCCAAGATAGAGAAAATGGGCAAGGAAACAAATCTTGTAAAATACCATCACCTTGCCCACTTCCCAAGAGGAGGTGAATCAAAAAAAGAAACCAAGCTATGTGGTCAATGATACACTTGGTAGTGAAGAGTCCTTGGTGATTTCCCAACTAACTGAACTAAATGTTGTTGAAGATGTCTAAGTCAAGGAAATGTGCAAGAGTCAAAAGAAGAAGCAAAGCTAATCTCTTATGATAACTCTAGCCCATTTTGGGCTGATGATGCCAACAAGGATGCAACCCAAAAATAAAGGGATAGGCCTCATTCAAACCATTTTTCAACATTATGCTTAGAGGATATGATGAAATTCCATCTGCCTAAGAAAATAAAGGATCATGAGAAGAAGGAGAAACACCCATACATTTTGGAGTTCATTATTCCAAAGGAGCACATGGGAGCCCCACACTTGAAGGCCAAGGATCTCAACTTCCGATGTACAACAAGTGGCCTCTTAATGTTCCCACCATTACCCAAGGAGCTACACTGGAAATTTAATGTGAATTTGGGTAGAAGATTCAAGTCTTTAAAGTGGCGAGATAGACACTCCATCGTCATGTACTCATCCCTATCATGTTTCATCTTGGAAAATCTGAATCTTCTGTCCCTCTGTGGCTCAAATCATAGAAAAAAAAGTTGGATGGAAATTTAAATCTTCTATATGGAAACACAAGTGATAGTTTAGAAGGTGTCTAGCTACCAAAGATGGGAAACAACCTATCATGCCACGAAAGTGGCATGTATCCTTTTATTTATGCAGGAGAGAGCAGCTCCTGATGTTGTTTCATGGAGCACTCTTATATTTTTCTTATGTTTTCATTGATCATTCAATGGGGACACTGCTAGATTTTTAGTTGGGGTGCCTAACCCTGAATATATGTTGTTTTGATGAAATTCTGAATTTATGGATGTTTTTAGATTGTTTTAATGACATTATGGATGATTTTTATTTAGATTTTGGATTGCTTCCTTTGGGCGCTCTGATGGTGCCCACATTTCATGGATTAGTCATTTTGTTTTTGCTTTTAGATTTTTGGTTTTACTTTAGTTTTATTTTTTATTGTGGTGATGTCCGGTGAGCTTTTCCCTATGATAGATTTATTGAAGACATTCTTAAGGGAAAATTTTCATGATTGGGTTTTGAACCATGGATATAGGGGAAGTCTGAGTACCCATAGCATCCAGATCACAAACGCAAGGGAAGTTTGAGTACCTATGGCATTATGGATTTGGGATTGCACACATGCCATTGTCAAAGTCTAAGTAGTTATATGGTTGGTTTTCCCATAGTATTCCAAAATGTGAGACAAAGGCCTGGGTTGTTTCCATGGTTATAAAATTATACATGGTGAAAATTTAAAGCAAACACCCCCTTTCCATTCAAAATTTTTCAAAAATCAAGGGTACGGATGTGAGCGACCTTGTAACAAAACTTTTTCTCTTTTTGTGACTCCAAAATTTTTGGCTTGTACATATTGATACTCTATTTTTTTCTCCAAAGTGGGAAGCAATTGAGCCTCCTTGGTGAGTCCGCATGCCATGTGCAATGAGTTTATTTGTCTGAATCTCATATATACTTGTATCATTTAGAACTCGCTCCATTAGTCTCTCAAGAATAAGTTTTGATTATATTTAGTTGGTGAGATGATATTATTCCATCCTGGTGATATTGGAAGCCCACTTAGCCTAAAAAACCTACCCATGCATAGATGTTATCCCTAGTCACCTACTTTGAGCCTTTGGACCTTTCTTTTGCAAATACATTACAAGCCTTGAGCCTTTTAACTTTTATCCCTCTTTTAAACCATACCCTCCTTGAACTTAAAAATACAACTTGAGGCTAAAAGCCTAAGTTAGGGGTGGTGAAGATTGAAGTAAGTAACTTTGGGCCACAAAGTTGATAGTGAGTGCCTACGTGGTTAAGCATTAAAACAAATGAATAGAAGAAGAAAGGGTCCAGAAAAGGAAAGAATTGCATAAAATTTGCAAGAAAAAGAAATAAAAGAAAATATGTGAAGCAAAGAAATTAAAGTAGGCACATTGGTAAAAGAAAAGAAGTGGTCCATAGTAAAAGGT
>JAPEIP010000006.1:119066728-119077672 GCA_026120095.1 Capsicum chinense
CGGTTGCCGCCGAGATTAGAGTATAAGTGAGGGAGAGACACTCAAGACCACACAGCATGGTGTCTCGACCCAATGGTAGTGCCCAAGATCACTTGGCTTGGGCTCCTACCTATAGTCCCAATTTGGGAATGACATGAAGTAAAGTACATAGATCACTTAGCCTAGTACCAATACTCCGTGTCGGCAAACACGTTATTCCAGCGATAAGCCCTTGTGTCTCAAACTCCTTCTTCGGGCATCCATCTTCATCATGCAAAATCAATGTATTCAAATTTTATTTAATTTAATCACGTATCGTATTTTATAGGGTATCGTCATACCCAACTTGCAAGTCATCAATATCACACCCACATATGCATAATCATGTGAAAAGCAAGGTGTTTCATCATTTACAAGTGGTGAACAATATTTATTTCAAATTCATGCACTCTTTTATTGATCACAATATAATATGGAGTATCGAAACATTATCATGGGAATTTGAAAACAATTTATCATTCATATTTATGAACTTTCATGGAAAATCTCAAATCACATATACATGTTTTCAACCATTGAAGTATATAAGCAAATAATTCCCATGACATAAAGAAAATGAATTAGAAATCATATTGAAAGCAAGATATTAGCATTTTATTGAAAACCCCCATTTAAAAGTATGCATGTTTATAAAGACTACACCCATGAGATTTTTGGATAACCCCACGTACATTTATTTCCAAGGATAATAGGTGTCTCTTGAAGCTTGCGGATTGATGAATCTAAATATGTAATTATCTATGAAAACCTACGGTCAAATCTTAAACTATTTGGGTTTTTATTTTGAAACCCTAAGGAGAATCTTGAGCACTTTTGATGAAGGAATAAGTATTTTGGGGTCCTTGGAACTAAATCTCATGTTTCAGGGCTAAGTAAGGGTGGAAAAAGACCACTTTGTCCTCAACTCGGAGTGTTTAAATCACTAGAATTCCTTATATAGGCGCCGCCTAGGCTATCGCTTATGTTTACATAGGCACCGCCTAGGTTATCGCCTAGGTTCACAAAGGCGCCGCCTAGACTGTCGCCTATGTTTACATAGGCGCCACCTAGACTATTGCCTATGTTCACATAGGCGCTGCCTAGGCTATTGCCTATGCTTTCCAGTGGCCATGGGTAATTGATTAGGCGTCGCTTATCACTTTGAAAGGTCATAACTTCTTGCTCGGGTGTCGGATTTTAGGCAAATTAGTATCGTTGGAAAACTAACTCGAATAACTATCATTTGACATATAGTAGGCTTCCTAATTCAACAAATACAAAGAGTTATGGTTGATGGAAGCTGACACATTTTACAACATCTCCTAAAACTTAGTCGATCAAAATAGTTCCAACTCGTCCTTGATTTGAAGGACCTCTATGGTCTAAATTCAAGCTTGAGCGGATTCACATGCTACATAATAATTAACATGCCATATTGGCATAGGATTTTATGGCTTTGGGATTAGCAACGCATCAAAATCATGTTCTATATTGTAGCCCGAATTGCGGGGTGTTACACAAAAACTAGTGAAGTAATACCTAAAAATACTGAAAAATAAAACATACTTTAACTTGGGTTGCCTCCCAAGCAGCGCCTGATTTAGTGTCACAGCACGACCCAATCTGCACTTATTCATTTTCCTTCATCCTTTTCCTCACACTAGGATGATATCTTTTTATTCATTTCGGATATTTTGAGTATGAACTCTCAAGGTCAACAGTTTTCTCAACTTTATTTCATTCAGGCTCATCAATTTATATCATGTCAATCTACGGTATTTGTGGCTTGGGTTGTTCAATGAGGAAGTATGAAGAGGTGTTTTATGGAATAGACTCTACCGCCCCACACTTATCCCCTTCAATCACAGTAATCATGCATAAATCTTTGTAGTGGAATAATATCTTAAGTGGTTTTTACACTTTGAATACCACCTCTTCATCATCCAGCCTCATTGTAAGCGTGCCCTCTCTTACATCTATCAAAGCTCCTCCTATTTTTAAGAATGGATATCCCAAGATGACTGGCACTCTTTCATCTACCTAAAAATCTAAAATAATAAAGTCAGCAGGAATAATATACTTACCAACCTTGATTAGAACATCCTCTATGATTTCTTTGGGATGGGATAGGGTTTGGTTAGCTAATTGAAGTATCACAGTGCTTGGTCTCGGCTTCCCCAGGCCTAAGGTATTAAATAAAGAGAGGGACATCAAGTTGATACTTGCTCCAAAGTTACTAAGTGTGTAGACCACCTCACTATTACCAATTTAAATTAAGAGAGTGAAACTCACAAGTCTTTGAGCTTTTGGGGCATTCTCTGTGTCACCACAGAACTACACTCCACAGTTAGTGCTACTGTCTTAACATCCTACAACTTAACTTTGTTAGTGACCACATTCTTTAAGTACTTTGTGTACTAGGGATTTCCCTGCCAAATATCTAAAAGATGAAGGTTAATATGAAGCTCTTTGAACATGTCAGAGAACTTTTTGAATCATGCATCCTCTTTTACCTTTATATGCTTCTGTGGGAAAGGTATTGGTAGTCTCTTATTCTTCTATTCAGCACCTTTTTCTTTTGAGTACTCAGACTTCCTCAAATTTTGAAAGCTCTTTCATCTACCTGCTTAGGATCCTCTTCTGTATTTACCTCCTTGGTTTTCTTTGGAGGTCCTTTATTAAGCCATTTAAAACTCCTTAAATTGATTGCCATTACTTGTTTAGGATTTTCAGTATCACTTGGCAAACCACCTTGAGGCATGGTATTTTATGCCTACACAATTTGACCAATTTGCAACTCCAAGCTCCTTGTAGCTGCTTGTTGTCTCTTTATATCTGCTGTCAATTGTGCTTGAGTAGCCATAATTTGCTTTGGTATCTCTTCCACACTGCTAGTATGGGTGGCGATCTGATTGACTTAAATCTGTTATTATTGGTTATTCTATGATGGATTGAGTTGTTGAGTCTGTCGCCTTTGAATATAGGCATTCCCATAATTTAGACTTTGTCCATTGTCCACAAATATCACAGACTCAGGATTCAAAGCACACATAGCAGCTAAATATCTACTGTTACCACAAACTTCACACTAACCTACTGTCTGTTGAATTACATTAACTATTGTTGCAGGTTGTGTAACCCCTAATTTCATATTGTTGAACTGAGTAGTCAATTAATTTTTTAGTACAGCAATCTGGGTTGATATAGCAGTATACTAATCCACCTCCAACACACCTGCTACCCTTCTTTGTTGTACTTTTTGAGTTGTAATACCACTCAGGATTCCCTTGAACAACCCGATTCAACAAAGTATATAGCTCATTATAAGTCAACTCAAAGCTTGCGCACCTGCAGCTAAATCTAGCAAAATTTTTGTGTTATGGTAAAGTGCCTCAACAAAAGTGTAAGCTAATACCTCATTGTACTACTGACGATGTGTACAGTCCTGAATAAGAGCCTTAAAGTGCTCTCAAGCATGATATAAGTTCTCATCTGGCTTCTATTTGAAGCATACAATCTCACTGCACAGTCTCGCAGTCTTGCCAGATGGGAAGAATCGAAGGAGAAATTTTTTTAGCTAAGTCATCCCAAGTTGTTATTGAACTTTATGGCTCAGCATTCAACCACTTCTTTTCTTCCCCCAATAGTGAAAAGGGGAATAGTGTCAGCCTAACATAATCAATTGACACATCCGTAGGAAAGAATTCATAACTGATATCCAAGAAGTTCCGTAGGTGGACTTGTGGATCTTCATGTGAAAGCCCGATAAACTTCCACTACTATTCAAAATCTGCACCATATTCTACTTCAGCTCAAAATTACCTCCAGCAGCCAGTTTTTGAATAGGGGAAGTCAAATTTATCATAAGTGGGATTGCCACTTCTCGAACTGTCCTGCGGGCTAGTTGATCTTCAGCCATTAGAGCAGGATTGTCTTATTCTTCTTGAAATTCAAGGATACGAGGGAGAAAGATTGCTTCTTTCCTTCGTTGATGGAAACGTTGCTTGGGTTTGGGGCTTGATTTCAACCAACTCGATATTCCTTGCTAGCTTACTACTCTGCAAACTTGTTTCCTGCAAATTCAATACCAAGACCAAGAGTAAAGTACCAAATAAATCTAAAAATAAAAACTAAAACAAAAATAGTTGCCAATTTACAAGTCCCCAGCAACGGCGCCAAAAACCTATTGTGACCAAGCGCACACGCAAGTGTACGTGATCTCACCAAGTAATATAGTGGCCCTTTAACAAGCCAAGTATCGATCCCTTAGAGACAAGTGTTAAGCAACTATCAAATTTCAGTTTAACTATTAAGATTAACTTAGTGCAAACATAACCAAAAGAGTTTTGAAAGTTATAAACTAAAGGTAAAGTAAATAGTGCACAAAAGTAAGGACTTGAGACAATCAATTGATGAAACCTAGGGCTAAAGCACTACAAACAATCATACTATGCTATTGAAGTTCATCGGTTAAGTTACTTATCTTGGTTTCTGATTCACGGGATTGATTTCATGATCATTGTTTCCCGACCTCTAACCATCTCTCTAACTTAGACCCACAACTACATCGTTGAGCGGGGATGTGAGAGGGATGTGAGAACAAATATAAACGCATTTATACTCCATCCCATAGTGAATCAAGTAGGGCTTCTAGGTATATCCCTATCCTAGATACTAATTCAAATCCCCTATTTTATAAAGGAATAAGAACACTACTGTATTTACCCCCACATTTTATCTTCTTATTCTCCCTCTCGAGATCACAAGGTCAATAATATATGTATTCTAAGGGTTGAGAATGCTTAAAATAATGATAAAAATGGTAAATAAACAATCAACTATGATAAATAAATAAAATCAAATCAATTCATAGCAATCATAGTCATGTTCTTGGCTTTAACCCCGGAAAGGAGGCGTTTAGCCACTAATCGACATAACCATAATCCAAATCAATGAATACATAATTAAATATATTAAAAAGCTAAAGTAAATAGAAATAAACCCTAAAATTTGTGTTGATCATTACCCAATATGTCCAAGATCCGTCCAACGTGAATACTAACAAGTGAAGGAATCCTATTTATACTAGTGTACTTTGGCCATGTGTGGACTAAGAAATGCATCTTGTTGGTCCAGCCTATGGGATAGAGGTGTACGCCATAGATCTTAGTCACATAGAGGTATGTCTACATCGCCTTAATTTATTAAAGTGAGATAGGTCCGCAATGCGTCCATATTTTGTGGGCTCTCTGGAAATTGTATTTTCTACGTTAACTTTGTCTTAAGCCTTTCTCCTTCCATCCTAACCTTATAGTGTTGTTTTCCTCTGATTTACAGCTTAAATTTCCTCCATATATCACCATAATCAACTCACCAAGCATACTACTTGGTCAAACACCAAATATTAGATCTCAAAACAATAAGATATCAAAAACGGTGAACTAGAAACTCAAGATAAGACTAGGTTTGCCCATGTTGATCTTAACTTCTTGTTTTGACTCTTAGCTTGTTTTTATTGCACTTTCAACACTATAAAAAAGTTTTTATACACATATTTACAAAACTAAAACCCTTAGGAACTCAATACACAAACTATAATTCATCGATATCAACTAGAACAACACCTAGCTCAAGCTAGTAAAACTAGTTTCTCGTCTAGACTCTAAATGATCAATTTGAACCCAATCTTGTTTAAAAACACCTTTAAACATTGCAATCACATACTGAACTACTTTGATGCTTATTTATATCAGAATTAACACATAAAGCACATGAATTACCCTCAAAATAAGGCTAAATAAGCAAGGATAATAATACTAAAGTACACCCAATATCGGTAGTCTTGGGTCATGATAGTATTATAGGAGGTTTTTGGTGAGCTTCTCTTCTATTTCTACTCCGTTGTCTAAGTTGACTCAGCAAAAGTTAAAGTTCTGTGGTTTGATGCTTGTGAGAGTGTTTTGAGACGCTGAAAGATAAGTTAACTTCCACTCTAGTTTTGATCCTGCCCGAAGGGTACATTTCTTTCTCCTTAGGCCTAATTTTTCATATTGAGAATAAGGATTATGAATAAAATCATCACAACCACATGGCTTTAAAATACTAAAATTGAACTTGCATTTAGTCCATAACTCATACGGTGTAGTTGTAATTGATTTAGAAGGGACATAATTAAGTACACATACAACAGTGAGCAATATATCATCACAACAGGTAATTGGAAATTTTGCTTGTGCCATCATTGACCTAACCATTTCTAACAAGGTTCTATTTTTTCATTTCATAATATATTTTGTTGTAGAGTATAAGGAGTAGTTAATTATCTTTGAATTTTCTTTCATCACACAATTGTTTGAACTCATCAAACAAATACTCTATTCCTCGATCGATTCTTAGAGATTTAATTTTTCTATCTAGTTAATTCTCAACTAAGCTCATAAACTTAATGAAGCAACTCAAAACTTCAGATTTGTCAAAAAATTAAATATACATAACCTAATCGAGTAAAATCATCAATAAAAGTGATAAAGAAAATAGCATCATGTCTTACCCTTACATTCATTAGGCCACAAATATCAGAATTAATTAATTACAATGGAGTATCAGCATTTATCTCTTTTTCAAATGATTTTTTTGTAGTTTTTTCGACTAGGCAAGATTCACTAGTAGACAATTCTACTTTATCTATTGTGCCAAGCAAACCTTCTTTGGCTAAGTAATTAAGCAAACCTTCTTTGGCTAAGCAATTCATTCTTCGTTGACTAGTATGATCAAGCCTAGCATGCCATAAACATACACCATTCTCATAATAAGAAGTTGACTTAAATAAAAAAACCTAATACTGTTATTATTGAGATTTTAAATAACATCCAATACAAAAATCTATCATAAAAATAGTAGTGTCATATTTTTTCTTGGCCAAAAATAAATCTATATCATATTCATAAAAAAATAAATCCTAACTTAATCAACATTCTAATATAGACTAAATTTTGGCATATTATTGGGATAAATAATATATTATGTAGATATAAAATTTGGACACCATGTATTTTCAGTTTGCAGGTATCAATTTTCTTAACCTCCTCTTTGGAGTTATTTACTATGTACATCCATTTGGATTCTTGTGGAATTCGTCAAAAATTTATGAAAGAATGTTTATCCATCGCTATGTGCTCAATGACAGTTGGGTCTACAATCCAGAGAGAAAATGATTCAGTCAAAAAAATAGAACAAGAAATATTTACATCACTATGTAAATAATTAATAAGGTCGTGTACCTTTTTAGGATTAGGACAATCACGAACAAAGTATCCCTTGAATCTCACAGTTGTAGCACTTAAGCTTAGTCATGTTCACCTTTTTTTTTCCTTTGGAGCAAAAATATTTTTTCTCCTTGTTGATTATTCTTAGACTTCTTTGAGCCATTTTATTTTCACTTTTTTGAAAAAATTTATCACGCGTGTGTTTGTTATCATGTTCACGTTTAGAATATGAACTAGTCTTATAGACATTTGTAGCTCCATTGTCTACTCCAAGGTTTTCTTCCTTGAGTTCCAAATGGTGCTTAGCATTTTTCATAGTTTGGATGCAAACATTGAGGGTTAAGTTTATTTTCATATTTTCCAACTTTGGGGCAGAGAGCGAATCACAGCTTGGAGTTGTTGCTCTTCAATCAATACATGATCGACATCTTTCAGTTCATTCACCATATTTGACATATGGCATAGATTCTACGCATAGTATGATCAGGAAAATTCCTTATAAGTATTAAACTTAATAGTAAGAGCCCTTAACTTAGCAACTGAAGTATGATCAAATTTGTTCTTTAATTCAAACCACATGTCCTTAGCATTGTCATACTTTTTAAATTCTCTCATGATATTTTTTTTCATGCCGCTTAGTAACCTAATGCAAGCAAGAGAATTTTTCTTTTTCCAAGTCTGATATGCCTTAAGATCTTTCGCATGTTGAGGTGTATCATCATTTTTGAAAAGTGTCATAGACTTATTAAGAGCTTCAAGAGCCTCTTTCTCATTCAAGACATATTAGATTTTATGCTCCATATTTCATAATTATCACCGTTAAGTTTATCACCTTTATTAAGCTCGGCAATGATATTCTTTATAGCAATCAACATACTGATTTAAACAAATATAAAGTATCATGAGACAACTATGTACATTATTATAGCCTAAAAATTCATATACATAGTAATTCTAAAATAATTAACTATGTCAATATTTATTTCACATCAGATTCAGAATCGAAAATTCACTAAGTTCTCAATCATCATTCAAATTCTAATATGTCATAAATTTAACACAATCAATCATATAAGAAACACTTATCTTAAATCACATAAATTCAAGATTAAACAAGCATAAATTTTATAATAAATATAGAAACATTCAATAAGACTAATATCATAAATAATTAAATTTAAATTCTTACAAGTCATATGCAAATAATAAGTTTCATCGACTATCACATAGATTTAATGAATCAAGATTCACTATACAAATATTAGAAAACCTTAAACACGAAGTTGAAGTACTGTATTCTTAGCCAACTTATTTTCCTTAAGAAACAAGTCAATCCACTTTTTCACATTTCAAGAGCTGTAATACTCATTAAAACCCCTCCTTAAAATTGCATGAACAAAAAAATTTATGAAATCAAAAAAAAAATCCGACAACCTTATTTTGTCATAATTTATGAAGGAAATAAACTATCTGTTCAAAGTTTAAAAAGAAACATGAAAAATAATTTTTTTCTTTGCTCGTATAGTGTCATGATTTGACATAAACATAAACAGAAAACTTTTCTTCTTTTGACTTGTCAAAAAAATTATGATTATTAAAAATACACTTACAATCTAATTATCTACGAATATAAACCCTCACACTTAGAAATTTAATTTTCTAGGAATATAAACCTACACTCATGTGTCCATCTTGAAGAAACAGTAAGAGTATTCAATTTAAAAATTTTCTTCTAGACTGTGATCATGTTTTCCTTCAAAAAGAACTATGAAACAAATAAACCTATGCTTTGATGTCAATTTTGAATCTAATTAGACACACAGTTTGCAGGATCATTGAATATTATTTCACTAGTCAATTTGTGCAATCACCTAGATATAAACACGAACTACATCGAAATAGCCATAGTTTACGATAGCGTACCTTTTACAGAGTTGTTCCAACACTTTATTAGAAGAAATCTACACAAAAATCTTCAATGAAACTTTTATGGAATTGGAGAAAAGAGATGGAGAAGAATTTTCCTTTTTTTTTTGTAAAAAAGTTACGTATGTTTAGACAAGAAAATCTTTTTATAATTCTAAAGGGATACAACTCTTCAAATAATTGCGTCTCTTCTCTTTTATTTAATAATATAAATATAAAAATAATTATCTATTATTTATCTCTTATTATATATCCGGACTAACTTACATGGGTGAATCGTCAATTTCCTTCACTTTGAAATAACCTAAAGCTTTACTATGATAAACAAATACTCTCATTCGTCCTAATTTATATGGCGCGGTAGAAATTTTCAAAGTCAATCAAGTTTTTCCTTGACCAAATTTTCTTTATATGTTTTTGAAATATTTTAAGTTATTAATTATTCTTATTTATTACTTTTAACTTAGTTTTAAGTATATAAATTTCATTCAAGAACTTAGAGATCTCTTGTAGAGTGTGTTAACAAAAATAATACATGCTTTACTCTTGTGTATTATTAATACCTTATTTGGTACACTTTTTTAGTCTATGTATAACTAATACCTTGAATTAGTTATACACTCTATTGTGTCTTGAGCTGTGTATTACTAATAACACCCTTTTTCTAAGTATTAGTAAGACAAAACATTTCAACACGTGCATTAGGCATTTCAACACATGCATTAGCTTATTAAATGACAAATTTACTCCTCAAAATATTTGAGGATTCCTTTTTCCACCATATTTCATTTCTCAGTTCTCTTTTCTAACCATTTTATATCAAAATTTTAAATTATCCTTGTTCTTAATCAAACATTGTTTTTCCTTTTCCTTGCTTTTTTCAGCTTTTTTGGCTCTGTAATGATTTGTCCGCTTGATTATTCTTGTTTTTTGATCTCTTTCAGCCAAAATTTCATCGATTTCACTGTCATGCCTTTTGAATTTAGAGAAAAAGTAGAAATGGATTCTTTCTTTTCTACAATAGTAGTTGTTACTATTATTTTCTACGCTTGAAAAGAGAGTGCACAAAGTAGGATATTTCGGTAAACAAACATCTTTTTATAAAAATTATGCAAATATATATTATTTTTTAATAGATCAAATTAAATAATGTGTAAGAAATAATGTGTGCATAAATAATTTCAGCATTACTACTACTTGCATTAGTAATGCAAGCGTTACTAATACACCTTATTCAACATCTCTGTCTCTATTATTTTAAAAGTGTGAAAGACTTTAGAAATATTGTTGAAACTTTTTACCCTTCGTTAAAAGTCTTCGCAATACACAGAATCATCTTTTCACTATTTTAGAAATATTTAAGACTTTATTAGTATTTAAAAGTGAATAAAATTACCTTTTATCAATATGGTTAATATGTAATGTCCTACTACGTACTCTTTTAAATCTAATCATCCCTTTAAATCAGGTTGGTTTATTAGAGGAGAAAACATCGAAAGCAGAAGTTACATGGAATTAGAACCTCTTTTTCAGGTAATAACAAGTTTACATCATTTTGGTACGCAATCAAATACAATTTGAGTCTATCTAAAATATGTTTGCTATCTAATAACGGCTAAGTTCTACATATAAAGACCACTGCCTTGAATTTTTAATTATATTTTTTCTCGAATTCTAATTTTTTTCAATGGAATTTTCCATGTACATGTATGTGAATTTTATTATTTCGGTTCTC
>JAPEIP010000006.1:119080761-119091819 GCA_026120095.1 Capsicum chinense
AGTATGTAATTATGTATATAGATGCATATTTTTATTTTCTCTTATTCTTTAATGTCTATATAGATAAACGAGTTTTGGTTGTTAATATGAATTATTTTTTAAATTATAATTTAAAATTCATCAACAACAATCATTTGATTTGTAACAAATATACATCTATAACAACATCATATCTAGTGAAATTTTTTAAGTGAGGTCTGAGGAGGGTAGGGGTACACAAATCTTATCACTACCTCAGAGAGGTAGAGAAATTATTTTTGAAAAACCCTCAAATATTAATTATTTTTGTATATCTACATTTAAATATATTTATAAAATTATAATTACCTATTATTTTCATTTATAAATATATATTAGAGTTTTTATTTTTAATAAAATTAATTTTTACTATTTTACTCATTTATTTCATTATAGTTTGTCATTAAATTATATACTCAAATAATATTTCTCACTTTTATTTATTTATTTTAAAAACAAAATAAGTTTTATAGAAAATATGTTATATAGATTAAAAAAAGTTATAAAAAAGCTTTTAATAAAAAAAAAATACAAATATTGATATAATATAAGGGTAAAATAGGTATTTTAAAAAATCAAATAAGAAAAAGGAGGGAGAATAATTATTATTCAAAGTTGAGGGGTATTTAATTTTTACAGAAAAGGTTTCCGTCAAAATTGGAGTAATAATATTTAATAACAACTTTGCTTCTTAAAAATTAAAATAAGAAAAATAACAAAGAACACAACAATTTTTTTCTCCAAAATTGTTAGTGTCAGGACTCTTTTCTCTTTTTTTTCTTGACTACAAAACCCATGAAATATTTCCCCCCAAATTTGTTAGGTATTAGGACTCTTTTTTCCAAGAAAGGGATATTTTTTTTAATATATAATATGGTTAACATGCTTCCCTTTACTTTATTTCGCTAGATGTGATTTTAAGTGTTTTAGAGTTTTTGTTCTACTACTTTCTAAGATTTAATTATATATTAAAGTTTGGTTTGTTTTATTTTATTTAATTATATATTAGATTTTGGTATTTTATGTGTGGTTTTTTTTTCGTTGTATTGAAAAATTGGTTTTATATATTTCACTATTTATACTTTTGTGATAGGTGTTATTTCAAAACTACGATGTTATTAGCCTCTTGATAACTTGTAGTTTTCTTCTATCAACTTTGAGGTTGTCCTCCCCTATTCTATCATAATTTTTTCTGTTATTGTTAATTTGTTACAAATAGTTATGTAATATTATTATATTCATATATAATATAGTTCGTGTGGGCAAATCTATGTGCAAATATTGGTGCTTCGGCACCCGTTAAAATCAACATAAATTAGGTATAATTATATTTAAAAACGTATAAAAAATTGATTTAGAATGAAAAAAATACTTGAAACCAAGAAGATAGCTAGGTGTTATGATCTCCAAGCAGAACCTTAAAGCTTTAGGTGTCGATATGCATGTTCAAACTTCTCCGAGCACCCACGATTCCCAAATTCTGAGCCCACCACTGATAGTTCATTTTTCCTTTATATTGCTTATAGTATGTTTCTATGTATCAATACCAACATAATTTTGACTTTTGAAAAACTTACAAAATTTTGTTCACTGAGAAATGTTCAATATAACTAGCATGTAAAAATTTTGTCCAATTGAATCGTTGTTTTTTTTTTATAAGGCTTTGGAATGAGCTGTTGGATTATCAAATTAAATTAGACTTTTAGGATTTAATTCGGTAAAAACTGATGGCTATGAATGTAGTAATGACTGATATTTCAAAGATGGATGAGTTATGGTTATGTATATGTCGTAAGTTTGGAAGTGATCGGTCAAATTAGTGCTGGTGGTGGCGGCGACGATTTTGGTGTGTTTAAATTTTATTTCATAGTGGGAAACAAATATGGGGAAGGAGAAATAGTGATAGATATTATAAGGTAGAAAATCGAACTATCGTCAACAAGTAACAATTCAGATAATCAACCCAAAGGACTGTTTAATGACTTGTGGTTATGTTGAATCTAGTTATTTTGTTTTCTTTATTTTTATCCTTTCCTTAATTTTTTTTTTAAAAATATAATTTTTGAAGTTTGAAATTATGAATTAATGATATTAATTTGGATTTTTCTTAATTAAATAACACATTAAACTATTTTAGGAATAATTATATTCATAACTAACCTTGTTATAAATGTATTTACATTATAGTGAATGTCTATCAAGATCTAATAAGATCTAGTTGATATCTATCAGGATTTGATGTATTTGTCTTTTAGTGTGAAACTAGGGCCAAATTCCCCCTATAAATAGAAGCGCTTCCTTCATTGTAAATCATCCCTCAAGAGAAGAAATAAGAATCACTCTCTCTATTCCCTCTACTCTTCTTCTTATTCTTTATTATTTTATAATACGTTATTAACACGAGACTCTACCGTCTCAAATTTGAAGGCTAAGGCTAAGATATGGATAATTTTTAAAGTAAGTTGTCAAATTGTGAAGATATATGTTTGATTGATTCTGATACTACACATATGATATTCAAAGACGAGAAATATTTCTCTCATCTAAACATGGGCAAGATTAATGTCACTACAATTTCTGGTAGTGCTAATTTGATTGAAGGCTTCGAAAAAGCCATTATAATCTTGCCCAAGGAAACTAAACTCATAATAAATAATGTCATATTTTCTCCTAAGTCTCGGAGAAACTTGATGAGTATTAAATATATCTGTGAAAATAGTTATCATATCAAGAAAATTGATGAGATGAATCTTGAATATCTTGGTATCACCAAGAATGTCTCTGGACAGATATGTGTTATTGAAAAGTTTCCTGCTTTATCTTTTAGCCTGTATTAGACAAAGATTTGTGCAATTGAGGCACATTCTATAGTAAACCAGAAGTTTACTGATTCTAATATTTTCATACTTTGGCATGATCGTTTGGGACATCCAGGATCAATAATGATGGGACGAATCATAGAAAATTCAAATGGGCATCCATTAAAGAACTTAAAGATTCTTTCGAATGGTAAATTTTCATGCAATGCTTGTTATCAAGGCAAGCTGATTGTGAGGTCATCGCCAAAAAAAGTTGAGATTGAGTCCCCCACCCCACCCCCATTCGTGGAACACATACATGAGGATATTTGTGGACCCATTCACCCACCTAGTGGGTCATTTAGATACTTCATGGTCCTAATAGGTGCTTCTTCTAGATGGTCTTATGTGTACCTTTTGTCATCTCGTAACTTAGCATTTGCAAAATTATTGACACAAATAATATGATTACGGGCACAATTTCTCGATAATCAAATTAAGCCTATTCGTCTTAATAATGCTGCAGAGTTTAAATCCCAAGTATTTAATGACTATTGCTTATCGATTGGGATAAGAGTGAAACATCCTATACCCCATGTTCCCACTCAAAATGGCCTTGCTGAGTCATTAATTAAATATTTGCAGTTGATAGCAAGACCATTGCTTATGAAAACTAAGTTGCCCACTTCTGTTTGGGGTCATGCAATTTTGCATGCTGCAACACTTGTTCATCTTAGATCGATATATTATCATAAATTTTCTCTGTTGTAATTGATTTTGGGTCAAAAGCCTAATATATCTCATTTGAGAATTTTTGGGTGCGATATATATGTGCCTATGTACCACCAAACCGCACCAAGATGGGCCCCTAAAGAAGGTTAGGAATTTATGTTGGGTTTGAATCACCCTCCATTATTTGCTATCTTTAACCATTAACGGGAGATATGTTCACTTCTCGATTTACAGATTGTCAATTTGATGAGATAGTTTTCTCAAAATTAAGGGAGAAGATAGTGACATCAAAAGAGAGATTTTATGAAAAAATTCATCACTATCTCATCTTGATCCACGTGCTTCTATTTGTAAGCAAGAAGTATAAGATATTCATCTGAGAAAATTACAAATCAAATATCGGACGCATTTATTGATTTGAAAAGAATCACCAAATCACATATTCCTATAGAGAATGTCCCAATTCGAATTGATGTCTCTAAAGGATCATCCACTAGTGCCATAACTAATAAATCTAAATCACGCTTGAAGCGTGGAAAACGATTAGGTTCTAAGAATCAAAATCCCAGAAAAATAAAAACAAATAGTCAAGATGACACTACAAAAGATCATCATATGGAAGCTCAAGATTTGAGCAATGTTGATAGTCCTGAAGGAATCAATGAGCCTGAGACTCAAGAAAATGAGGAACTATCCATAAATTCAAGTGATGTTGAAACTAATTGGAATCGATCTGAAATAGTGGTGGATAATGTCTTTGCATACAATTTTACAATGAAAATTATACAAGATAGCGAGGATCTTGAACCTCGGTCTATCACAAAATGTTGACAAAGAAATGACTGGCCAAAATGGCAAGAAGCAATTCAATATGAATTGAATTCACTTGCCAAACGTGAAGTTTTTAGACCTATAACTCAAACACCTAATGGTGTTAAGCCTGTTGGCTATAAATAGGTCTTTGTGCAAAAAAGAAATGAGAAAAACAAAATACAAAGGTAAAAAGCACGCCTTTTTGCACGAGGATTTTCACAATGGCCTGGTGTCGATTATGATGAGACATATTCACCAGTTATGGACGCAATAACATTACTTTATCTTATTAGTTTCACTTTCCGTGAGAGACTTGAAATGCATTTGATGGATGTGGTAACAGCCTATCTATATGGATCACTTGATAATAAGATATACATAAAAAAATTTGAAGGATTTAATATGCCAAAAACATCTAGTTCAAAGCCTCGAAAAATGTATTCCATTAGATTGCAAAGATCATAGTATGGTTTGAAGCAATCTGGACGCATGTGGTATAATGATCTTAGTGAATATTTATCTAAAGAAGGTTATACGAATATGAAATTTACCCATGTGTTTTCATAAAGAAAACAACGTCGGAGTTTGTTATACTTGTTGTCTATGTCGAAGACATAAATCTTATTGGAACACCAATAGAGCTTCAAAAGGCAATTGATTACCTAAAGAAAGAATTTGAGATGAAAGATCTCGGAAAGATGATCTTGGGTGTATTTATACGCCTAAGCACCATAACTTATACATGTTTTAGCTAATTTTAGAGAACAAAATGCCTAGTTTCTTATGTTTTTATTCTACTTCTATGTAATTGAGCTAACCAAAGTGATTAGCATGATTTTAGGTATTATGAGGTAGATGAAGATATAATGGGACTGTGGAATGCGGATGGCATATGACACAAGAGAGAGTAGCAGTCTGGACCAAATGTGGCACCTAGAAACTATGTCCAAGACTAGTTTGTCATTTATAATTAGTTCAGGGACTTAGAAGGAAATTATGAGAGAAAAGATTATTAAATAGCTTAATGCTGAATTTTTATTCATTATTCTGGATTATTCTAAGAGAGGAGAAAGGCGTCTTAGGGTGGAGAGAGAAAAATATTTCTCTCTTGTTTCACTATTCGCACACCAAGATCGTCTTCTAGTTTTTGGTATGACGAATATATTTATGATGCTTTTCATTTTATTCATGAGTAGCTAAGTTTATTAGTTAGTGTTATGTAAGCCTTGTAGCATACAATCTATCACTTTGGGTTTTGAATTCATTTTGCATTGATTTGTTTACATCATACTCTCTTCGCTTATTTTGAATTCTAGTGGTTGCAAACATAGAGGATATGTCTTAAAACGCAACTTGTTCAAAAGAAAGGTTGATGTTCGAAAAAGAGAGTAGTGACAAGAAAATAGGATTACCAACTCCTATTTTATAAGTTAATGCCTTAGCAAGATTAACTACTTGGAGATTTCGTACTGTATTTGGTAAATACTTTTGATTCAAGAGAACTAAAGTGAATTAGTCCTTGATGGTTGAGAAACACTAGGATTATGTTGTTAAATACAATAGGTTTCTCTGTAAACACGATGTATGTATGAATTCGTAAAGCCCATAGTTAGAATGTATTGAAAACTACAAGGTGGACATAACCTTAGTTTGCTATTTCTTCGAATTTGAATACTACTACATATATTTTATCTTGTTAAACTGAAACCATTAATTTGTTAGCTGAACCAAATCCCTCCTATTTATTTTACAAAAACAAATGATTAAAAGTCAACTAATCTGCATACAACTTAATTAGCACCATATTCCCTGTGGGATTCGACCCCAACCTAGTTGGGTTATATATTTGACAACGACCCCTTACTATCTCGTAAGAGAGGTATAATTTGAGCGTTATCAAATTTTGGCGCCGTTGTTAGGGAATACGATTGTCGATTGAGTTTATGTGTGTTAATTGATTGCTAGTCAAGTTTCTTAATTTTGCATTTAAGAGAGTTGGTTTGGAATTGTAGCCTACTTGTTTGAATTTAAACTTGTAAATATTTGTTTTTAGTTTTCTTTTATTTCTTGTGTTAGGTAGATTTTTATTTTAGTTTACTTATTACTGTGGCATCATGGAATGAACATGAGATTGGTGGTTGGAAATCTTATCTTGATGATCCATGTCCATATTATGATGGACCTCACTTTTGGCAAGATTGTAGATATGCTACCCGGAGAGAGATGTGTGCACTATTTTCATCCTACCGGGAATATGATTATTCTTTATGTGGTGGCTAAAATGGACATTGGAGTGATTGCCCTAATGCACCCTCCCCCAATTGCGCTAACCCAAATTCTAGTTCTTTTTTTAAGTTTAACAGGTCTTATGGTCAAAGAAAGGAAGAACGAAGCACCTGAAGGAGTGGCATTAAAGCTATGTTTCAATGAATGTTGGATCTCCGGGAAGAAACATAAGATATCGTATGTGATATGCGTCAAGGCATGAGGCCAATCATTCATGAGGAGATGGATATAGAAGTCAATCATTCAAAGCACTCTTGTACAATATACTTAGATGATATCTTGTCTGTAGAATCATTTAACATAATGGAAGAGTGTGAAGATGAGGAGCTAGAACCCTATATTGATGTTGAGCAACCCTCAATGACTTCCCAACCAACCGAACCAACCATTAGAGATGATGCCAAGATTGAGGACTTGGTGCTAGAGGCAAAGGAAGAAACCAAGAAAATCTCTAATAAAGACTCTAGCCCAATTCCAAGAGAAGATGTCGAGAAGGTGAGTAAAAGTGAGTGTGTAGTAGATAGTATAAATTTTGAAGTAGAATTAGTTGGGCCTCACTCAAAGCATTTTTCCATATTATGTTTAGATGATATCTTGTCCGTGGAATCATCTGAAATAGTATAAGAGTGTGAAGATGAGGACCAAGAATTCTATATTCTTTATTTTACACTTAATAAGCAACATAAAAACACACCTCACTTTAAGACCGAGTTGTTTACCATGCATCATCCATTACTCGATTTCTTAATTTCTGCACCACCCCCGTATGAGCGGGGCAAAAAGATGGATGCGATATTGGGGGTGAAATTCATATCGTCAAGGTGGAGGAAAAAGTTGATTAGGTCGTGCCGCGACACTAAATTAGGCGTTTAGTGGGAGGCAACCCATCCTTCTAATTATTTTTGTTATTTTTGATTAAGCGTAGGTGTATGAAGTACTAAGGAATAATTGGTACCAAAGTCGATTTTGAATTGAACCACAGCAAAGGTGGTAAGTTTAGGAGTGATGGGAACATTACAGGATAAGTTGGAGTGGTCAAATTTGTAAGGCTCAAGTATGATTCACATTAGATTCGTGCCTCGAGTTATGTTAATCCGACCCAAAAAGTTTCGCGGTGCGACTTTATTCTGTGACTTTCAATGAGGTCTGTGGTGGTAGCGTAGGGATCGGGCTGATAGGCCCGATCTCGAAGCTCACTACTGACCTCGATAGGGTGCGGAGGTGAAGCCCCCACGGTATGGACCTTTCCGACCAAGATTACGCTGCACATCCCATCGCACATGCTCACTAGACCAACTATGTAATGTATAATACACCGCACACCTTGATGTGTATGATAACTTATGCGTCGCACACTTTAACATGTGCGCTAAGATATGCGTCGCATACTTAGCCGCACATGCCCACTGCCTTAAGTCTGCGATACCTTATGCGACCCACACCTTGATATCTGCGATAGGTAGTGTGTCACCCACTTCTCCGCATAGGCTCACTATCCCAACTGTGCGACAATATATGTGACGCACACTTTGTCCAAATAAGCCTAAAACCTAACTTTTAACTTTAACTTGGGTCAACCCGACCCAGATTTTCATTCTTCAAATATACTTCACACCCTAAATGCCCAAAGTTATCCTTATTTCACCCTTAAGCCACCCAATATTGAGCTCTCACCGTTCTCTTTGTCTTTCACTAATCTTCCATCTTCGAGGTAAGTTTTACTTTTTTAATCCTTAGTTATTGTTACTCTATGTTATAGTTAATTGATTTTTTAAGGATTACGAATTAAATTCTTGCCATGGTGATGTTGTGGAAGTGATGGCGTTTTATATATCTTGATATGGTTGAAAGTGTAAGGCATGATTTTGTTCAAAAAAGTGTTTTATTGAAATAGAATTGGGGAAATTAAAGTAAGTGAATTATATTGTAACTAATGTTGATGCACCATGTTAAAGTGTATGTCGGCGAAGTCTGAGTAGCCGATAATAACACTTATTGGTTGATACTAACAAATTAAGTGTGGGGTGGTGACTTCATCACCCTCATCTTAATTATAATAGTTTCATTATGTGTGGCTGATATGGATGATATGATGAACACAGGAAAAATGGCTCTGATGATGATCTCAATGCAGGTGGCATGACTCCTAATGTTGATGAGGAGTACTACTAGCCAGGTTCTTTATCTTGTTATTTGCATTGGGGACAGTGCTTAGCCTAAGTGTGGGGTGGCTGGTTACTTTGCTACTTGTTTTGTAAGAAAATTAGACCTTCTCCTTAGTATACTTTTAGATAAAATTAGTTATTTTGTTTATTTTGTTTATTCTATTTAGTCATATATAGGTGCCTTTCTCGATGATGGATGGATGATGATCGTCTTAAGAGAAAATTAGTCATTTAATTGCATGTAGTTATTCTTGTGGATCACATGACATTATAACATAAGTATGTGATGGATCATTACGTTTGAAACACCTAGGCTCTAGTTTTGACTCTTTTTGTGATTGTAGGTAACTGTTGGATTGAGAATCTATGATGCTCTTAATTGAGTTGACCATGTGCCATAAGTGTGTAAGACTTTTATATATTCCTTATTGCAACTGATGCTAGAACTTTCCTGGTGTGTGTGTAAAGCAAAATAAAGATTGTGAGTTTAGGAGATGATTTAGGCATTTCTTCGATAGCCATTGTCCATACCTTCTTTTGACCTACCTTTGTACATTATCTTAGCTAGCCCCGTTGAGCCTTTATCTTGTTCTTTTATTAGCCTCATGTGTAGCCTATTCCGTTCTTTAGTAGACCGTAATTTGATCCAAAAACTCCTAAGCACTTTTATCTAAAATCAATTTGAGTTAGGAGTTTGACAATTAGAGAAAAAGATGAAATTGATGCCCCAAAGCCCAGTTATTGGCGTGTGAAATTGATGTGGTTGGGAGTAGCAAAAATTGTTAAAAAGGTTCAAAATTTTATCTCGGACATATTATAATGAACCTATTTTGGTCCTGGTCCTTCTTGGACATTGTGCACCTCAACTAAGGCAAATCGCTTAAGTTGAGGGTAGCTATTATAGGGGTGTGTAACATGAAAAGGGTGCAAAAAAAAATATTTGAAAGGGTTGCATATTCCCACCATAGTGTTATTAATTAAGCTTAACGAGTTGGGGTGAAAAGCAAATCTGTGAAAATAGCAGAAGTGGAAATTGGTTGTTAGAGATTGGTCTTAATTGGATAATGTAGTGTATTAAAGCGCTTAGGGAAGATAGTCACTATTTCTGGCCAAAATAGCTCTTACCCATCCTTTAGCCTGCATTACAACCCGTAAATTCTGATATTAGTGGAGTATTACACTAAGGGAAAGCCTATGGTCATCAGTTGTAATTTGAGAATTCTTTGTGAGAGTGAGCGCAACTTGATTTTTGTACCCATTTTGCTAGAAATTACATGATTGTGAGTGATTATGAGTAACTCTCTTGTTGTGAGGGCACATGGTTGATGAAGGTTGGGTAATTTATATGATTTCTTTGCTTAAATGATAGGCATGAAATTACCAACTTAATGAGTCTATTCTTGAGGGTAGGTTGTACCTAGGAATGATTCCTGAATCTACTTCTTGTTTATAATTGTTGTGTGAGCCTATTTGAGCATCTTGTTCTCCTTTGTGGGTGCTAAGACTTGTGTAGTATGCATAAATGGATATGCTGTTCGAGTACGAACAAAGCTTTAAGTGTGGAGTGGTGATCTTGGGTGTATCTATACGCCTAAGCACCATAATTTATCCATGTTTTAGCTAAGTTTAGAGAACAAAATGCCTAGTTTCTTATGTTTTTACTCTACTTCTACGTAATTGAGCTAACCGATGTGATTAGCATGATTTTAGGTATTATGAGGTAGATGAAGACATAATGGGACTGTGGAATGCGAATGGCATATGACACAAGAGAGAGTAGCAGTATGGACCAAATGTGGCACCTAAAAACTATGTCCAAGACTAGTTTGTCATTTATAATTAGTTCAGGGACTTAGAAGGCAATTATGAGAGAAAAGATTATTAAAAGGCTTAATGCTGAATTTTTATTCATTATTCTGGATTATTCTGAGAGAGGAGAAAGGCGGCTTAGGGTGGAGAGAGAAAAATGTTTCTCTCTTGTTTCACTATTCGCACACCAAGATCATCTTCTAGTTTTTGGTATGATGAATATATTTATGATACTTTTCGTTTTATTCATGAGTAGCTAAGTTTATTAGTTAGGGTTATGGAAGCCTTGTAGCATACAATCTATCACTTTGAGTTTTGAATTCATTATGCATTGATTTATTTACATCATACTCTCTTCGCTTATCTTGAATTCTCGTGGTTGCAAACATAGAGGATATGCCTTAAAACGCAACTTGTTCGAAAGAAAGGTTGATGTT
>JAPEIP010000006.1:119113572-119129576 GCA_026120095.1 Capsicum chinense
TTCAACTTTCAAGTGGTATTTAAAGTAGTATATATTCTACATATATGTGTATATATTTTCTATAGACTCTAAAGTAGTATATATTTAACGTATACATGTCTATATGTTTTCTAAAGTAGTATATATATAGTGTATATATGTTTTATGTGTATTGTTTCAAGTAGTATTTAAAGTAGTATACATTCTACGTATTTGTGTATATATTTTCTTTAGACTAAAATAGTATATATATTTCACGTATACATGTGTATATGTTTCTAAAGAATTATTATATGTAATGTATATATTGTACGTAAATATGTGCATATATTTTCTATAGAATTTAAACTAGTATATATTTAAAGTATACATGTACATATGTTTTCTAAAGTAGTATATATTTCGTGTGTATATGTTGTATGCATATTGTTTCAAGTAGTATTTATCGTAGTATATATACTATATTGTACGTATATATGTATATATCTTTTCTATAGACTCTAAACTAGTATTTATTTAAAATATACATGTTTATATGTTTTCTAAAGCAGTATATATTTAGTGTATATAAGTTGTATGTATATTGTTCCAAGTAGTATTTAAAGTAATATATATATTATATTGTACGTATATATGTGCATATATTTTCTATAGAATCTAATCTAGTATATATTTAAGGGAAAAGGGTCAAATATACCCCTTAACTTTGTGAAAAGGTCCAAATGTACCCTTCGTTACAAGTTTGGTTCAAATATGCCCTCGTTGTTAAAGCTTAGGAGCAAATATACCCCTAAACTTTGCGAAAAGGTCCAAATATACCCTCCATTACAAGTTTGGTCCAAATATGCCCTCACTGTTAATGTTTAGGAACAAATATACTCCTTAACTTTGCGAAAAGGTCCAAATATACCCTCTGTTACAACTCATAACACAATCCACCAATTTGGACCAACCCATAAACCAACCAAATTCTGTTTATCAAAATTTCAATCTTATAATGTTATCAAAATATTCATCAGTTCAATGACTATTCAAATATTATGTTAATGTTGCATTTTTCTTATTACCAGTGTGTTCTACTTCAAATATAGTGTTGATATTGCATTTTTCAAACTTTGGTTTGTTTCCATGTTGTTTGATTTTATCGTGAAAGACTCTAATCTACAGAAATATTTTAAAATAGTTGTAAAATGTGGAAGAATCAGGGTCATGGCTTCTTCAGCTGTTTCAGCTCCTAGGAGAGAGACAAACCCCCAAAAAATGGATTGTCATATCCGAAATAGGCCTTATTTCAATCTTTGGAAGTAATATCGATAACTTTTACAACAAACTTCTCGAGGGGCAGAGTAGAATCACTTTAATATACAAATTTGATGCCTTAAGTTACACAGTTAGGTTCGCGAAACAGATTCGTAATTTCTCCTCCGAAGTCTAAATAGACGGAAAGAATGATCCTCGTTTAGATGACTATTAGAGATATAGTCTTGTTGCTGGAAAAAAGGCCTTCAATGATGGAAAACAAAATTTGGGTCGGGTTATGGGTTGGTCCAAATTGGTGGGTCGGGTTATAGGTTGGTCCAAATTGGTGGATCGGGTTATGGGTTGGTCCAAATTGGTGGGTCGGGTTATGGGTTGTAACGGAAGGTATATTTAGACCTTTTCGCAGGGTTAAGGGGTATATTTGCTTCTAAACTTTAACAGCGAGGGCATATTTGGGCCAAACTTGAAACGGAGGGTATATTTGGACCTTTTCGCAAAGTTTGAGGGTATATTTGCTCCTAAACTTTAACAGTAAGGGCATATTTAGACTAAACTTGTAACGGAGGGTATATTTGAACCTTTTCGCAAAGTTAAGGGGTATATTTGACCCTTTATCCTATATTTAAAGTATACATGCGTATATGTTTTCTATTTAGTGGATATATGTTGTATGTATATTGTTTCAAGTAGTATTTAAAGTAGTATATGTATATATTATATTGTAAGTATACGGTATATATGTGTATATATTTTCTATAGAATCTAAACTAGTATATATTTAAAGTATACATGTGTATATGTTTTCTAAAGTAGTATATATTTAGTGTATACATGTTGTATGTATATTGTTTCAAGTAGTATTTAAAGTAGTATATATATTATAATGTACGTATATATGTTTATATATTTTCTGTACACTCTAAAATAGTATATATTTAATGTATACATGTCTATATGTTTTCTAAAGTAGTATATATTTAGTGTATATGTTGTATGTATATGTTTTCTAAAGTAATATATATTTAGTGTATATATGTTGTATGTATATTGTTTAGCGTATTTAAAATGTATATAGGTGTGTATATATTGAAAAAAATGGAAATTTTGAATTATTTTTTTTTATATTTTGACTGGTTTTGACTGGTTCAAACCGGATGCACGCTAAATGGGCCGATTCTAGTCCATTTCAGCAAATTTCACTGTTTGGGCTCGGACCGAATCAGCCCATTAAGACTGACCCGGGATCGGACTAGCCCAAAACCCAATAAAATTACTTGGGTTGATGCCGGTTTGAATCGGACCGACCCGATTAACAGCCATACTATTAGGTTTATCGTTCATTGGTACACTGATAAACTGACAAAGTTGGCACGCGCGGAATTAGATAAAATTTGTCAGGTGAGAATTATTATAGACAGAGGACTAAGAGATGACAATGTTTTATAGTAGTTGAACAAGAATACAATTGAAAGGGTGAAAGTAAAGCCATAATATTTTACTAGCACTGATTATCTGGGTCCCTAGAATTCTTAACTAGCAGTGATTATGGGGACTTTGGATTAAAAAGCACTTTTAAGTTGTCCAGTTAAGTGGGAGCCTTCAAATTTTTTTAATTAAATGGGAGGGCCAAGTTTTTTTTTTTTTTTTTAAAGTTTTTTTGTTCCAATAACTTGTTTCAGTTTGTTTGACAACTTTGGCAGTTGTTCAACAACTACGCAAGTTGTTCAACAACTGTATGAAGTTGTTCAAACAATTAGTATAGTTATCCAACAACTATCTCAATTGTTCAAAAATAGTTAGTTCTTTTTCTTTTACAAATTTGTGGGATCCACTTGTCCCCAGAATTCTTACACTTATATACAAGTGAAGGTTTGCAAGTACTATGAAGACTAAAATTCACTATTTTTGTATATTAAATGATTGTTTGGTATGAGGTATAGAGATAAATAATCTCGAAAATAAAATAAAATATTATTTTATTCCATATTTGATTTAACGTATTTGCTATAGTCAGAATTATTTATCCCATCATTTATAATATTATGATAAAATAAGTTGTATACAGAATTGATTATTCCTATACAAAATAGAATAATCAATTTCAAATTATTCTAAAATAACTAATTCTAAAATTAATTATTTCAAATAATTTTAAATTAATTATTCCGGATAATTCTTTCCCAATCATACGACCCTAAGTGCATAACGCGTCTCATAATTGTGTGCGGATGGATACACCTAGAATGGTATTTTTCATCTTCTATACATTTTTGCTTTGCTCCTTCATTTTTCAAAATTTTTGCACATCTGCAAATTCCTCACAAAGGTATGCTGTTCTTTTTCCTTAATTTTTTATTTTTTGCTCTCTTAGATTCTTATCCTTCTCCCTTTTTCTTTTATCCCTGTGATTCCTTCGTTTTTCACTACTCAGATATACATTTGCAAGTGAGAGACGATTGTTTACATGCAAGCACAAAATCAAGTAAGACTATGAAATCAACAGGTAGTCATGAAATTCAGAAAAGAAAAATGAAACTAAACTTATCGGCATCTGAAATCGTTGAGGTCTCTGGAATTACCTTTGATTTCTCAGTTCTTCATGTGTTTTAGAATAAATTTTGCCGCATCTTGAATTTTGAGTAGTTTTTCGCTTGATTTTCAACATGCATGTTGGTGTATTTTTATTGATTTGGTCGTGGGTACTTTTCTTTCTCGCATTCAACCAGTTTTACTTACATTCTCATAATATTCTTATGATGTTGGCTCTTAGATATAAGCGGACTAGAAAATGTGCGACGGGGTTGAAATCATTGAGAGATCGAATTATGAGCATCAGTTAGGGTAAATGGGTTTAAAATTTTAATTTCTGATTTATCATTTTCGAAAGAATGATATTGAAAGTTCTCCAAAATTACTATCCAGTTACAAAAGTAAATATGTGTATCTTGATGGTGGTCTTTGCCCTACATTTTCTATTTCTTTTATGCTATGAACTGTCAGGATTTCTCTAGATTTCTTGGAGCTTTTGGTACATTATCACATGTTCTTTTGATACAATGTAAACATTTTTAATTTAACACATTATTGAATCTAGATTTGGGTGTAATGAAGTTCTTTAAAATCCACTTTGCTGGTTGTTATAGTTCCAAATAAACTAAGAGAATTTTAGTAGTTTCCATACATTATAACCCAATTATAAAACTGAATGTGTATCTTGATTGTGCTCTCTGCTCTGATTTTTCTATTTCTTTTATATTTCTATTTTGATGTTTTTAGTGGATTTTGATTCCTTAATAATTGACATGCTGAATTTTTTTGATTCATTCAGTTAGAATGTCATGGTTGCAGATTTTTATTTTGTCGTGTTTTTACAAGTGAGAATTGCTCATCATGGAAAAAAGGGACATGACTTTGACTCTTAAGAGTAAGAGGTAATTTAACTTTTTCCTTCTAATAGCATATGTTTAGTTTTAATGCTAAGTGAGTGTGCTCTATATTTCGTGTTATATTTATAGATGTGTGTATTGTATGGACAATTAGATGTTAAGATTAAAAAAATTGAATAAATTGAACCACAAATGTTATGTTTCAGCCAACAGTATAAGGTATACTATTCATTATATGTTCCTACGATAATCCACAGTATCGCGGAAAGTACTCTAAATGCTTTTTTTTTTTTTTTTGTTAAGAGGAAGTATCCTTATGTATGCAACTCTTTATATGTATCCTGAAATTATAAAATTCAATCTAAGGGATTGGATACACTAGGTTTCAAGAAGTTGTGGATGGGTCCAACAAAATTTGTAGTTTTAGCATTGAAACAAATAGAAACTCGACCAATCAAAATTGAAAATTTGTTATGAACCAGGAGCTAAGACAAAAACAACAGAAAAAAAGATATGAGATTTGTAGGGGAACAAACGAACCCAACTTGACATTCAGTAGAAATTAGGAGTGAAGTGAGGGCTCAAATTTTGCCTTGTTTGGAGATGGAGACCCTGGACTTTACACCATTTTGTTGCTTTAAGCCTCCATTTGTTGTTTGACAATGAGAACTTGAAAGGGGCACATGAAAATTCTTGAAGAAATGGTCATGGAAACATGAAATAAAGTTGAATGAGAATGTTAAAGCCAGTTGTCTTTAGTGGACTAAAATAATGGTATTCCATGATCATAGGAAGCTACTTTGTAATACTTGGACCTTGCTGTCTGTGATCGTTCTTTATGTCTTTCGATTTTTTCATCCATCTTATAGTGGATTACAAATATGCATACAATGAATGTTGTAGCTTTACTTGAAGCCACTGTGTTGAACTATTTAATTTTCTCATTGATTATTGATTATAGAAGTGATGATCAAAGGTTTGATAATTTATAATCATTTTTTCATGTTATCAGGTTGCTTGTGTTTATTCAGGATTTAGAAGGATACTTCTATATGTGAATAGCAGTTTGTTTTTCAGGTACATCATTAAAATATACTTGCACCACGCGTTGCTAAAGATTTTGTTATTTGCAGGCAACTGTTAAGTGTCATGAGTTATACGTAAGTTGATAAGTTTATTCTTTCAGAATAATCACAGTTCATATCATCCATGAACTGAGTGGATTGTCTAAAATCTACTTGACCAGACAATGTATTGCATGGCTGCGTTTGTTGGACAATAAGATATCTAATATTAAGAGAGGATTTTCCGTCTTCAATATTTTTAGAAGTTTCTTATTTGAATTTACATAAGTATCGAAAAATCAAGCAAGCTCACCCCTTTTGGAGATGGAGAAACGATGCAACAGGGAACTAGAAATATGAAGATGAGGATTATATCCACCATTATGTTGTGCCAATACTTGGACCTTTTCTTTATATTATAAAGGCATGCAATATTTTGCCTGGAAAGCTTTAAGCCCCATGGAGATCATGTTTTTGAGTCGAGGGTGGTGCTATCTTCTGTCTGGAATGTTTGTTGGTGAGTATTAATGTCATTTTCTTTTGTTGTTTTTTTCTAATTTATTAGATTAGATATGATCCATTCCAAATGATTTTGAACTTTGGAATATGTGGGATCACATATTTTAGTGGAAGTCGCAGAGCTCTTTGCATAGGTTTGATTCGTTGCAAGTTTGAAATCTCCTTATAGAAAAAATGATGATGATGATTCATCTTACACGCCTACAATTCCTATGAAAAAGAAGAGGAAAAATTGTTGAGAGAAATGAGTCTTGTATCCCTGTCGTAAGTGGTGAAGGGGATGCTGGTACAAAGAGTGAGGAGAAAAGTTCAAAGAAGGTTAGGTTTTCTATGAAGAACAACCTGGTGTGGAAGCCAAACAGTCCAATGCCTCCACAAGACTTTACGGTTGCCACCTACGCTTACTCCCCGAGGCAGTGTTTTGAAGAAAGGAGTGCCTCCTGGCCCCATAAGAGATCTGCTTCCCTCCAGGAAGAAGATGAAACAGAAAAGGAAAGGCCGCAAGATACTAAGGACCGTTTTCCCCGCCATGAAGCGGCTGAAAAGGATGAAAGCTATGTCTTCTTAGTAAACTTCAAGTTGACAGGTGCTTGTTCGTTAACTATTTTTTAAAAAAGTTTATTGTGTTATTGGAGATTTTTTAGATCACATCCGGGACTTCACATTTGTTCTGCTTAGGATTTTTGGTAGCCTTTCGTTAAACACTAAAATTCATTCCTTTGAAGAAATTTGTTCAAGCAGAGTTGGTCTTTGAATTAGTATGTTATTGTATGACCACCGTGTCAAATGCGCTTATGCTTTTCTTTTTCCCTCCTTTTTATTGATCATGTGATTGAAAACTGGTATATCTAAGTATCCTTTTAATGATTGGGGTGTATCTTTTATGTTTCTGCCTCTTTCTGTTGCTGACATGATAAAAGCCTCAACTTTCCTTGAGCCGAGGGTCTATTGGAGTACAACCTCTACCTTTCGAGGAAGGGGTAAGGTCTGTATACACTCTATCCTCCCGAGCCCCACTTCTTGTTGTTGAAACAAAGAATATATAACCTCTATAAGACGAGGATGACTTTAAGGACATTAGACGACGCTTTATAATTTTGGTTGAGTTTGAGCAAGCAATGCTTGGTTTCCTAGGGATGGGAACTTATATATAGATAATTATACAAGGAACTAAGCTGATAATGAGAAAATCAGCTTGCAATAGTGGATTTGCTAGCTAGATGTAGGAAAGTAGGGTGAGAAATTAAGAAGAAAAATTAGGTGTAATGGCATTTATTGGTTAATGATTTAACTCAATTAAGATTTTTCATTGACAAAATAGGGTAGTTACTCTTCTAATCGTGAATTTTGTGGAGAGTGATATGCCAGGGAGGAAGATTCTACTCTGTTTTGCTTGGACTCTTCAAAACTGTCGACAGATGTGTGTCAAATAGTGTATTTTTTAAGAATCCGACACGGATTCGTCAATATTTTGGAGAGTCCGAGCAACTTAGATTCTACTCATCATACTCCTATTTAAACTAATAGAAAAAGAGAGAAGACAGATGAAGCTAGTGAATTGGATATTTATTTGCTAATTTGTACTGAGAACTTGTTTCTAATGTTAGACTAAAACATGTTTGTTATTAGAGTTTTTATCTTTGTTGAAGGTTTATAAATATGGGGATTTGATATTTTCAAAAAATAAGTAACTTTAATTGTTTTCTTGGTTTGTTTTTCATTCAAGAAATTTATGGATAGAACTTACATTTTCAAATTAGCTCCAATGGAACACTTTGCTTTTAAACATAATGATAGTTGTTTTTGCAGTTTCTAGAGCTTCATACAGTGCCACCTGAATTTGTTAGTCTGATCTTTATTTAGTTAATATATATGTTTTAATTGAACGGAGGAACTATTGAAACAGCCTCTCTACTTTATGGGACTATCCAAAACAAGCTCCACTTTGTGGGATTATACTGTCGTTATCTTTATTTAGTTATCCCGATTAATCCAAGATTGAAATTTGACTAATTGATTGATTTTTAGGGAGAGTGAATGAGGTTTAGTTTTTTTTTCTGAAAATTTTTATTGTGCTTATGGATGGTCAAGTGTTGTTTAGATGATTAACAGCAGTACGTAACAAAAAGACATAAGCTACATTGAAAAGTCACTATTGGTTCATTGTTCATGTCTTTTCTTGAGTTTCATTTTGGAAGAACATCCCCTCGTGGCTGATATTTATTGCAGAAAATTTTATCTCTTGACTCGAAGCAAAAATATTTTAGATTATTTAATTATTTTTTGTTATGACATTTCAGGTCTTCAGGAAGGTAAAAAGAAGAGATGTCACCTTCTTAAGAAAAGGAAGGTAAAAAGAAGAGATCCAAAAGAACTTGGCACAAATTGCATAATGTGCAGGAAAATCAAAGGTTGTTTTAGCTTTAGTTCAAACTCTTGGTTTTATCCTATTGAAATTTTGGTCTCGATGTCTCTTTGGTTATTGCATAATACCTAAGTTGAGATTTAAGGACTCTTCCAGAAAACTTAATTTTCTCCATAAATGGTGATTGGTTGTACAACTTTATCTCAAGGATATGACAGAAATTGCTTACATATTAAAGTTTTGAACCTTTCTCTTTGTAGAAGATGCCAACAGAAGTAAGAGTAAAAGAGGTAAACACAATTTTCAATCATAATGCTATACCAATTAAAGCATTTGTGCTTCCCTGGAGATGAGACTAGCAAAAGGAAGACTAGATAAGGTAAAGCTAATTTTAATTCGATCTCTTCTTTGAATTTAGTACTAAGAAATTTATATATAACAATGATTTCGGACTTGACTATTGTCCAGTCATATATGTAGGTACAATAAAAGTTTGAACTGTTGTGGACCTTAAAGATTGTTAGTAGTATGTTTGTGATTTTCTATGTTGTTTCAAAAGTTTAATGTTGAAGACAAATTCTTTCAATGCAAATTAACTTTTGTCTTCAACTATGCCTACTGATCTAAGTGACTACTATTATATGATGAACATGGGAAGCAAGCAAAAATCTCACTCTCTTTTGTAAGGATCACCCGTCCATCTAAATCAGGAATTGCACTCTTGCTTTCTATATACATTTCAGAGCTGATAAAAAGGGCAGCCCGGTGCATCGCGGTGTCTGGGGACGGGCCCCACCACAAGGGTATATCGTACACAGGCTTATCTTGCATTTCTGCCAGAGGCTGTTTCCAAGGCTTGAACCCGTAATCTCCTCGTCACATGGCAACAACTTTACCAGTTACTCCAAGGCTCCCCTTCAAATCACATTTAAATTTTAGAGCCGATATTACTTTTCTTGACAGGTAGCTCTTCTTTCGATAAGGTTGGGAGAAAATGACGATGTTGCCGACAAGAAAGCTTGCAGGTTGCTTGTGCAAGTTTAAGATGAGTCCCACATTATTATGCTGGTATTAATGTGTAGACTCACTTGGTGTCATTAGTGATTGAATACATCTTTAGTTGGTAAATGTCTTGTATCTGAATCTACATATTAAATTCTAATAGATTCATTACAAGATTCATTACAGGTAGACCAACCTTGAGACGAATGCTTTGATTTTCCTTCATGGAGGAAAGTTAGGTAGCTCTTCAATTTTCAAGTTGAGCTTGGAGTTTGGATTGGAGAATTAGGGTGTGATCTGTTAAATCAACTACTTAGTACATACTTTGGTAGTGTATCAGCAAATGAATAAACAATACTCCAATATTGAGCAAATGTTTGTGTTGCGCACGGGGACAGGCCATCTAGTTTAGAGAGAGAGAGGAAACTCCGACATCAGAGACTTCAAGGCATGCTTCTTGATCACACACTTTCCTTTTTCCTTTTTTTGAATATAGATGTAGAATTAGAATTTTACTGATAAATTTGATAATGTTAAATTGATTTTGAAAATATTATTGTAAATTTAAGTCCCCCTACTTAGCACCGAAAGAAATGATAGATTTAATATTTTAAAATTTAATTTAAATAATTGTATATGGAGTTTATTTTGTATTTTATTTTAGGAATAATATATAAATGATGTATTGTTTCAGATATATACATAGCTCAACTTAAATTAAAAGTCATCGTAAGTATAAAGCTTTTATTCTAATGAAACTTAATGAAAGAAGATAATTTTTAATAGAATTAATTGATTAGGCCAAACTTATATTGTCTACGTAATTTAGTTAAATTACTATTTTCATTTTAACGATAAATAAGTAAAAGATTTGTTATAGAAATTAATACTAAAGGTAAGCGTAGTATTATAAATCATAACAAAAACTGCAAATCAGTTAAATTGGTATATTTTACATTGATGATAGATAAGTAAAATATTTATTACCTACATAAAGAAAATTTGAGGGATTTTGACATGTATAATCGCTTGAGTTACATACAAAAAAAAAGTATATAAAAATATCAATGGCTAGTTAAAGGTAAAACATGTTGGGAATTTTGATGGTATCTAATAATGATAATATAAATAATGGAAAAAAGTATATAAAAATATCAATGGCTAATTAAAGGTAAAACATGTTGGGAATTTTGATGGTATTTAATAACGATAATATAAATAATGAAAAAATTACAGTTTATAGGTAAAAATCTTTCGTAATTACATGCTATGAGTAATGTGTTAAATAATTATAATTCATAGGTAATTGTTAGCTAAAATTTAGTTTTATGTGGGCCCATTTATACAAATATAATTTCTAATGTATATAACAAAGGCAAATTAATTTTTCTCTCTCATAATTAATATTGTATTCCCACTCTTACCTGATTGGAGTAATATGCGGCAATAGATTACTTATTTGCTCTGATTGGACTTTTTAAGCAGTAATAGGTTTTTTTATGATAAAGAGATTGTGCTAATCTCAAACTTTTTTCAACTGAAATATCTTAGAATATATTTCTTTTTATTTCTTCTCCCAAAATTTCTCAAATATTATGTTCTTCACCGACAGATAAGCTGATTTTTGTCCATTGAAGATTACGTTGAAGCTTTTTTACTTTTTAGGCGGCAATAGATTTTTATGCTTAAGAGATTGTTCTAATCTCAAACTTCTTTCAATTGAAATATCATAGAATATATTTCTTCTCCCAAAATTTCTCAAATATTGTGTTCTTCAACTACAAATTAGCTTATTTTTGTCTATTGAAGATTACGTTGAAGCTTTTTTAATTCCTATAAAATCGCATAGATTTGATTTGAAGAGTTTTACGGTAAATTTTATATCTTTACGGATATATATGTTTGTTCTTCTTTATTTCTTTTAAGTTATTCTCTACATTACCCTAATTTTATTCGATTTTTCATATATATGCAGTGTTAATTAGGTGTGAAAGTAACCAATTTCTAATTTTTCAAATGGATGGGGAAACTCCTTTTAGAAGAATAACAAGAGGTATTAAACATGTAGATAAGACTAATTGTGGTACTTCATCGTTTGATTTGAGATTCAACATAAAATATTTTTGTATATTTATCAATTAGACTTTTTTGTAGTTTAGTTGTGTAGAACCTCATAATATTAAAATTTTCTATTTGTACGGTTATATTTGGTGTAAAGATATATACATATATCTACACCATATAGTTATATTTATGTAAATATAACTATGTATGTAAACATATACATATATACACACATATATATATACATATATACATATATACATAAAATTATATATATATATATATATTTAATTCGGTTAGCATATAAAATTTTTATTTGTTTTATGATATGTAGTTGTATACAATTAGTTTATGGATGAGGCTTTATATACATTTGATAATTTTTTTGTGATCATTTGTATTTTTGGGGTTGATCATTTGTGTTTTTTTGGTTAAACAGGATAGTAGTTTTGTCATCACAGATTTTCCTAAGAAGTCCCCGCATGTTTCGTGTTATGTGGAGATGAAGATATTTGATACTTTAAAACAAAAGCTATTCGGTGTTCAATTTAGAAGATTTATGGGAACATGCTTTGATCAATACGCCACTATGCCGGAATCATGGGTTCAGTCCCAATTGTTTAGGTGTGCTATGTCCTTTGAATTGAAAACTAGTTTATATACATTTTATAATTTTTTTCTTGATCATTTGTATTTTTTTTGGTTGATCATTTGTGTTTTTTTTTGTTCAACAGGGTAATAGTTTTGTCATCATAGATTTTCCTAAGAAGTCCCTACATGTTGCGTATTATGTGGAGTCTTCATTGTTACATATGCGGAGTATCTTAGCCATGAAAAAGGTATACCACCTAGATATTTTGATGCAGAAGTTTTTCTTACCCTTTATGCTACACTTCTATGTAAGCATGAGACTCAGAAGAATGAGAGTGGCGCAGTTAGTGATGATGAGAATCCGGATAAGTCAGTGAGGCCTCAATTTGAGAGTGAGAGTAGTGACATGATAATTATCCCTTAGACAGTATATATGTTCCTCCATTAATTGGTTTTAGTTAAAAATACAAACTGATCTTCAATTTTATTTTTTTTTGTTTAATTCTAATATCAACTATGTTATTTCATTTTGTTGGAAATTGTCCAGTGACATATTTTTTCAATGCTAAACTAGTCTTTGTTATAAGTGTGTTGTCTAAAGAATACTAATAGTACGCATAATAATGTGTATGTATTGGGTAATTGAATATGTCTCATAGATGAGCCATGTAATACATATTTACAATCGTCTTTACCGTTTTAGCAATTGAAATCTCTATTGACTAGTTAGTGCTTGTTTATAATTATATATTTATTATGAATTTTTTTTATATAAAACCTTGTATATCTATAGGTTAATAAAACAAGTCATGATGGAATATTACCAATCTTTTCAATTGTTATCTATAGGTTAATACTATGTTTTTAAATGTACAAATTCAATCTCTTAAGTTGTAATTGACATTTATTTTGACACATATACTATCTTGTAGAATATGCTATACATACATTAATATACATATATACATAAGATAGATTAAATGAGCGTTAAAATCAACTGCATATTACATTAAACCGTATATATGGTTAACAACTGCATTACTGATATTTTATTTATACATTTGAAGTTATTCAAATAAAAGTTAAACATAAACAAATTAAAATGTATACAGTTATCTAAATATATTTATATACATATATACATATCAACTGACATTCCCACATATATACATACATATTTATCAATTGACATTTTTGGGTATACGTTAATTTAACTGAAAATACATATATTCATATAAATGTATTACTCATATTATTAAACAACTATGTTTTATATAATTTAATTTGAAACATATACAATCTGAAAATTGTATAGGTATAAATATATGTATATGTACATTTCAAGTAAATTAAAATACATATGCATATAATATATTAAACATCAGGATAGTTAGAACCTACAAATTATTACATTAGGTTGCATATTGATACAGTTATAATGTAAAGTAAAATATATATGCAAGCTTACAGTCAGTATATAACATGAAAATAAAGTATATAACAAAGTATATAGCGTGAAAACTTACAATTTCAATTTAATATGCAAACAAAGTATATAACAAAATGTGTCATGTTATTGATCATTATTCGAACTACAATCAATCACAAGTCATAACAAAATCTTGTATGTGTTTCTCCCCTACACTCTTTTATGGTTGGGTAACTTCTGCTTCACAATGCCGCCAATCAATGTACTACTAACATGTTTCTGCTCGTACACCCGATCCTTTAAAGGACAAGTATGCTCCTGACAAAATCGACGAATCTTAAAGAAGTCAGTTTTTTTATTACTAGATGTCATCAGCAGCCAAACACATCCCCTCGATTTACACACCAAATTATATCTGCGATGTAAAAGTTATCTATTAGTGATTTATACAAAAAAATTCTGTATTTTAAAAAACTTCAAAACTGATTTGCTAACGTATACAATTCTGTATGAATAGAAACATATAATAACAACTGCATGTATCTAGTTAGACAATAATATGAATAAACTTAATAAACTTATCCATATTATATATACATAAATACATAAATACATTTTTATCATAAGACAAAATCATGTACAGAATAAAAACATAAATGCTTTAATACGATAAATACACTTACCCGACTGTATTTGATTGTCTCAGATTGAATTCTTTTACTGCTAAATTCAACTTTATATTCAACTTTTAATGTTTTTAAATTCAACTCAATACAAATTTGCTTACCAATTAATTGAATCAAACCATTGTATTCTTCTGTTTCTTCAATTGCAATCGAGTCCAACTCGTACTGTCCATACTCATAATACCAATTTCATACGCCTGAATGCTTCAGAACAATTGGTAATTGCCCCATATTTTTTTAAAAAATTCTGTAAACAAATACAGTACGCAAATTGTCAGTAACTATGAATTCAAAATAAACTAACAATTATAAGGTTTCAAAAATTGTAAAAATTCTTGTGCTAGATCACAAATTGAAATTGCAGTATGGATCGTGTATACATTAATAAAAAATAATGAATCAAAATATATTGAAATTTATATAATTTAGTCGAAAACAACAAATACACAAATATAAGCGCAAATACACAATTTTGATTTTCAAAAAAATCTTCTTTCAAGAATTTTTAAACGAAATTTGAATTGAGAAAATACCTGTTAAAATTTATTGTTGAATAACTTCTCTTTCTTCTCTCAAATCTTTCCAAAATAAATTTTTTTAGCTTTAATACAACCATTTTTGCAGATAATAAGCTTTAATGCTCATTAATGGATGAAAAATTAGTGGGAAGTTGAAATAATTTAAGGTAATTTACTACTTTCAAATTTTCTTTTTTATCTGTTATTTCAGTTAGTTTATGTTTTTTCTGATTTGTATAATTCTTATATATATACAAATAACTATTAACTACTTTTGCCTATAATTTGTAATTATTGAAACTTTCACTAGGAAATTAGTTATACGTCTTATACTTTTCCCAGAATTTTTACCAATTGAATTAGAAGTGATTTAATATCACTTGAAAATTAAAGTCTTATAATTAGTCAATATACAAGAACGGCCCATTCATGTCAACTCTCAGGTAGTGCAATAGTTGAAGAATGAGAAAGCTGACATACGCGTTTGGTTAAAAAAAATATAAAGCAGGCGTGTAGAATTTCATACACCATACATCACAAATGAACAAAAAAATTCTATTCAATTTAACTATATGGGGTAAAATCAAACTTAAAACTTGGGAAATTAAGAAACGCTACGCTGCAAGAGGTCAATAGTGACTGAGTAGAGACAACACCAAATGTTATCCTTAGAACGTAATGATAAGAGTAATCCTATTCCAGAAAAATCCAGAGTCAAGACAATCGAGGCCTTACAAGAAATTACATTTGAATTTTAATTTTAATTTTATAATTCAGGCTCAATATGTAATAATATTTCTTTTATTTTTGAATGGTATACTAATAAATATAGGTCACGTACAACGCACGTATTCTAAACTAGTTATGTTTATACGTCTACCAAATGACCCCTTAAAGTTTTTAGGCCAAAATTTACTATTAAAATTAAAAATTTAAATTTTAAAATTCCAATGTCACATAAATTTGAACAATTATATTTTAAAGTAGAACTTAAAAAGTTTTAAAATTCCAATGTCACATAAATTAGGACAGTTATATTTTAAAGTAGAACTTAAAGAGGTAAACAAATTGATTAAATAAGTAAAAATAGTGAGAGTTATCTATAATTAATATATTAAAAGTGTGAATACCTTTAAAAAGT
>JAPEIP010000006.1:119140403-119167749 GCA_026120095.1 Capsicum chinense
ATATATATATATATATATATATATATACACACACACAAGAATTCGATAGTATTGCTTAGATAAATTTAATTGATTTTTGATGAAAAAGATTATGCTGAAGCTTATTAGCCATGTTTTATTTTTGAAAAAGGTCCTTAAAATTAAAACATGAATTCATCATATAGCGAAGGTGAATGCCTTTAATTATGTCACAATAAAAGCACGTAATGATGAAACTTGTAAAACCTTTACTCTTAAATCAATAATTTTAGTTGTTAATATGCAACTTGATTAGTATTATTTTGGTGCTCTTCAATTATGTCTTTCTATTTTACTATAGAAAGATAAATTGTCCTAACATAATTTGATTTTTCACTTTATTCATTAAAACATATTATTTTTAGATTATGAATATTATTTTTGTTATAAAACTTTATAAGTTAGAGAGTAGCTTTTGCTAATAGGTCTTTAGGTTTGTGATTTTCAAGCTTTTTTTCTTCTAAGAAAAAATATTTATATTTCGTGCAGTTAGACAAATTATTTTCGAAACTCAAACAGTATTGAAAATTATTTAGTATTTGAATATTTCACATGGATAAATATATGTCGCATTTAAGGAATATTATCAATATCACAACAAAAGTTTTTATCAAGATTATAATTTTCTTCATATATATAATTATATTGTTTGACGTGAGATATATGCGCAAAGCACGTACGCTAAGCTAGTATTTGAAATAGTGGAAACAAGTGAAAATTATTTTCACTTTCACTTCTCTCACAAAAATTTAAAAATAACTTAATTTATATTTATGATCAAATACGACTCCAATCTCCAATTTCAATTTCAGCGCCAATTTCAACTTCTATTATTTTTAGTTTTCATGCCTAAACACATGCTTTAAGTTAAACAAATTGATTACACTTCTTACAGCTGAAGATAAAAACTCCGACCTTTTCTTGAAATTACTCAACATGCCACTACATCACGCATTCTGCATTGCTCAGTTAACCATAGTTCCTATATAACCACAGTTACTTTTCTCGCCTATATAAATACTCTCTCACTCTTCTCCCGCCTTCATTGCTCAGCAAAACTTTCACTCTTCTATTCAATTTCTCCACTCAAGTCTTGTTTCTCTCGTCCAACAATGGTGAACAAAAGCTTTTTGCCATTTCAATTCGGTCTTCGAATTAGTTTAATCACTTGTTACTTCACTTATTGCCTAATTTTCACGTTGATATTGTGCTTTTTTTTTTCCAGGTTGTGGCACAGAAATTGAAGGAATCGGAGATAACTGAGCAGGACTCGCTACTATTAGTAAATGATCCATCTCATATTTACTTACTGATTTTGTTACGAGCGCTTTTTTTCCTGCTCTGTTCTATTTTTACGTGTTTTGACTACCTTGATGAGCTAGTTTGTGTTTCATATAACATTGATGAAACGCGTTATATTGAAGTTTTTTTGAGTTGAATAGTTTGATAGAGTGATGATTGTTACTTAAAATAACATTTCTGATGCGTTCGATGCGTCAATTTTTATGATTTCTCGGACTACATGTGAGTCAAATCTAGAGGATAATCGATGATTTTTTACACTTACTAGTAAATGATAGATCTCACATTTGCTTACTGATTGTGTTACGAGAGCTCTATTTTTTGCTCTTTTTTATGTAGCGTCGATCTGATTTTTGCGATTTTGACTACCTTGATGAGTTTGTGTTTGATAATAATGTGATGAAATTTACTATTTCCAAGTTTTTTTTGAGTTGTGTAGCTTAATAAAACTACGACTGTTGCTTAAATTAACATTTCTAATGTTTTAGATACTTCGATTTTTATGACTAGTGACTTTTTTGTACTTATTAGTGATCGAATTAGATTGGTTTTGTAATTTTGAGTTTGTTCTTCATAAATTGAACGACTCAGAGATTACTGAGCAGGATTCACCACTCCTAGTAAACGACCAATATCTTACTGATTGCGTTACGCCAGCTGTATTTTTTGCTCTCTACTTAGCTTCGATCAGATTTTTACCTCTTCTTAACTACTTTGATGAGTTTATGTTTGATATAATGTGATGTAATTTATTATATCGAAGTCTTTTGAGAGTTGTATAGTTTGATAGATCTACGATTGTTACCTAAATAACATTTCTGATTTCTTTATGAGAGCTGTATTTTTTGCTCTGTTCTATTTAGTGTCGATCAGATTTTTTTACGTTTTTTGACGAGTTTGTGTTTAATAACACTTTATATTGAAGTGTTTGGGAGTTGTATTGTTTGATAAAGCAACAATGATACTTAAATAACATTTCTGAATTTTTTGATTCTCCCAAGTTTTATGATTAATGATGTTTTATACTTATTTGTGATTGAGTTAGTTTTGTGTGTGTAATTTTGAGTTCGTTCTATTTTGAGCTTCATTTCATTCAACCAACTATTGATCGATCTCATATTTGCGTTAAGAGAGTTGTATCTTTGCCCTGTTCTATTTAGCGTCAATCAGATATTTATGTTTTTTTGGAAGAGTTTGTGTTTATATAATGTTGATGAAACACATTCTGTCGAAGTATTTGAGAGTTGTATAGTTTGTACAACAATTCTGGTGTTTATTATACTTTGATTTTTATGATTACTGATTTTTTTATACTTATTTGTGATTGAATTAGTTTCGTGTGAGTGTAATTTGAGTTCGTTTTTCGGATTTTTCTGGCTCTTGTAACCACTTCTATGTTGAGTTTTATTTCATTCAATCAATTATTGATGTGTGATGCAAATATAAATGTAATTATATTTGTTTGTAGCTGGTGAATTCTGACTGACTCACCTCGCTTGTTTCTCTCTAGATCGTTAATTTGTTTTTGCTTTTGGTCATTGTAGAATATCATTAATTGAATCTGTTTGTATGAATTAAAAAAATTAAATAAAGAGAGGTGTAAGACATGATCTAGATCAATGAACGTGATCTGAGAAGCTAATAAGTATAAGTTGTTTAAGTTCGTCTGATTTTTCAATTTGCATTGTCTCTTGGAATTCGGTGCTTCTAACGTTATAATCTGCTTTGCATGCTATCATCTAGTGTCTGGTTTATTTTGTATTTTTAGGACGCCGAAGTATTCTAGTGACTGAAAATTTTGCATGATTTAGTTACAATCAAATGAACAGCTATATATTCTACTGTCACCACACGGCTTTTCTAGTAAATTTATTGCAGACTGCCTGCTAAGTATGTCTGCTAATGCTAATTTACTGCAGTCATGTGAAACCAACTTCTGTCTGTCACTTTGTAAATTTTCCTGTTTACTGTTGCGGGAGTTAGTCAGCAAATGGCCCTATTCATGCAGTTATTAAGTAATACGACATGCAAATTATCTGGATTAACTGTTTCTCCATGGTTATCAAAAACAGACAAGGAATCTTCTGCGTATTGCTATATTCAACATTAGTTACATCAGAGGCCTCTTTCCTGAGAAATATTTCAGTGATAAATCTGTTCCAGCTTTAGGTAACTTTTGTCTATAATTTTTTTTAACATTGGTCTATTTCAGTTTTCCGAATTAATTTACTGGATACTTACATCACAAGCAGAGATGAAGATCAAGAAGCTAATGCCAATGGATGCTGAGTCACGTAGACTTATTGATTGGATGGAAAAAGGTATGTTGATCTTTTGCTAGTTTGAAAAACTGATCCGTACAGTTCATTTCTTACCCCCACTTTCTTCTCTGTTCCTAGGTGTTTATGATGCATTACAGAAGAAATACCTGAAAACACTTATGTTCTGTGTGTGTGAAGCAATTGATGGGCCAATGATTGAGGAATATGCATGTAAGAAGATCCAGGATAAGTTGGTCAAATTATGACCTCAATTGTATTGTAGTATCATATTTGCACCAGCCAATTGACTAGATAACTATCTAGGACTTAGCTGTTTCCTGAGACAAAGAAATTGCTAAAAGAAGAGCTGATACTTTCAGTAGTCTGGCTAGTAACAATGGCTTATACACTTAGTTGTCTACTTGCAGTTTCTTTCAGTTATTCAAGTTCCGACTCTGAAGAAGTGTCAATGAATATCAATCGTATTGGAACAAAGAAAGGGGGAACATTCAAGTGTAACTCAACCACTGATATAACGCCCAATCAAATGAGGTAACTATTGGTCTAATGATTTTTTTCACTTTATCAGTCTCATGCTGGTTGTTTTTTGGATTACAAGAACCTTTTGTGTTGAAAGGAAAGTATGTTTCAGGAATTCTGCTTGTAAAATGGTTCGTACATTGATTCAGTTGATGAGAACTCTCGATAAGATGCCAGAAGAGGTAAAGCTTTCTATTGTTCCTAAAAAGCATGGTTTCATGTTTATTGACATTTGAATTGTCTGCTATCATCTTGTTGCTAAGGTTCAGTTCTCTTGGTTTTTTCTCAGCGAACTATACTGATGAAGCTTCTTTATCATGACGATGTCACGGTATACCCTTTTCTCGGTTTTGTTTGTTTCTATATGTCTTTTCTTCCCCCGTTCCTCCTTTATCTTGCCTCTTGATGTTTGAGTTTCGAGGAAATGTAAGCCTTCATATATTGTAGCCATGTGAATTATTTATTTGCATTTATAAGCACATTGCCTTTAAGAAGCTGCACTTATTATCATCTCTTTTTGACATCCGGGAAATAAGATTGCTCCTTATTAGAAGTCATCTCACTTCTGTAATTTTGTAGCTTACGTTAATTTGAGCTTGAGCCACAAATTTATTCGTGTAGTTGTGTTCTTGGGCCGCTCATGCATAGAAAACAATGCTTAGCCATATCTAAATACATTTCATAGAATTTCCCTAGCTTACTTAAGTCCAGTTCACGGTTTATATATCATTTTGTTTCAAAAGTCACTCAGCTTGTCATATTTTAGTCAAATAAAACTTTTGTAACAGAATTGCTGGTTGTGCAGCCTGCTGATTATGAGCCTCCTTTCTTTAGAGGCTGCACTGACGAGGACACTCCTAATTCATGGATGAAAAATCCTCTGAAATTGGAGGTCGGAAATGTCAACAGCAAGCATTTCGTGTTAGCTCTGAAGGTGAGGGCCTGATCACAGGAAAATGAATATTAACTACTCACTGTTTCATTAATCAATCAGTTCAGGATGATGATATCTTTTCTTCTACAGGTTAAGAGTGTGCTTGATCCTTGTGAGGATGAGAATGATGACAATCAAGATGATGTTATGAGCTTGGGAGCTGATTCTGCCGAGAAAGATGACAGTTCATCTGATAGTGAGGTAGAATATTGTTCCCCTTGCCTCAATTATTTTTATAAAGCTTGAATTTGTTTGCTATCCTTTTAAGTATGTTCATGATCCATCAATTTCAGTTCAGTGACTCTGATGAAGACCAATATATAGTTGCACCAGTTGGTAATGCATATTCCTCTATTCAACCCACCTTGTACATACATTCATTCTGTCGGTGTATTTTTAATATCATAAATTTAAAGTGACAATTTTTTTTTCTTCACAGAAAAGCAAAATGTTCAGGATAAAGGTGATATGGTTGATGAAGGTACTTTTATTTGCAGCAAATACTATCGACTTTTTGGTTGAACCAGGTTGTCAAGAACTCTAATGCGTTTATCGGTTTTTAAGATGATACTCAAGATCCTGCAGAAGATGAACAACAATTTGGCCGGGTTAAGGACTGGATCAGTGCATATCACCTTGACAAAGTTGAAGTGACAGATGTTCTCTCAAATTTCACAGACATCTCAGTGGTAAGATACTTCTGCTGGCTTTCCTATAAGTGTCGGTTTATCCATCATATACTATCCAGTCCTACACCTAATATTGCATCCTAATTACAGGCCTTGGTTGAAGGTAATGAAATAACCTTTTAAGCAGATGATGAAGGTGTTCTCAACCTAATCTCCAGTAGAGGAGAGCAGTGATAGAATACCCTCGTACCAATTCCCAAAGTTTTTGTGCCAAATAAAATTATCAGATGATTAGAGGTATTCTTTCTGGTTTTTAAGCTGTCCAAAGTTTCTTAATCTTTTTTTTTTTTTTTTAATTTAGATATTATGGAAAAGCTTGTTAAAGAAGGAATTCTTTCAAATGCTGGCACAGGCACTTACATCACTAAGAAGCAAAAGGTTTCTTATTGTTTTCTTTAATTCATTAATTGTTTACATCTAATTCTCGTGAATCATAATATATCATTTTCCAACACCCAAAATTTCATATTCCTCAAATGCAGCAATTCGACTATGAGTTTGATGTTGTGAAAGAAGAAAAAGAGGGCCAACAAAACCACCATGGCAACCAATCTCAGCATGGCAAGGGTGAAGATTACATGTACATGAAGGTGAGCTCTGATTAATATCATTTGAATCGAGCTTAAAAGTATCTAGTGAATGTGTGCTATAACCTTCTGAATTGCATCTACCCTCTTCAGTAAAGTTGATCCATATTTTCTTAATTTATTAACTGTATTTGTGGATTACACAAGCCTGTGAATTTTGCCCACTTACTTTTCCTATTTCTCTAATTGCTCTGTCTGGGAAGTGGTCCTCTGAAATAAATTTCATTACCAGGGGATTGTGATTACACTACTGCTCTACCTCGTGACTGCTCCTTCACATTTCAGTAATATATACGAAGTTATTATACAGTGCTTATTGGTCACTTAATTTCTACGGCCCCTTCTCCCTTCCTCCTTTATATTCAAGAAAATAACATATATTCTTGCATGATGACTAGTTTATTGAGGGATGTGTGCGTGTTTTTACTACTTGCTTACTTGGGTGTTGATAGCTAAAGCATCATACAATTCGGGAGCTTGAAGATAACATTTGTGAAAGTACAGAGAAGTATTATATTTGTCCTCTCTTAAGGTCTTTGGAAATAGTACATATCCCAATAATGTCCTATAGATTGAGGAGACAGAAGTTCCAGATTGTCATTTAGCAACTTAAACAAAGGAGAGAAGTCCGGTGAAGTTAAAAGAGGAGTATGAATAACGATTTTCCTTTTACGAGGACTATGAATAAAAATTTTCCTTTTAGAGGGAGTATAAAAAACAACTCCCTTTCAAAGGCTTAAACAAAAATCTTGTGATAGTTTGCTAATGCTGATTTGCATGAAGTTGAATGTTACTTCCTGGATTGCATGTTAACAAAAACAGTCTCTTGTTTCAGGCTTTGCTTCATGCTCTTCCAATGAACTATGTAACTGTTGCCAAGCTTCAAAGTAAACTGGAAGGAGAAGCCAACCAAACTGCAGTGAAGAGGCTAATTGATAAAATGACACAAGATGGATTCGTTGAGGCTAAGAACTACCGTAGACTAGGTAGCCTTTGCCTCAGGCATCATATTTCCTGCTTTTGTATGGAGCAGAAAGACTAAGTACCGGTTACCCAATGATGGACTGATTTTGTCATTGCAGGGAAGCGTGTGATCCACTCTGATCTGACTGAAGAAAAGCTGGCTGAAGTTAAGAAGGTCTTAGCAAAAGACAGTACGGTAATAGTCTTGAATTAAATATAAGTTAAAACAGTTTCTTGCACTTCTACTATTTTAACTCTGCTTTAACTATGATAAATGGCTAGGATATTGACATGCATGAATCGGGTAATGATTCTAACTATCTGAATTTTGATAAGGCTTAGTCAAGTTACTGCTATAGTTACCATCAAGATTAGAACACAATCTGATACTACTTTATGGCTACTAGACAACAATGTTAGAAATCTATCCACTTGTGGTGGTCTCCACTCTATTGGATCGGATCTCACACGTACTAGAGGCAAATCTGATGCATACAGGAATGGATCTGTCATGAGTGATCAGACTGTCTCCAAGAGAAAGGAGCATGAAAACACACCATCAAGCAAGGCTGAGGTTGGTTCATTTGTGGATTACCTCAATAATCTGGAGGTAATTAATTAGTTGATCACCTAATGAAATTGCAGTGACAAATAATTAGATATGATGTTTGTGCAGCCTGTAGCTTCTCGGGAGAGTTTTGTTCCTGGTAAGGAGAATGGAAGAGCTAATGGAAAACCAAACAAACCTGATGAGTATGAAATTTTCTGTAGCAGGTCCAGTCAGGAAAAACGAAATAGGAAAGCGAGCATGGTATGCCATCAGTCTTTCCAGAAAATCTTAGTTAAGAATCGTGACTGAAGTGAAGTATTTGGAAATATTTCTTATTATTGTTCTGTTCCTTTCGTCTTTATCTACAGGTAAAAGAACCCATCCTTCAGTATATGAAACGCCAAAAATCTCAAGTTGCTTGATGATGGTTCCTTAAGCTTTAGTGGTGAAAAATATGGGCCAGTTTACTTACTACAGTAGAGTATTTTTTTTCCCCGGTAACTTAGTGGTTGTACTTAAGTAAAAGGATAGTGTTCTTAAGTCTTCCCAACGGTTTGCATTGCTTTCTTCTTTGTATTTTCCCTTGTTAAATTGCTTGTGGACCTCACAGCAGGCATGTAACAATATGCAAGTATGCAACAGACAATGCTGTTATCGCTGCTAGATAAACCTATGCACGTAGTTTATCCAATTCACAACTTCATGTTCACGTATGATTTACGTACGTTTTCGGGCATATCTTTAATACTTTATTGAGCTAATGACGAGAGGTTAAGGGACCGACCATCAAGGAAAATTTTTGCAGTTCAATGAACAAAAATTTCTAGCTATCAGAGACAAGTGCAAGCTTCTGTTCAGATTATACATATTAAAGAATACAAAAACATTAAGTTTGAGTCTAAGCCACTAGATCTGAGGAACAAGTAATAAACAATGATGGCTCAGCACTTTTATTGAAGCAAGGTAATAAGTCAAATATATATATATATATATATTCTTATTAGGTTATTGGTTTATCCAATAAGAAAAAATCAAAGTGAATCAATAAGTCAATATTTTTTTTTTTATAAAATCATTAAAGAACTGTTAACCCAATAACCCAATAACAATAAACTAATAATATTTTTATCGATTCGATTTTTGCACACTCCTAGCAAAGGGGGTGGTTTTCAGTCTTCGATGGACTTGAGATACCCATCATGGACAGACCCTGGTTTGCATTACAAAGTTGGTATCAGAGCCTAGGTTCATGGTCAATTGATTGCTCACAAAGTCGTGTCAAGTAGAGTCTCTTTTATGGGTGTGTAGCGTGCCACGCTTATATGGGAGAGGCTACGAGGCACTTAGGAATGTTTCCCTTTCTTATGTTATATTTTTGGGCTGTAGAGTCTAGGATATCTCCTCGAATTCCCATTTGTTCACATTTCGGATCATGCCTTCCAGAAAATCTAATGCCCTTGGATACTCTTCTGTCCCGCCTGAGGACAATGTGGATGGAACTCATCCTACCTGTGGGGTACATACCCTACCTTGGGTCCTTGCTTTTAATTGCCCTCGTGGAGTTCCATTGGTTACCACTAATTCTTCTCTCACTGGTGACACTCCTGCTCAGTACCTTTAGGAGATATTAGTAATGTCGAGTTTTGTCGTTTTATTCATATGTTGACCTAGTTGATGACATCTTAGTCATGTCAGTCGGGTCTTGTTGGTAATGCTATGAATTCTACTAAAGTTACTCGAGTTGGGTAGTTTATGAGACTCAATCCCCTGACCTTTACTGTCTCTAAGGTGTAGGAGGATCCTCAGGGGTTCATAGATGAGATGGAGAAGATCTTCCGAGTTGTGCATGCTTCTTACTCCGAGGGCATGGAATTTGCCGCATATCAATTGAAGGATGTGGCATACCAGTGGTATGAAGAGTGGGATCACTATGGGATAAGTTTTCTGGTGCCTTTCTGGATCATTTTTTCCCTTAGGAGTTGAGGGATGCTAAAACTGAGGAGTTCATCAATCTGAAACAGGGTAGGATGACTGTGAAAGAGTATGCCTTGGAATTTCACTAGTTTTCCTATTATGCTCCTGAGCTAGTGTCTAACATGAGGGCTAAAATGAGAAAGTTTGCTTCGGGCTTGTCTCCGGACTTGGTGCTGGAGTACAAGGCTTGTTTAATAGTGATATGGATATTTCTAGGATTCTGGTGTATATTCAGCTGGTTGAAGATGAAAAGAAGAAACAAGTCGAAATAGGGGAAAGGCAAAGTAAGAGATCCCGATATTCTGAGCAGGATGAAGGTTAGCAGAATAATGGTGAAGGTGGAGGCAATGGTCTAAGAAGAAGTGGGGAAATTCTAGTTCTTATTCTACGGCTAGTGCTCCATATCCTAAGCCGTTCGGTGATCTCCGCTTTGAGAACAACAATGGGTTTAAGGCACAAAGTGCCCAATACTTAGCCATTGGGGCCAATTAGCTCTATCATATCCTCTTTGCAGATTTTGTTGATAGTTATACCGTGACTTTTGTGCTGAAGGGAGGAATAAATATTTCAGGTGTGTCCAGCCTAGCCATATTCAGAGGAACTGTCCTTCAGGTCACGTTGCTATTAGGGCTAATAAGGTCCCTAATGCTGTTTCTTCAGCTCCTGCACCAAAGGGTGCTACTTTTGGTACTGACACTGGTCGAAATTATCTGTATGCACTTTCCACCCATTAGGATTTTGAGGTGTCCCCCCGATGTCGTTACTGGTACACTAAAACTTTTCTCTCGTGATTTATATTGTTTGCTTGATCCTGGGTTTACCCTTTCTTATGTGACCCCTTATGTGGCTATTCATTTTGAGTTTGCTCCTAAGTGTATTCCCGATCCCTTTTCTATGTTAACCCCTGTGAGTGACTCTATTATGGGTAGGAGAGTCTACAGGGGTTGTGTGGTATCTATCTGTGATAGGGAGACGTTGGTGTATTTGATAGAGTTGTAGATATTAGATTTTGATGTTATCTTGGGATAGATTCGCTCGATTCATGCTACACATCTCTTGATTATAGGACCCGAAGGTTCAGTTTCCAATTCTTGAATGAACCAATGATTTAGTGGGAAGGGAGTTCCCTAGTGCCTAAGGAAAGGTTCATCTCTTATCCGGGAGCTTGAAAGTTAATTTCCAAGAGGTTTCTTTGTCACTTGGTCCGGTTTAAAGATTCTAACTCAGAGATTCCTTCTTTACAATCTATCCATGTGGTCTGTGAGTTTCCTGAAATGTTTCCTAATAATCTTCCTGGTGTTCCTCTCGATTGGGAAATTGATTTTGGGATTGATCTCTTACCGAACACTCATCCTATCTCTATCCTTCCTTATAGAATGGCCCCAATGGAGTTGAAAGAACTTAAGGAGCAGTTGAAAAATCTCCTTGATAAGGTTTTATTAGCCCTAGTGTTTCTCGGTGGGGTGCTCCTATACTCTTCATGCATAAGAATGATGGGTCCCTTCGATTACGTATAGATTACCATCAGCTAAATAAGGGACTGTGAAAAATAAGTACCTTTTTCCCAGGATTGATGATCTCTTTGACCAGCTTCAGGGTGCTAAGTACTTTCCTAAGATTAATCTTTGTTCAGGTTACCATCAGTTGATGATTAGGGAGGTGGACATCCCTACGACTACTTTCCATACCAGTATGACCATTATGAGTTTCTGGTTATGTCTTTTGGATTGACTAATGACTCAAAAACGTTTATATATATCTTATAAACCCGGTATTCTATTAGTTTCTAGACCCATTTGTCTTTGTGTTTATTGATGACATTTTGGTGTATTTGAAAAGTGAAGAGGATCATACCAATCACCTCCGTATAGTATTGCAGACTCTTAAGGGTCAACAATTATATACTAAGTTCTTAAAGTGTGAGTTCTGGTTGAATGCTGTTACTTTTCTGGGTTATATTGTTTCTAGTGAGGGGATCATAGTGGATCCACAAAAAGTTGTGGTGGTTAAAAAGTGGCCTAGACCTACGACTCAAATCGATATTCGGAGCTTCTTGGGTTTGTCCGGATATTATAGGAGGTTTGTGGAGATCTTCTCATCTATTGCTGCTTCGATTGACTAGACCGACACAAAAAAAGGTAAAGTTCTTGTGGTTCGATGCTTGTGTAGGTAGCTTTGAGAAGTTGAAGGATAAGTTGACTTCTGCTCCTATTTTTATCCTACCCAAGGGTACCAATGGTTTTGTTGTTTATTGATATACGCCTTATGTGGGATTGGGTTGTGTGTTGATGTAACATGACAAGGTTGTTAAGTACGCTTCTAGGCAACTTAAGGTGCATGAGAAGAACTACCCAACTCATGATTTGGAGTTGTTAGCTGTGGTTTTGTCTCTAAAGATCTAGCATAATTATTTGTATGGAGTTCATCTGGACATCCTCTCAGTCCATAAGAGTTTGCAGTATGTGTTCACCTAGAAGGAGTTGAATCTCAGGCATAGGAGATGTCTTGAGTTGCTCAAGAACTATGACATGAGTCTTCATTATCATCCAGGTAAAGCTAACATGGTTGCTGATGGTCTTAGTAGGTTGTCCATAGGGAGCTTGTCTCATGTGGATGAGGATAAGCGAGAATTGATAAAAGATATTCACTGGATGACTAATCTTGGAATTCGTCTCTTGGATTCTAAGGATGGTGGTATAATTGTTTAAGAGGTGGCGAAGTCGTCTCTTGGTGCAAAGGTAAAGGAGAAATAGGTTTTTGACCCTTTTTTGATGCAGATCAAGGATGATGTGGGTCACCAGAAGGTGATGGCTTTTGAGATTGGTGGTGATGGTATCTTGAGGTATCAAGGTAGACTGTGTGTTCCCGATGTTGATGGGATGCGAGGAAGGATTTTGGTTGAGGTTCATGATTCAAAGTATGCCATTTATCCTAGTTTGACGAAGATGTACCATGACTTGAAAGAGGTTTATTGGTAGAATAACATGAAAATGGATATGGCCAATTTTGTGGCCAAGTATATGGTTTGTCAGCAAGTAAAGGTGGAGCACTTGAGGCCTGGTGGTTTGTAGTAAGAGATTGAGTTGCCCGTGTGGAAATGAGAAGTAATTAATATGGATTTTGTTACCGATCTTCCGTGGTCTCGCCATCAATTTGATTTGATTTGGTTCATCTTAGATAGGATGACCAAGTCTGTGCACTTCCTGCTAGTGAAGACTAACTATTCGATAGAGGATTATGCTAAGCTCTTCATTCAGGAGATCGTGAAGTTGCATGGTGCTCCAGTTTCTATTTTATCTGACTGGGGTACGTAGTTCTCGTCTCACTTTTGGCACTTATTCCAAAGAGGTTTGGGGCCTAAGGTGAACCTTAGCACCACTTTTCATCCTCAAACAAACGGTCAAGCATAAAGAATAATTCAAACTTTGGAAGATATGCTGAGGTTTTGTGTGCTTGATTTCGATAGTAGTTTGGTTAATTATTTGCCTCTCATTGAGTTTGCATATAATATCTATCACTAAAGTATTCAGATGGCTCCTTTCGAGGCCCTTTATGGTAGGTGGCGTAGGTATCCTATTGGGTGGTTTGAGATTGGTGAGAATAGGTTGTATGGTCCCAACTTGGTTCAACAAGCTATAGAGAAGGAAAAGGTGATTCGAGATAGGCTTAAGATCGCTTAAAGTTGCAAAAAGTCCTATGCGGATGAGAGGCAAAGGGACTTGGGTTTGATGTGGATAATTTGGTGTTCTTGAAGGTGTCTCCCATAAAGGAAGTGATGCAGATTTGGAAGAAGGGGAAACTCAATCCCCATTATGTTAGTCCATATCGTATTTTGAGGCGAGTGGGCAATGTTTCTTATGAATTGGAATTGCCACCTAGTTTGAGTTCCATTCATCCAGTCTTCCATGTTTCGATGTTGAAGAAGTGCGTGGGTGATCCTTCCTTGGTTGTTTCTTTAGAAAGTGTGGGTGTTTCGGACTCCTTGTCTTACAAGGATGTCCCGGTTCAGATTTTGGATGGCAACTTTGTCGTTTGAAGACTAGGGATGTGGCTTCAGTAAAGGTTATATGGAGGAACCATAAGGTCGAAGAAGCTACTTAGGAAGCTAAAGAGGACATGAATTCCGAATATCCGTTCTTGTTCACCGCTTTGGATAATCGTGCTTGAGGTATGTGTATTCCTTAATATCTTTGTTTTTAGTCTTTGTTAAGGGAAAGTGTAATTGTGTTTTGTGTTAAATCGTGCTAAGGGATGCCTTGCTTCATCATTTGGGGATGAATAATCCTGGGCGGGGGGAGAATGTAACACCTCAGATTTTGGTCCTTAAAAATTTCTTGACCTTTAAGCTCACTGCCCAAATTATGACTCTCCCTACGAGTCATAGGGTGTCTATATGGATCATCGTACCCTAATCATATCCAGACCATGTGCTAGCCTGAAGTTTATGCTGTGACTAAGACTAGGGGTTACGAGTCGTAAAGACTCTATACAAGTCATATAGTCCCCAACCGTAGTCTGACCAGTAAAGTTTGCCTAAGTTGCTGCCTTGATCATGACTAGACCCAACGAATCGTAATGGATCTATATGAGTCATAAGGTACCAGTCGTAGTGTGACTAGTGTGTACCCAAAGGTATCTGTCTTAATTACAACTCGGACACTACGAGTCATAGGGTCACTTGACGTGTAGCCTCTGGCAACCATTTTCAGCTTTTAATTAAGGGCACTTTGGACATTTTCCCTCTTCCCCAATCATGACCCACAAATTAAAATCCCTTTAGGGTATCATTATCAGTCCAAAACAAATCAAAATAACTTCTCAAACCCTGTCAAATCTCCAAGGTCAAGAACACTTAGGATTTTCAAGAAGTTGGTCAATTAGGGCTCTCAAGGGTGATTTCTTTCCACGATTGTGATACTTTCAGGCATGTTACTCTTCCCCAAATATCATTTTATGAGAAGCATGTGTTTTAAATAGTTTAATTGTATTGATTTGAATGTGGGTTTTGACATGAGTAGAGGGTTTTGGAATGGTTGACCCTTGAATTGTTTTTCCCATGGTTTTCATGAGTTGTTTATGCTTTAAATTGAATGTTTTGAACTAATGGGGTGCATAGGTATGGAAATTGGAATAAGGGTCGAGGTATTCTCCCAAATTGATGTCTTTGGACTTGAAATTGGTTTTTGATAATTGTGTTCCTTCAACCCACTTGTATAAATGGCTTTAAATTGTGGATTTGTCTCTTGGTTTGACTCACTCACCTATCCTATTGCATTGTATAAATGGTTAAACAATAAACATGGATTTTGAAAGCCTTGTTAGCTAAGTTTTGATTTAATGAACAAAGGGGGTCGAGACATTCTCCTAAGTTAATGGAATTGTAATGGCATACTGATGAGCTTGCAAGTGAATGGTTGGACGATATCTGTGGTGTGCCTTCATGTATAATTCCTTGGTTAATGAATGGGGTATGTGAAACTTGTTTTTATTGGGTTTAATGGGGGCTATATAGCTAAGCTGTGAATGTGTAGGTCTCAAATAACTTATACTGAAACTCATTTTTGCCGACGTTAGGGTTGGTCTTGATGATCGTGTCCATGGTTCACACTATTGATATATTTTGTATCTAGGATTGACGTGGAGTCGGGGCATCCCCTAGTCTCCTTAATACCTCCGATTCGTGTAGCAAACACGCACTGTGTCCCTTTCGGTAGGGGGAGATGAACCCATATAGCCTGTGGATGCCTGTTTATGACAGTTGAGCTATATAGTCCAAAATAACGTTTTACTATCATGCTAAATATTGTTCCCTATCTCAGAATGTTATATATATGTATATGATTATGTGCATTGGTTTTGAATAATTTTGGACTGATTTAATCATGACAATATTTCACCCCTATTCCTTGAGTTACATGCTATTGCTCATCCTACTAACAATCCCCGGATGCTATATCCCCATATGGTGCAGGGTTCAAAGGCACTTTTACTTTTCCTGCGCAGTGATAGGTTATCTCAGAGTTGTTCGTGTGTCATCTTGAAGTGGTGAGCCTCTTTTTTCCGAAAGGCCCATTACTTCTTGGTTTAGTATGTCTTAAACTATTTTATTTTTGCATTCTTTTGGTTATTGTCAGGGGGAATTTCCCAACTTAGATTATTTTTGGATTAGTAGAGGCTTTATGGATATTACTATGGATTGTGTATTGATGTAAACACTCTTAGATGTCTTTGAGCTTTTTATTTTCTATCTTGTTATATGTTTGAAATTCAGCCACTGCTGGGTATGTTATGTTCTATTTTGCTAGGCAAAGGGGGTGGTCCACTATCCTCAGTAGACTTGAGATACCCATCACGGCCAGGACCTGGTTCGTGTCGTTACACTCATATGCAGAATTTGACAAGCTAGGTATTACCAACCATTTTGTGATCGCTTTGATAAATCTCACCCTTTACCTTGTAAGTCTCAAGGTGTCACTTTACTAATCCTTGTCTTTGATCCCAGTTTAACTATCACCTTGAGGGTATCAAGTTATTAGACGAGAGTTGATAGCCTCGAATCACTATTGTAATCCTCTTTTCCCAATCTCAATCTCATTTGTGAAGACGATCTTGAATACAGGTAGGTTCTCAGTGTTGGACATCGCTAATAAAGCAACTAAACTGAAGAACATCACAATGCAAGTGTAAATAGTGATCTAGAAGGACCTCACGCTTCCTCTACTTTATTATTCTACTAGGGTTCCCACAACCTTAGCTATGGGATGTCATTCATAGTTGCAAGAAATACCATGAAATTCAGTAAAGAAAGCATAAAATTAATCTCACAACAATGAATAATAAAACCCAAAGTCTCAAATCAATTAATCAACCAAAAACCAAGAACAAAGAGATTCCAAGCTCAAAGGTCAATCTTAGAATCAAATATATGTTTGTGAATAGTATGTACATGAAAGTGCATAAAATTCTCTCTAAAACCTAAAAAACATCATAGGATTATTTATAGATTACATAAAAATCCTAAAATACAAACCAAAACTAACCGAGAAACTTGGGTCGATTGCCACTTACCCAAGGTAAGTGGCCATCATAAGTGGCACTTGCCCCAGGTAAGTGGCCATCAGAAGGGTCCAAAGTTTGAAATCTTCAACTTCTCAGAACCTTCAGTCTCTGCCACTTACTCTAGGTAAGTAGCCATCGTATGTGGAACTTACCCTAGATAAGTGACTCATCATAAATGTTAGTCAAAATTTTATCTTTCAGGTTCTCTGAATTTGAATCTTCTAGAACCTTCGACCAACCACCTATGCCACATAAGTTCTACCTACACCATGTAAGTAGCCTCGTAAGTGGGATTTTCTGCAATATCGACTCGTTTTCTTCATGTTAAGCTCGAAAACCTAGTTTTCTGCAAAACAAGACTCAAAAACACATCATATCTCCTAAAATAGCCCTAAGTACTTGCATATTTTTTGGGTTTAAGCATCGAAAGTTCCATGAAACCATGACATATTAATACCCCCAACTTAGCATTTTTGCATGTACTCAGGAAACAAAGCATAACAAAATAACACAATGATTCTTAACTAAGACAAACCTAAGATACCTACGACATTCAATCTCAAATTCAACTCAAACACATCTCCCCCTCTTATTTTAACTTTTTAAAACCAATTGTTTGGATCTATGTAGCACAATAATGTGACATAAGGGAATCAAGATATGGCATTACAGTGGCAACACATAATCAAACATATGTACAAATCACACTACTCGAACAAATAAGCAGCTAGCAACACAACCCATGCACCCTCACAATAAAGTCCTACTCACTCAGTAGAATAATGCATGTTAATGCTGGGACGATAGCAAGACACTCACACTCTCAAAATAAGTTCCACAATGTACATAGAATACCATAGGCTTGCCCTTATTTTATTTACCCTAGTTTTTGAACAGTCAGACTAGGATTGCTATAGGACTTTATTCGGCTTGTAACGTAGGCTTGGGGGCTGGTATGGTACGTTTAGGAAGTTTGTGCTTAAGCCTCCTTGACACTACAATTACATTAGGGGTCTACTTATCAACCAACTTTTTTTTATTCTGTCCTTATTTCTCCCTTTTTATTATTTTAATGCTCATTTAGGTTGGGTGCAATTTCGTATATTCTTTCTTTTTTTCTTTTTCTACCATACCCAACCCTACTTTTTTTTTCTTATTACGCCCTTCTTCGTACCCACTTTTAATCACGCACCCCTATGATAGCCACCCTCAACTTAGGCAATTTGCTTAAATTGAGGTGCACAATTTCCAAGGAGGACTAAGGACAAAATAGATTCATTATAATTAAAATGGGAAGGTGAAAAGTGAAAAAAATAGTCTATATAGGCTCAAATTAGGGATCAAGGGATACTTAATCACATTTGTTAGGTCATTTATGCTAAAAGAGGACTAATTCAAGAACGACCTATGATCCTTTCCTAACTGATTATCCTACAACCTAGGCAAGATTAATCGAGCAAGTTTTGGATTCAACTCACAATAGGAACTATGTAAGCATCTCACACACACATGACACAAGGTTACATCACAAACTACTACTTATTCGGTTCATGAAAATGCTAACTATGATTATCATATCCCTGATCCTAATGCCATAATGAGATTAAAAGTGGGCACACATATATACACATCACACAGTTCAAAAAATATTTCTTAAAGTGGTATCATTTTTCTCAAAAACTATTTAAGCACAATTAGAATACATCATCAACTGTCTTAGGCAAACATTTTTCTCCAAGTTAAACAAAAACAACACAAAACATTTTGAAACAAAACACAATACATCGTAACTATGCTAGCTCTACTAAGAATAGACTCTGGGGAAAAGAGACACGAAAACAAAAATCCCAAGAGGACATCTTGACCCACAAGTAGCCCACCCTTATCAAATAGGCATGCATTGTCCCCAATTCATTAGGTCACTACAATACAAGAGAGCTAGAAATATACCTGTGGCACCTTTAGGTGCGTAGATCCGACGTCAATCACACTAACATGAATTAACATAAATGCACAAAATATACCTTGGGTTGCCCTCAAGCAGCGCTTGATTTAAAATCGCGGCATGACACGGGTACCTTCATTACTCCAAATTTGTCAAGGTAGACAAAGGATTGACCTCTAGAATCATCCACATAACTTATTATCGAAACCACCCTAATGTCAGTCGGTTGCTTCATGGTTCTACGAACATTAAATGTGACCTTCTCATCATTAAGCCTGAACATAAGCTCACCTTTTTCCATATACACTAACGAACTACCAGTGGCCAAAATGGTCTTCCCAAAATTATGGGCATCTAAAACTCAACTTCATAATCCAAGAAAACAAAGTGGGCTAGAAAGATAAAGTTGTCCACCTTTACCAAAATATTAAATGATATACCCACAGACTTCTTTACTGTATGATCTGCCATCAAAAACCACATCATCGTTGGTTCGGGAGGTATCAAGCCCAACTATTTGACCACTGCCGACAAAATCAAGTTGTTCTGGCACCCAAGTCATATAGAGCTCTGGAAAATCTAGATGTCCTAATAATGTAAGGAATCGTGAAAGTACTGGGATCAACCTTTTTTTGGTGCCAGAGATCGAGACATAATCACGCTACTATGATGCAACCCACCAACATCCTCATAAGTGATAGATCTTTTTTTCGTTACCAAATTCTTCATAAATTTTGCATACCCAAGCATCTACTCAAGAGCTTTAAGAAGAGGGATATTCCAACTCAACTCTTTCAGCATAACAATAAACTTTTTATACTCCCTTTTTTTTGCTTTAACCTTTAAGGACAAGGTGGGGGAGGTCATGGAATTATTTTCAATATAGGCTCTACTTTTTTCCCTTTTCTTTTATCCTTCTCAACATGTTTATCAACACCAATCAATTTTTGTGATAACTCACCACTAGTCATCAAATTTTTAGATTTCACTTTCGGTGCCTCATTGATATCAACCACACCATTCCTTATCTCATCAATCACAGACATAGGGGGATGAATAGTAGCCTTACCACTCCAAGTGGTGATGGCTAGATAGTGACTGTATTTTTTAGATTTTGCATAATATTGCTCGAAAGAATGCTCGATTGACGCTGATTCAACATGGCCAATATTTGGCCAAATTACTGTTCAAGTTACTTGATCGCAGTTAGATGTGATTCCACTTTCTGGGTCAAGCCTGAAATTTCAGCCTTAATATCCTTAAGGTAATTTTCTTAACCCTTATGATCTTTCACTAGCTTAGACAACATAGCCTCCATTCTAGAATCAACATCTTTGTTCCCCGATAAATATAAACCATATTTTTCTCCTTATAATCATCCTTACATATCCAGTCACCATCTCTCTCTCTACTTATATATATTTCTATAGTAGTTTTGACATTAATTCCCTTGACTAGAGTTCCAATTATCTTGAGTAGACTATTGGCCCTTGGCTTAAAATTTGCCAACTCACAATCTAGATACTTTGCCTCTTTATATATATTAGAATTATATGACCTAAAAGCTTTTCCCATTGCTCCCAAGACATTCACCTTCTTGGTATTCATTGTTGTAAACTTCTTTATCAGTAACCCAATCTTCGTCCTAAGTTGTGTAACCTCTTGATCCACTAAATTATCTTCCAATATAGGCTCATTAGAAGCACCACTAGTATAATCTCCTGCACCTCTTTCTGCCTCCTGAGTACGCCACCCCTAGTTGGTAAGAGAAATCTAATCTTAGATTTTCGATGTTAAGTCCTACCACAGGTTGAACACTCTGCAAGTAATAATATCTACCATAGCTCTAGAAATTTTATTCAGGGCACGATAGAAAATCTCTTGTAAATTTCTCCCTAAAACTCTATAATTAGACACCATCACCAACTTTTTCTTAAACTGAAACCACGCCTCATACATTAATTCAGAATGCAATTGCCTAAAATTATATATCTTATTCTTCACTATATCATCCTGATGGAGGGAAAAAATAGTCTAAAAACTCCTTTCGCAACTCATTCTAAGTTGTAATGGACCCACAAGGTCCTAACCATAATATAACATCACCAGTTAGAGAAAATAGAAACAACTTGAGTCTGAGAGCATCCTAATCCACCCTAGGTATAGTGTATGAAATGAAAATTCCAACAAATTAATAAGGTGCATGTTTGCATCATTAAACGGCAAACCAGCAAGCACACCTTTCAGATTTAAACATTTGATCATAACACTAGTAATGTCGAACTTCACCCCAGGGGTAATGTAGAAGAAACGATGGCTCCTGTCTAAATAGGCTCTACATACCCAAAGTCTTTATTTGGATATTCATATGCTAGAAAGTACTGAAAAGCTAGGGGTATTGGAGCTCTATCTCTTCTACCTCTGTGGATTTCTGCTTGATGATCAACTATCGGTCTTTGTCTTACTCTTTCTGCCTCTTGAGCTACGCGCTAGGCAACCTCATTATCCCTTTTTACATTAGTTTTTTCTAGTAACGACGTTTGCTCTACTATCTCCTGAGGAGGTAGAGGAGGCAAGTCATATGGATTATGTTTAGGTAGCTCATGATGATCTTCACGACCATGTTGTGATATCCTAGGATCTGTTATAGGATTCTTTTTGGATCTGGATCAAATAGGATCAAGGAATTACCTTGACTCCTAGTACTAGGCATACACTGATGTAGGCCTTAAGAAAAATAGAAAAATAAAAGCTGAAAACTTCAACAACTTTGATCAATAAATCTGCAACTGCATTCATCAACAAAGATGCCAAAATTTGATGTCGCCCAAACTATACCCTTCAAAAAGATATAATGCGGGTTGATACTACAGGTAATAGGTTGAATTTGTCTCTCAAACTTAATAAAGTAGACAAACATACAGGAAAATAAATGGGGAAAATTTGTAGTAAACATTAAAAAATGACAAGTTGTGAATGCTTTTGATTATAAACAATCTGAGATGAACACTAGGACTGTGTTCCTCTTAGTGTCCTAACTCTATAGGTTTCTCATGCTCAATCCGACTATATCACTACCACACATGCAAAATTAACAAGCTAGGTATTACCAATCATCTTGTGAACGCTTTGATAAATATCACCCTTCACCTTGTGAGTCTTAGGGTGTCGCCTTACTAACCCTTATATTTGATCCTAGTTTGACTATCACCTTATGGGTATCAAGTTATTAGACAAGGGTTGATAGCCTTGAATCACTGTTGCAATCCTCTTTTTTCAATATCAATCTCTCTTGTGAAGACGATCTCAAATACTGGTGGGTTGTCAACGTTCTCCACCATTAAGAAAGAAATTAAATTAGAGAAGATCACAATGCAAGTGTAAAAAATAATCTAGAAGGACCTCACACTTTCCCTATTTCGTTAAACTGCCAGGGTTCCCACAACCCTAGATAATGATTTAGCCGCTCATAGTTATAAGAAACGGTATGGAATTTGATAAAGAAAGCATAAAAGTAATCTTACAATAATGAAGAATAAAACCCAAAGTCTCAAATCAATTAATCAACCAAAAACTAAGAACAAAGAGATTCAAAGATCAAAGGTCAATGTTAGAATCAAATATATGTTTGTGAATAATATGAGTGTGTAAACATGCATAAACTTCTCTCTAAAACCTAAAAAACATCATAGAAGTATTTATAGGTTACATAAAAACCCTAAAATCAAAACCAAAATGAATCGCTAAATGTTGGTCATTTGCTACTTACCCCATGTAAGTGGCCTTTGTAAGTGACCAAAGTCTAAAATCTTTAGCTTCTTTGAACTTTTAGTGTCTGCCACCATCGTAAGTGGAACTTACCCTAGGTAAGTGGACCATCATAAGTGTTAGTCAAAATTTTATATTTTAGGTTCTCTGAATTTGAATCTTTTGGAACCTATGACCAACCACCTATGCCACGTATGTGCTACCTACGGCGTGTAGGTAGCCTCATAAGTAGGATTTTCTGCAATCCTGACTCCTTTTCTTTATGTTAAGCTCCAAAACCTAGGTTTTTACAAAACAAGGCACAAAAAGACATCATATCTCCCAAAATAGACCTAAGTATTTGTATATGTTATGGTTGTAAACATTTGAAGTGGCATAAAACAATGGCACATCATTAATTTATAATCTAGAATTTGTTATAGGTGATATTAAGAACCCCCATAAATTTTTATCAAAACTCCATCATTTAACTCTCTAACACAAAATTCCACCATTGAAGGTCTTTCTAATGATTCTAGGATGTTAGAGGATTAAAAGCTGAAGGCGATGGTGGAAAAACTTACCTCAACTAAGGACTTTCAACCTAAACTTTGGAAAATCACCTATCTAGGTCGTATGAAGAAGTTTGGGGTTTTTAGACTTGAAACATGTCTAAAAATGATTTAAATACCATAAGAATTCTCGCTACAGCAAAATTCCTATTTCAGCTTAGACAGTGCTCAATAAAATGTTCATAATATTTTAGTCAAAACTTGGATTGATGAACGGTTTGTTGAATTGGAAAGATGAATCAAATATATTTTATTTTGTAGGTATTGATCTCCTTAACTCATTAATTTCTAGGAGATATGGTCAATTAAAGTTGTCCCAAATAGAAACCTATTTTGAAACTCTGTCGCCAAGAAAATTTTTAACTTAACTTTATATTGGGGATATTATATGACCTTAATTCATACCTAAAGAGTTTTTGAACTAAAGTATTGACTACTCATTAATAATAAATTCATTGGGCTTGAGTTTATCTAGATACATCAGAAAGCTAAAATCGTTGCCAAAATACTTGAGGTGACACAATAAATAAAATATTGGCTATTTTAGACTCAAGTTAATATTAAGGAATGAAAATTTATAATTTTCATGAATTTATCACAGATAATTTAGTAATGACGAAATTGGTCAGTACACTTTTCATGCTGTGTGGGACATATGGAAATTATTAGGGGATAATAGGACCCCCACAAATTTTAAGTGTCATTTTGAAAAATTTGGGATAACTTTATGATATCTTTATATGTTTTCTCAAATGGATACAATTACAAATGACAGGGAAAGAAAATGTACCTTGATGTAAAATTGGCTCAAAACTGCGATACGTTGATATTGAATAGAGAAGAATATAGGCTATATGAGGTCATCATCTTTATCTCTTTTTTGCTCTATAAAGTAGAGAGGGAAATATTGAAATTGATAATGTTTGGTTTTAATGAATAACTTCTTTCAAGGACTACGGTAAAAGAAATAATCAAGAATTCTTGGCTACAAAATAAAAAAAAGATCAATCAAGATTCTTCCAAAAAAGAAAAAAATATATGTCCTACTTCAAGAATTAATTACAACATTCTTCATCAAAGTAAAGGAGTACCCAGTCTTGGACCTTGCATAAAATGCATTGTAACTTCTAAGGAAAGAGAATTATGATACTTAAGGATCATTAATATGATCCAATCTTATTCTTCAAAATAGGATTCTCATATCACATTTTCAATGAGCAAATCTCTTGAGTTTCCTTCCAATTCAGATTTTCCAACAGCTAGTAGTAGTCTAACCACTACTATTTAAGCAATGGAAGATTAAGGAAGAGATATACTTTTGTATCAACTTTATCTAGTTCTTTACCCTACTTTATTCAAGCATTGTATTCTTCTGAGGTTTAATGGATAGTCAAAAAGAGAGGAGAAAAACGCATCGTTGGTGAGGTATTCTACCAAAAGTAAGATAGAAGAAAAGAGTGTGAACTATAGACAAAAATCTTAACTCAATCCTTGTAATTTGATTTGATTAATAAAGAATTAGTAGAGTCCTTTGCAACCCAAGAGAACTGGAGTAAGACTTATTAGATATCCCAACCTGTGTAAAATACATACTGTCATTCATTTTAACCACTTTATTTTTTGAACTTTACATTACTGCCTCAATAGTTGACTATCTATCTAAGCGAGTCAACTATCAAATCAAAAAAGTGTAATTCACCCCTCCTCTTACCACTTTCAGTCTTTATACATTTTCTCAAATAGATACAATTACTAATGACAGGACAACATAGTGTACCTTGATGTAAAATTAGCTCATGGATGTGATATATTGAAATTGAATAGAGAAGAATTCGGGATATATGAGGTCATCATCTTTATCTCTTTTCTATGCTAGAAAGTAAAAAAAGAGATAAAAGAGAGTAGTGGGTCCTGACACAAGGGGATCCACATAAACACTTATCAAATACACATTACTCTTATACAATTATTGTTGATTGTATCTCAGTCAAAATAAAATTTTGGGATACAATGAAATATCAAGTCTTTTTTACATGAAAAGACTATGCTTTGGTCCCTTGACAATTTAAATCCTTTCAGTAAATCTCTTCCTAGTTTCCTTAAATTGACCATCCATTTAATATTGTTGGTTCAACAGTGAATTCAAGATTTGAAGTTTATAACTATTATTACTTCATAAATATTAAATGAATTTCTTATTAAATATACATAGCAAAAGAAAAATTAAAGAATACCAAGTTGGCCATTCAAAACTATGAGATCTAGTCATCACCAAAATTGTAGATGCTAACTATATATAGAATAGGGATTACCAAGTGATGGCTAAAGTAACAATCCTATACTCTATTATGATTAGCATTGTTTAGGTATGAAACATAAAAAATCATAAAACTTAAATTTTTTGACAAGATGTTAGTTGTTTGGATGGTATGCATTCGTTATGACTTCCAACCCTAAGGTTGAGGTTCAAGTCACGAGGGAGTAAAAAAGATGGGAGCTCCAAAGGAGAGGTAAGAAAATCAACAAAATAATTTTACCTCTCCTTCATTGTTTGACCCAGGTTTCATATCTAAACATGGTATGTGTTATAAACATTGTTTATTTGATAAAGTTTTTTTAAAACATAAAATAAAAAAACAAAGATTCCTAGAATACATAGAAATTTTTTTATCCATTCATTGGAGTGTCTCTATGTTTATGTTCTTTTCTAAACCCATACCACCCAACTAAACATGAAATAGTGCAAAGTTTCTCTATCTTTTAAAGATATGATCCTTGGCCTAACTCAACCTCAAAAGTTAGCCCATGATGTGAGGATTTTCCAAGTCCACGTAAGCAAATCACCAATACATTATTCAATCAACGTGAGACTTTCACCTACTCCATCACCGCCCTTCACACCTAACACCCAAACGACGTGTGACTAGGAGCCCAAAGTAGGGATAAACTTGGCTCTAATACCATTTAAGGATGTGGAACCTGCGCTAACTCAATCCCAAAATCTAGATCACGAGTCCAGGATTTCCCAAGTTCATATAAACAGACCACCAGTTCATTTCCCAACTAATGTGGGACTTTTACTTATTTTAACCCCCCCTTCTTCACACCTAAGTCCAATTGAAGCATGGATTGAGAGACAAAATAGTGATGAAGATAACTCTGATACCATGTAAAATTAAGTTTTGTAATTAAGTTAGGCCCAGGTTCCATATCTAAATATGGTAGTAGCCAGGTCCATCCCTATTTAACTTTTGTCCATACGCTAGTTGGTTATTGAGCATGAAAGGAGTGTTAGAGGGGTAAAATTCCTACATTTATTGGGTAATGGATTGATGGTTTGCTTATATATTCTTAGAAAATCCTTCCCCCATAATCTAGCTTTTGGGATGTTAGTTAGGACCAAGACATGATTTTACATATCTTGACCAAATGATTGTTTTAAACTTGTAATACAACAAAAAAATAATCCATCATTGATATGAACCATAAATACAACATTTAAATATAACACATATATAATAAGACTATTTTCTGCCACTAGAGGGGCATGACCTACACCAACACAGATCCAATAGTAAATCACTGTTACAAAAATTTGACCTCAATTAATCATTAGACCAAAATATTGTGCAGGTTCAAATGTTACACACATGAGAATTGAGTTGTCACAGAAAGATATCTATTCAGTTGTAAGTATTGCAACATTATGACTTTATAATAATTTAGATCAACATAAGGAGAAATCATCCCAAGTGGTAACATATATATGATATAATACAAATTGATCTATTAAACTTCAACACAAACAACATATATGTTGTTTAAAATATCTATATTCTCATGGCATCTTTGTAGGTATGTTTGATATTTATCCTCTTGGTAAGTGTGGAAAACGTACAAGATCTTCTAATAACTCTAAAGGTTACCTTGAGAAACATTATAAAATAAGCACCAATAGTGAGTAAAAATATAGTGATATCATCAGAAATCTACACATGAAGGGTATTAAGCCACTACTTTAAGATATATGTAACAGAGTTGAAAACTAAAACATTATATGCTGAAAGAAGCATTTATCAACTTTGAAATTTGATGTTTGTGAAGTACTATATAGGAACCATTTAAAGAGAATAATCAAAACAAATTCAATCTAATACATGTGGGATTCCAAATATATCAATAAGATAAATCTATTTCACTCAAAA
>JAPEIP010000006.1:119167849-119220889 GCA_026120095.1 Capsicum chinense
AGACAAAAATCTTAACTCAATCCTTGTAATTTGATTTGATTAATAAAGAATTAGTAGAGTCCTTTGCAACCCAAGAGAACTGGAGTAAGACTTATTAGATATCCCAACCTGTGTAAAATACATACTGTCATTCATTTTAACCACTTTATTTTTTGAACTTTACATTACTGCCTCAATAGTTGACTATCTATCTAAGCGAGTCAACTATCAAATCAAAAAAGTGTAATTCACCCCTCCTCTTACCACTTTCAGTCTTTATACATTTTCTCAAATAGATACAATTACTAATGACAGGACAACATAGTGTACCTTGATGTAAAATTAGCTCATGGATGTGATATATTGAAATTGAATAGAGAAGAATTCGGGATATATGAGGTCATCATCTTTATCTCTTTTCTATGCTAGAAAGTAAAAAAAGAGATAAAAGAGAGTAGTGGGTCCTGACACAAGGGGATCCACATAAACACTTATCAAATACACATTACTCTTATACAATTATTGTTGATTGTATCTCAGTCAAAATAAAATTTTGGGATACAATGAAATATCAAGTCTTTTTTACATGAAAAGACTATGCTTTGGTCCCTTGACAATTTAAATCCTTTCAGTAAATCTCTTCCTAGTTTCCTTAAATTGACCATCCATTTAATATTGTTGGTTCAACAGTGAATTCAAGATTTGAAGTTTATAACTATTATTACTTCATAAATATTAAATGAATTTCTTATTAAATATACATAGCAAAAGAAAAATTAAAGAATACCAAGTTGGCCATTCAAAACTATGAGATCTAGTCATCACCAAAATTGTAGATGCTAACTATATATAGAATAGGGATTACCAAGTGATGGCTAAAGTAACAATCCTATACTCTATTATGATTAGCATTGTTTAGGTATGAAACATAAAAAATCATAAAACTTAAATTTTTTGACAAGATGTTAGTTGTTTGGATGGTATGCATTCGTTATGACTTCCAACCCTAAGGTTGAGGTTCAAGTCACGAGGGAGTAAAAAAGATGGGAGCTCCAAAGGAGAGGTAAGAAAATCAACAAAATAATTTTACCTCTCCTTCATTGTTTGACCCAGGTTTCATATCTAAACATGGTATGTGTTATAAACATTGTTTATTTGATAAAGTTTTTTTAAAACATAAAATAAAAAAACAAAGATTCCTAGAATACATAGAAATTTTTTTATCCATTCATTGGAGTGTCTCTATGTTTATGTTCTTTTCTAAACCCATACCACCCAACTAAACATGAAATAGTGCAAAGTTTCTCTATCTTTTAAAGATATGATCCTTGGCCTAACTCAACCTCAAAAGTTAGCCCATGATGTGAGGATTTTCCAAGTCCACGTAAGCAAATCACCAATACATTATTCAATCAACGTGAGACTTTCACCTACTCCATCACCGCCCTTCACACCTAACACCCAAACGACGTGTGACTAGGAGCCCAAAGTAGGGATAAACTTGGCTCTAATACCATTTAAGGATGTGGAACCTGCGCTAACTCAATCCCAAAATCTAGATCACGAGTCCAGGATTTCCCAAGTTCATATAAACAGACCACCAGTTCATTTCCCAACTAATGTGGGACTTTTACTTATTTTAACCCCCCCTTCTTCACACCTAAGTCCAATTGAAGCATGGATTGAGAGACAAAATAGTGATGAAGATAACTCTGATACCATGTAAAATTAAGTTTTGTAATTAAGTTAGGCCCAGGTTCCATATCTAAATATGGTAGTAGCCAGGTCCATCCCTATTTAACTTTTGTCCATACGCTAGTTGGTTATTGAGCATGAAAGGAGTGTTAGAGGGGTAAAATTCCTACATTTATTGGGTAATGGATTGATGGTTTGCTTATATATTCTTAGAAAATCCTTCCCCCATAATCTAGCTTTTGGGATGTTAGTTAGGACCAAGACATGATTTTACATATCTTGACCAAATGATTGTTTTAAACTTGTAATACAACAAAAAAATAATCCATCATTGATATGAACCATAAATACAACATTTAAATATAACACATATATAATAAGACTATTTTCTGCCACTAGAGGGGCATGACCTACACCAACACAGATCCAATAGTAAATCACTGTTACAAAAATTTGACCTCAATTAATCATTAGACCAAAATATTGTGCAGGTTCAAATGTTACACACATGAGAATTGAGTTGTCACAGAAAGATATCTATTCAGTTGTAAGTATTGCAACATTATGACTTTATAATAATTTAGATCAACATAAGGAGAAATCATCCCAAGTGGTAACATATATATGATATAATACAAATTGATCTATTAAACTTCAACACAAACAACATATATGTTGTTTAAAATATCTATATTCTCATGGCATCTTTGTAGGTATGTTTGATATTTATCCTCTTGGTAAGTGTGGAAAACGTACAAGATCTTCTAATAACTCTAAAGGTTACCTTGAGAAACATTATAAAATAAGCACCAATAGTGAGTAAAAATATAGTGATATCATCAGAAATCTACACATGAAGGGTATTAAGCCACTACTTTAAGATATATGTAACAGAGTTGAAAACTAAAACATTATATGCTGAAAGAAGCATTTATCAACTTTGAAATTTGATGTTTGTGAAGTACTATATAGGAACCATTTAAAGAGAATAATCAAAACAAATTCAATCTAATACATGTGGGATTCCAAATATATCAATAAGATAAATCTATTTCACTCAAAAAGTTACACTGAAGTAGTTTGGTACTGCTCCCAGATGATCCCATAAAGTTGGCAATAGCAAAACAAAAGAATGATGGAACCGATGAAGTCTATAAATTATACAAAAATTTGTAGAACAAATATGTGTCTTTTGAGTGGTATAGGCATACATGCCTATAGAGTGGTAGGGTGTATAAACTTTAATTTAATTGATAATAGAGGTCCTTAACCATTGAAGAATGTCTTACTTATTGGAAAACACTTCTAAATAGCAAAATAGTAGTTCATATAAAGCATATGTAAAGTATCTCCTCATTTAAAGAAATCTATTTTTTTCATTTATTCATCTTTTTGTATCTGCTAAGTAGAGGGATTAGAGGGGGAATTCACTCTTTTCTTAAAACATGATTTATCCATTATGCTAGTCGATAAATAATGGTAAAAAAAGAAGATAATTCAGTGTATAACTATAAAATCAAGATGACAAAATTAAATTATACTCTTACATATAAAAGCTACCATAACATGTGAGATTTTTTAGTGAAAACAGGTGGACAATCGAAAGATAAATTTTTAACGCATCAATGCCATTTTTTCTTTAGTCAATTTCTTCCTGGATCAAGTGGTGGAAGTTTATATATATGTATGTATATATATATATATATATATTAACTTGAGTAAAAATCACATAACCTACTTAGAACAAGTCTAGTTTAATCCAAAAAGTAGGAGCTATAATAGGATCACATGATCTTTCCTATACAAAAAAGAGTATCATTCTCTCATTATGCCATTGTCATCGTCTGTCTTGTTGATATCTCTCTCCTTATAGTTTGTTGTCAGCAAAATTTATTCTTGGTTTTTGTTTCAAACAAATTACAATAATTTTCCAACGAGCTACTTAGCCTTTTTCTAATAGATTAGTTTGTAATGCAAAAAACTTAATTAGAAAATCTTTGGAGCATTTAGTATTATTGTTATTATTTTAGCTAGCTTAAATTCATCAATCACAAAGTAAATACATTAATTTCATCATGTGATAAAAATTCCCTTAGCTCTTCATAAGTTAGGATTGAGAAGAGACCTTAGATGGATCCACAGTAGAAGCTGGCAAAGCTGACTGAATGAGGCGAGCTTGGTGGGCCATCTTACTGGGGCCCCTGGAGTAAGACCCACTAAAATTCCTACATTGTGGGGCTTCTTAGTTGACATCTTAGCCTGACTTGCTTGCGTGACCCCTTCAAACTTCTTCACATAATCCAAAACCTCATTGAACCCTTTTCCTACAAAAGTCATATGAATAGACAAAACCTAAAGATTATAATTTAAACCTTTGATAAAAAGTTGACCCCTCTCCTTCTTAGTAGTCAACAACTGAGTAGCATGGCAAGATAAGGTATGAAACTTAGAATCATAAGCTATAACTGACATGCCACCCTACTCCAAAGCTAAGCACTAATCCTTTATACAATCATAGAGAGCCCCAAGTACATACTTCTCTAAGAACAAGGCATGAAACTGTTCCCAAGTCAACATAGGTAAAGCTAGTGGTCGACATTCAACATACACACTCCACTTTATTTTGTAGCCTTCTCTAACATAAAGGTCACAAAGTGAACCCCATGCTGCTACACAATACCCATCTTATCTAACCGCTAATAATAATAAATAATGAACTCAAAATCATCTCAGAACTCAGTATCCTAGAATAATGGAGGTTTCATTTTTAAAAACTTTGTAAGCAACTCATATTTTGTTTTATTCATCACAGAACCCAAACCAGAAGAAGAAAAACATCTATCCCTAAAGCCTTACATTCTAGTAGTCATAGTGACAACGGGATAAGTACTTAGAGCTTGAACTACTGGTAGAGAAAGAATGGATCCAGTACTAGCCAGTCCACTCAAAAAATATAACACTACTGAATTACCTCCATAGATATAAGGGGTAAGAATGCACAATCAATTGACACCACCATGTCTAACTCTATTATTGAAATACCCTAGGTTTTGGCCCTTGGAAATTTCCTGAGTTTTGAAATTACCATCCTAGGAATGACTCACCATACAAGTTATATGGTGTGGGTATGGTTCAAGTGAACTTAGTTGTTGGGATTTAAGTAGATGGTTGTTAGGATTCTGATATGGTTACGATTGGGTTGGTACGAGTTATTAGGTATGGTGACGGTAATCAAATCAGTAACTTAGTGAGTTAACTTGGTTTCAAGTACGAGTGGCTCACTAAGAGATGCAAAGATAGATGATGGATGGTAAGGTTGAGTCGTATATTGGCCAGTGTCTAATCTTTTTGGGTTCTATCTGGGATATGACTAGACCATATGAGTCATATGGTCTGGTAATGAGTGTGGATATGAGGTTGTATATGGATAGCGTATGGGTGTCTAACTCATTTTCTTAATGACAACTTGAGTGTACGAGTCATATGTTATGGTCACGAGTAATGTGGGTTGACTCGTAACCACCTGTGATATTTTTATAGTTGTAAGTTGGGGGTATTCTGGACATTTTCCTTTCTAACTCCCTTTGAAGCCATGATTTAAAACACCTTTTGGGACTTTATTAACCTAGTATTACCAATCCAACACTCTTAAAATCTCTCTCAAACTCTCTTTCAAGCAAAGGATACGGTTTTAAAGGTGGTTTTATTCCGTACTTCTTGGTGTCTAAGGCATGTTACTCTTCTCTCATTGTTATTTTACTAAAGGTATATATTTTAATGTATGATTTTCATGGTGTTGTTATGGTTTTGAAACAAAGTTTGGGGTTTTGGATGTTCATGGTTGATTAATATTTCTCATGACTTAATATGGTTTTTCATGTTTTAGTTATGGTTTTTCTACATGTGGTTGCATGGGGATGGTGATCTAAATAAAGATTCATGGTTGAGCCCCAAATTTATGATTTTGGCTTTGATAATGGCATGCCCTTAATCTGTTTGTGAAATTGTCAATGAGAATGATTTTGTCACATAGTTTGACTATTTTAGAATCCTTGCATTGAATAAATAGTTAAAGGAACATGAATTGGTTTGGATTATTTCCATATGGTTTTGAAAATGCCTTGGTGGGCATGTTTTGATTATAAATGGTTTTGGTTTTAATGGAAATGATGGAGTCTAATATGCTTTAATAGTTTATATGGCATAAGGTAATAGATTTTTAAGCTCTAATATTGGTATGAGGATGCCACTAGTTAATGCCTAATAAAAGACTACTTGGTAAATGGTTGGGAATGTGTAAATGGTTTTAATATGAGCTTAAAGAGGGTCGATTAGTAAAGCCATGGAAGGTGGGGGTATCGGGGGACCGACACTGGAAACTCATGTTTGCTGATGTGTGAGTAGTATTGGTGACCATGTGTATAATGTCACACTCTATAATTTAGGAGATGTACTAGTCATCTCAGATTCTTTTTCTCCGATCATGTGGATATCATGCGCTGGGTCCCTTTCAACGGGGAAAGCAGAACCCATATAGCTCGTGGGTAGTTTTAGGATAATCAAGCTACTCAACCTAGGTTAAGGTTTCAAATTGCATGTTAAACCTTATTCCCTATCCCAACATAATATATATGTATATATGTATTTACATATGGTTATTTGATTTGATTTTGAATAATTGCATTACTTTATCTTTATTCCATAGTTACATGCTAGTGTTCACTCTGCTAACCATATTTGGGTGATGTATCCTCACACAATGTAGTAATGGGCCATACTACCATTTCTCTTACTCAGTACCTTAGATTCGGGGATTGCTTTGAGTCTAATTGAAGTGGTGAGCTTCCATACTCTGAAAAAATCCATTTTATGTTATGCATGTATTTTCATTTTTTTTTTATTTCATTGGATTTGGTTTTGGCTATGATCGGGGCATTTCCTGACCTGATGTTTCCTGATTTTGATTAGAGGCTTTGTCGAACAATTGTGGGAATATGTGGTGTCAGTATTAGTGTCAGCCTTGGTATTGGTATTAGCATTGGAATTGGTAATGGTTAGTTAATTGGTTATGGATTTCGACATTCGTTTTAAGTTTACTAATATGTCCTTAAATTAATCTTACCTTATCTTATTTTATGTTCAGAATTCATCCAACATGGGGTGTAGGGTAGTTAATGATGGGGTATTGGGGGTGATCTTCGGTCTGGGTTGGACTTAGGATAATCGATATGACTAGGCCCTAGTTTTGGTTATGTTAGATTGGTATCAGAGCCTTAGGTTCATGGTCAATTGGGTTTACGATAAAGTCGTGTCAAGTAGAGTCATTTTTGGGGGTGTGTAGCATGCCATACTCATAAGAGAGATACAATGAGGCATTTAGGAATTTTCTTTCTTGTGTTTTATTTTCAATCTATAGAGTCTAAAGTCTAGAAATCTTATGTAATACCCATTTGTTCGCTTTTCAGATCATGCCTCTTTGATGATCTAAAGCTCATGAAAACTTTTCTGTCTAACATGGGGACAACACTAATAGGATGCACTCTGCTTATGGGGTCCAGACTTGGTCTAGGGGTCCAGTTCTTGATTGTCCTCTTAGAGTTCCACTAGTCCCTTCCAGCCCTCCTCTAGCTCCTCAGGCAGATGTGACGAATGCTGAGTGATCAGTCTATCAATATATTGACATAGTTTGTAGCTTCTCAGGCTGAGCGTAGTACTTCTATTACTCCATATTTTGAGGCTACAAGGTTGGCCAATTTATAAGGTTGAGCCTTTCTATGTTCACTGGTGTTAAGGTTAAGGAGGATCCTCAGGGTTTTACTGATGAGATAGAAAAATCTTCCGTGTTATGCATGTTAGAAATGTGAGGGGTGTGGAATTTGCTACCTTCCTACTGAAAGATATAGCATAACAATGGTATGAGGAATAGGAGCAGTCAAGGGGTGACGATGTTGAGTTAGCCTCATGGGATGATTTTTGTAGTGCTTTTTTGGACTTCTTCTTTCCTCAAGAGTAGAGGAGGTGAGGCATAAGAGTTTGTTAACTTGAAGCATGGCAAGATTTTAGTGGAGTATGCCTTGAAATTCCACTAGTTGTTGTGGTATGCTCCAGAGTTGGTTTCTAGCATGAGGGCTAAAATGAGAAAGTCCGCTTTCGGGTTATCCTGAGACTTGATTTTGGAGAGTAAAGTGACCTTGTTGAACAAGGATATGGACATATCTAGATTGGTTATATATATGCAATAGGTCGGGAAAGAAAAAAAAAGCAGGCTAAAATTGGGGAGAGGCAGAGTAAGAAGTTTAGATTTTCTAATCAGAGTGGTGGTCAACAACAGAGTAGAAGGGATGGTAAAATGTGGTCCAAGAATAGGCGAGGCAATTCTAGGTCTCATTCAATGGCTATTTCTCCCTACCAAAAGCCATCCAATGCTAGATGCTTTTAGAATGACAATATATATAGGGCATAGAGTGCCCAATCTCAGGCTAGTGAGACCCAATCAGATCTATCATATCCTACCTGTAGATTTTATGGTCGATTACATCGGGGTTAATATGATAAAGGAAAGGGAAAGTGCTTCAACTGTGGTTACCCAAGGACATAATTAAAAACTTTCCTGTTGGTAAGGTTGCCTCTGGGGTAAGTAAGGTTTTGGTTGCCTCTTCTTCAGCTCCGACACCATAGGGTGCACCATCTGGCTTCGGTACTACTCGAAACTGACTCTATACTCTCACTACTTTTCAGAATTCTGAGGCATTTCCTAATGTCATTACTGGTATGTCAAAACTCTTTTCTCGTGATGTGTACTATTTATTTAATCCTGGTCCACTCTTTCTTATGTGAACATATTAGTGGCTGTGCATTTTAGTTTCGGACCCAAGTGTATTCTGGACCTTTTTTGTACTTCTACCCCAGTGGATGATTTTGTGGTTGCTAAAAGAGTTTATAGGGTCTGCGTGATGGCTGTGGATGGTCGAGAAACCTTGGTGGATCTATTTAAAATACACATGGTGGATTTTGATATCATATTCAAGGAGCTTAAGGATATGTATAAAGTGACGTAAAGAATAAGTACCCCTTTCCAAGAATAGATGATTTGTTTGATCATCTTCAGGGTGCTAAGTTTTTCTCTAAGATTGATCTTCGATCTAGGTATCATCAACTAAAGATTACGGAGGAGGATATCCCTAAGACTACTTTTCGTACCCAATATGGGCATTTTGAGTTCCTGGTTATATCTTTTGGGTTAACTAATGCCCCGACGATATTCATGGACTTAATGAATAGGGTCTTTCATTAGTTTCTAGATTTGTTTGTCATTGTGTTCATAGATGATATTTTGGTGTACTTTAAGAGCGAGGTCGATCATGCTAATCACCTCAACATTGTGCTGCATATCCTGAAAGATTAGCAGTTGTATGCCAAATTTTTGAAGTATGAATTTTGGTGAATGGTGTCATTTTTTTGGGTCATGTCATTTTTAGTGAAGGGATCATGATGGATCTGCATAAAGTTGTAGTGGTTAAGAAGTGGTCTATACCTACGACCTCAATCGATATTCGAAGCTTTTTGTTTTTAACCAATTATTACAGAAGGTTTGTGGAAAGTCTTTCTTCTATAGCTGCCCGTTGACTAAGTTGACTCAGAATAAGGTGAAGTTGTTATGGTCTGATGCTTGTGAGGGTAGTTTTGAGAAGCTGAAGGATAAGATAACTCCAGCACCAGTTCTGACCTTGACTGAAGGCACTGACAATTTTGTAGTCTATTGTGATGCATCCCATGTGTGGCTTGGGTGCATTTTGATGCAAAATATCAAAGTGATAACTTATGTGTCTAGGTAGTTAAAGGTGAATGAGAAGATTTATCTGACTCATGACTTGGAGCTATTGGCTGTGGTGTTCGCATTGAAAATCTGGCGTCACTATCTACATGGCATGCATGTGGAAATATTTTTTGATCATAAGAGCTTGCAGTATGTGATTACTCAGAAAAACATGAACCTCTGGCAAAGAAGATGGCTTGAGATGCTAAAGGTTTACGATATGAGTCTTCACTACCATCTAGGTAAATATAATATGGTTGCTGATGCTCTTAGCAGGTTATCCATGGGGATCCTCGCTCATGTGGAAGAGGGAAAGTAGGAGTTTGTGAAAGAATTTCACCATCTGGCTAACCTTTGAGTTCACCTTTTGGACTTTGAGGATGGCGGTGTGTTCATTTAGAAGGTTGAAAAATCATCACTTTGTGCTGAAATAAAGGAAAAGTAAGTGTTGGATCCTGTGTTGCTGAGGATCATGGATAATGTAGGTGGGCAGAAGGTGACGGCCTTTGATATTAGTGGTGATGGTACCTTGCAATACTAAAGGAGTTATGTGTTCTCGATATATATGGATTGCGAGAGAGGATCTTGGCTGAGGTGCATGAGTCGCGCTATGGTATTCATCCTGGTTCGACGAAAATGTATCATGACCTTAAGGAAATGTATTGGTGGAACAACATGAAGCGGGATGTGGCTGGTTTTGTGGTTAAGTACATGGTGTGCCAATAAGTGAAAGTTGAGCACATGAAGCCCGGAGGGTTGTATCAAGAAATTGAGTTGTTGATGTGTAAGTGGGAAGTGATCAACATAAATTTTCTTACTAGTCTTCCTTGGTCTCAAAATCTATTTGCTTTGGTTTGGGTCATCATGGATAGGATGACAGAGTTTTCTCACTTCTTACCAATGCGGACAAATTTTTTGACAGAGGATTATACAAGTTTGTACCTCCAAGAGATTGTGAAGTTGCATGGGGTGCCTATTTCTATCATTTCAAATCGTGGTACAGAGTTCTCATCTTGAATTCGGTGATTATTTTAGAAAGGTTTTGGAACTGTTGCATTCAAATGCACACGCAAGTGTACATGATCGTACAAGTAATATAGTGACTTAGACAGTCGGATATCGTACCCACGAGGACTATGCAACTAGCAATTCAACCAACTTTAGTTTTAGACAAGTATGTATTAAGTGTTGTCAAGTATCAAGATGATGTTGAAGTTTGGAATGAAAAAATGTAAATAGATAAGAAATAACCATTTGTGATAATAGCAAAGCAAGTATATGATTGTAAACAGTAATGATGAGAATTCTAGGGTTGAGGCACATCTAACAATCATACAATTCTCTATTCTTATCGCATTCTAGTTGGTTATCGGTTTATTGATTCACAAGGTTTATGATACGATATTGGTATCCCGACCTCAAATATTCTATCTATTTGAATGTTGTAACTACATCGACTAAAAGAGATGCAACAATTCATCTAGATTTATACAACTATCTTCTTGCAATTGAACCAAACAAGGTTCCAAGGTATATCTCTATCCCATATGCTAATTGAAACCCCTTATTTTATAAAAAGGTAAGAACCTTGCTTATTAATTTCTTTATTCTATCCCATGATTCTCCTCCCAGATTCACATAGAAATATAGATTTATTCTAATGGAGGTCACTTATCAAAATAGTAAGCTCAAGAAAATAAGAACAACCTATACGATAATCCAACAAGAAATTACGATAAAGAATATCGAAGAATAATCATATTCTTGGACTCAACCCCAGAACAAGGGTGTTTAGCCACTCATGTTCGAATTCTACATAAAAAATAAGTAATTAATCATACCCAAAATTAATCTTGAAGTGAAGAAGTTCAAAAGAATTCTAAGAACCCTAAAAGAGAGATTTTTGTGTTTTTCCGCCGTTGCTGTGCTTCCAAAAAAGTGCTTGAAATTGTGTTCGCGTGTTCCTTATATACTAGGATAGAATTAGCCTGCACCGGAATAACTGACACACCGCATTGCTTATCACATTGGGGAAGCCAATGCGTCACGTTATCTGTCGAGTCGAGGAGGCCAACGCATTGCGTCTACTCTATGGAATTTCACTTTTGAATTTTGCTAAGGCATGGTTCTTTTCTTCTATACATGCTCTAGCTCTTCTCTGGATGCTTTTTGACTCCCTAAAACTCCCTTTCCTCATCAAGAATATCAATTCCATAACTTCAATCACCACTTGCTTCATATCATGTACCTAATTTAGTCCAAATCCATTAAAAATTCACCCTGCATCACTAATCACGTTGGTTAGAGATGGAACACAATTAAGGCTCAAATGTAATAAGAATAGCACATTTTAGCTCTCAGAACAAGTCCAAATATGGGTGAATATTGGTGATTGGACATATAAATACACCCAAGATCCCCACCCTACACTTAAAACCTTATTTGTCCTCGAACAATCACAAACATAATACCTAATTAAGCCTCACATCACAACCTAAGAGTTATGCTTGCGTTGGGCACTTACAATTTATAACAATGACTTTTCATCTCAAGACATGTCAAGAATACTTTTATGCACATGAACAATTTTTTTTCAAGCCTCATATTCTCAATAGTGACATCTGATTTGTTGGCAAACTTAATCAAATCACTCAATTAAACAACACAATAAGTAATACGAACTTTCATCCGCATGCACCCTCACAGCAAGAAAGTTTCCCCATACCACTCATAATTTTTCAATATTTCTCATTAGGGGAATATCAAAATTCAATCACTTACTCTCAACAAAGAATTCATACATGATAGATAATGAACCATAAGATTTCCCTTAGTGTACTATTCCACTAATAGCCGAATGTTGAAATGTAGGATTAATTAGGTCTTCCATGGTTGCAATGTAGGATAAGGGACGGGTAGGAACTATTTAGTAGATAGTGACTAATCTCCCTAAGAACTTTAATACATGTCAATCTTCAATCGAAATCACATTCTATCAACCCAATTTTTACTTTATTACCTTTACACATCATTTGTTTCACCCCAATCTCATTAAGCACGTTAACATAAACTATGGTGGGAGTATTTTTTCTTTTACCTTATGATTCAATTTCCAGCTCTTCTTCGCACCGATTTACTGTTACACACCCCTATAATAACCACCCTCAGCTAAATATATTCACCTTGGTTGAGGTACACATTTTTCAAAATGGACCAGGGCCAAAATAGGTTCATTGTAACCCAACTAGGCTATAAAAAACTAAAGTTCCTTTAGAACATTTTCTTTGACTCCCAACCAAAACAATTTTTCACCAATAACTTACAATTTTGGGGCTCCCCTTTCACCTTTTTCCTACTTTAATTTCCCACTCCTTACTCAATTACTTTTCGATACTAAAGTGCTTAGGAACTTTGAATCAAATTAAGGTCTATCAAAGAAGGGATTAGGCTAAGTACAAGGCTACCAAAAAAAATCAGGCTATTGACTCAAGAGGGCTCACTAGGTACATGCATAAGGGTGGGTAAATAAAGTCTTTACAATTCGGCTAGGAAAAAAAATGCCTAAATCCTACACCCAACACCCTTTATTTCACTTTGTAAACACACCGGGCAAGTTCTAGACATTCCTATACATGTAGAATATAAACAAGCATTCACACTCATGTTGCATGCAAGGAATCAAATCGGATCCTTACGGTTCCTGATCTTATTCTTTGTCAAATTAAAACATTAAGCCAACAAACTGTACTTCACTTATTAAGATTATGCATCTATAATTAAATCCTTTTTAATTTAAGATATGATTTTGTTTTAAAACCAATTCGTTCCCAGTCATTGTACCAATGGCCCAACATAAAGCATTACTTACATGTCATGATTGGGTTCTCAACAATTCTCAGCTTCTTAAAGACTAACTCCCCTTAAGACGGTTGTCATCCATATATCATAGGGAAGGGAAACTAACTATGATGCTTTATATTGCATCACCTTGAGGGGAAAAACAATAATTTCCATTGAGGTAAAAAATTAATACTTTAAACTAAAGGAATACGCGAAAATTGCCTTGAGGGCAAATTGCAACAATACTTTGAACTTACTAACTATTACAAATATAGTGTTCCAAATAGTTAGAAATACCAAAATTATCATCCAAACACAAAAATAAGAACATCCCAAAGTAGAAATAAAGATGAAATTGTCCAACCAACATAAACATAAGAAAAAAGAGAAGAAGGAATGATAATTCCACTACCCCACACTTAAAAGGAAGCACTGTCCCAATGCTTACAAAATAAGCATAGTATGAAGTGAGGAGGAACTCCCTGATCATATGTCATCCATGTCAAAATCAGACTCCCCATTTCCTGAGTCTACATCATCACCAACATCCTCCTCCTCCTCTAACTCATCATTTGAATAATACAGCTGCTGCTCCTCATTTGTGGGAACATTATTATCAATCGACTTTACAAAATCAGGGCTTATCTTTATCATGGTCTGGGCATGACGCCAGAGTGGATTGTCTGAATCTATAGCTCAAATATCCTACTAGGTAGCAGTACGCCCACTAATCCACAAATTCAGCATCCGAAGCCCATACATCCGGCAGTGATCGCATCATTCCGAGCCTGACGCTCGAGCATAGTCAATGTAGAACCATAAGGTGCTCTCCTTTTAGTACGGGACAAATTTAGTGGTCTAGTGTTTACTACTGGTCTATAATCAATATCCTCCTCCCGTAGAAACCGTGTCAACAATCCACCAAAGCCATACCAGCGACCTCCCTGGAACCTTACTTTCCTCAAATCTGAGAAGATGCCATACCCACATTCAAACCAACATCATCAAGCACAAGGGCATAAATAAGACATACCCTATCACGTGTCACTTCAGTCAAATACGTCCCATGGACCTGGCAAGCATAGATAATCTTGACCCATAAGCGAGCCTCCCTGTTCAGGTCAGCAAAAGAGAGGGACACGTGAGTGACACTCTTTTTATAATATTTCTATTGGGCAGTCGAATGGGTGCTACATAATTGATGTCAATGTGTGCATATGGTGGCTCGACATTCATCAACTTTAATGGTTCAGCATCAACCTTGGGTGTACCTAGGAGAATATTCAAAGTGGTAGCGATAAAAGTAACCACCTTACCCCTTATCTCAACTTCTGAGTCCCTATCCCGTAGGTCATAGTTTTCATAAAATTCGCACACAAATCTCAAATTACATTCAGTAGACTGCTCGAACAAGAAATTCATATGTAGTGCCTCTATTCGGTGCACCATACTCGGGCACTCTTTCAACAAGCTTAGTCGATCAATGAATTAGTCCGCCGAATATTTCAAATCCTTGTGTAATGAATGCCATTTCTTTCCTACTTCCACAACCCCTTTCTTTCTATACCTTCTAAAGTTCCCTAATGGAATAGGTGGGGCTTGGGACACATGATCATCCTGCCTACTTTTCTTGCGTCCTTGCTTGGATCAAGCCACAACCTTCCCATTTATTGGTTGAATAGCCATTTCACCTGTTAATCACAGTAGTCAGCAAAAACATAAAACACGACACCTTGGTTGAACTAGCAAACATGAGTGTTCGGTTGAAGGTACCCCACCCTTAGTTTCTATCAAGGTGTGTAAGTATGGGATTAGGGTACTCAGACTTCCCCTATTCAATATAATTTGTATAAGCACCCCTTTTCCACAAATCAAGAAAACACTATTTATAAACATTATTCCATCATAGGGCAGAGATAATCCACATTTATTTATCCAAAAAACTTTAGGTACACCATATTTCATTGTGTCAATCAAATTAAACGAACATTCATTCATGCTTCTTCCCTTATTGATATCTTTACACAAGTTTAGGACAATGACAAACATGGACTCAATTCACTGGTAGAATTATCACAATTTGTATCAACTCCTAAGTGCATAGTTTGACAAGCCACCCTACACTAAACAAACCCCTAAGGTACTTAGACTTTCCTTTTCAAGTATCAATACGTACAAGCACAATTCCCCTATATCATTACAAATTAAAATCAACATTCTTCCATTCTTCACATATGGGAATCCTATTTCATCAAACAACTCAGATGATACTTTGACATTTAAACAGGACCCAATAATTATCATTTCACAGGAACTAAATTCAAGGGTACACATACTTCCATAATATTATAAGCACTAAGAAAATGTCAATACCACCACATATGTAAATTTGGGTGCCCTCACCTAACCCACATATTCTAACACCAAATTACTCGTACATGCTAAATACTATAAGAAATTGTGCCCTAACAAATTCATGCATCAATGACCTAACACTAACTCAAGATATTCTCATAATTCATGTAGTGCAACATCATATATCTATGGCACAAATCAATTATTAACTCTAAGTATGGCTAATATTTGGTCATTTCTTGCACTTCATCATGCAAAAGAAATTAGAGTCGAGTTCTTACCTTGAAATTATTGAAGAAGATGAAGAAGAAGACCCTTTGTGCTTGAAAAAGAAAATAAAATTAAGAATAAAATCTAAAAGAAAGGGGATTTAGGGGCGGCAGCTAGGGTTTCTAAGGAAACGGGAAGTGGAAGCCTAAAGGGGTATATATAGAGGTTACACGGCTGGGACTCTCCATCGCATTGCGTTGGTTAACACATTGGGAACTGACGCGATATGTCAATATCCGCATACCAAGGAACTTCACACACATCAAGATACAATAATTTCTTATCCAGAAACTCTTCTTAAATGCAAAGTGTATCATCAACATATGATCATGATTTTCTAACCTGGATAAATGGTCTGCAACTTGATTCTCTGCTCCTTTGATCACGCACCTCTAGTTTAAATTATTGAAGTAATAGAATCCACCTGATCAACCATGGTTTTGCAAATTTTTTGTTGAACAAGTAATTGATGGAAGAATGGTCTACGTGAACAATAACCTTGGTGCCAACCAAGTATGATCTAAATTTGTCGAATGCATAAACCAGTGCTAACATCTCTTTTTTGTGACTGTGTAATTTATCTAGGCATTATTCAAGGATTTACTTGCATAATAAATAGAACAAAATACCTTGTCTTTTCTTTGCCCCAAAACTACTCCCACAGACATATCACTTGCATCACATATCAGCTCAAACGACAACTCCCAATTTGGAGAAATCAAGATGGGTTCTTCTGTCTGTTCTTTTTTTACTTCTTAAAATCTTCTTGACAATCAAAACCTAAATAAAACTTGGCTTTTTTCTAATAATTTATACATAGGGCTTGTAATCTTTGAAAAATCCTGAATAAACCGCCTGTCAAAGCCCATATGACCGAAGAAACTTCGCACTCCCTTCACTGTTACCGGATGTGGAAACTTTTCAATCACTTTAATTTTGGCTTTATCTACTTCCAGTCTTATATATGACAACTTATGGACAAGGACTATTCCTTCATTGACCAAAAAGGTGCACTTTTCCTAATTCATCACTAGATTTGTCTTTTCACAATAAGCTAGGACTTAATCTAGATTCCCAAAGCATACATCAAAAGAATTACCATAATCAAAGAAGTCATCCATGAATAACTTGATAATTATTCAACCATGTCTTAGAAAATTGCCATCATGAATCTCTTAAATATTGCAGGTACATTGCAGAGGCCAAAAGGCATGCGTCTGAATGCATATATGCCATATGGGCAAGTAAAAGTAGTCTTTTCTTGGTCCTCTAGTGCAATGGTGATCTGATTATATCTCGAGTAACTATCAAGAAAATAGTATAACTCCTGCCCTGCCAACATATCCAGCATTTGATCAATGAAGGGATAAAAGTGTGATCCTTTCTTGTGGCTTCATTTAGCGTTCAGTAGTCAATACAGATTCTCCATCCAGTCACTATGTGACTGGGAATCTTCTCATTAGTTTCATTGGTAACCACAGTCAACCCACCTTTCTTTAGGATGTAGTGTACTGGGCTTACCCACTTGCTATCATTAATTGGGTAAACAATCCAACTATTAAGCCACTTGATGACTTTTTTGCATACCACTTCTTTCATCACTGGATTCAATCTCTGTTGTTGCTGCACCCTTTGTTTGTCACCTTCTTCCATGTATATGTTATGTATGAAAAAAGCTAGATTTATCCCGGTAATGTCAAATATCTACCGCCTAATTGCTTTTTTCCTTCTTTTTAAAACTACCATAGCTTCCCTTACCTGTACATCAGATAAACCTATAGATATAATAACAGGCAAGGTATCATTGTCACCAAGGTAAACATATTTCAAGTAAGGAGGAAGAACCTTAAGCTCTAGTTTTGGAGCTTCATCAATTGAAGCTTTGGATGATGGGCTAATTAGCTTATTCAATGGCTCAAAAACCAACTTTCTGGTTTCAATAACTGTCGAATTCATAACTTGAACCAATGCAAGTGCCTCCACATCTCCATAAAGATCATGACCCACTAAAGCTCGCTCTAACAGATCATCTAACAACTACAACCTAAGATCAACCTCCTAGTCTATAATAGATATAGTAGAAAACTCCTCATATATAGCTGGCAATTTCTGTGCCTTATATATATCACTTTATCATGCGCTCTTATAGTCATATTGCCTGTTGCTATATCAATAAGTGACTGCCCTATTGCTAGGAATGGTCACCCCAAAATAAATAGAACAACCAGATCAACTTCAAAATTAAGAATCATAAAGTCTACTGGAAGGATCAATGATCCCACTTGCACTAAGACATCTTTAATAATTCTATTAGGCCTAGTAGGGGACTTGTCAGCTAATTTCAAAGCAGTGGTCATGGGTTAGGGACTCCCAAGACCCATCTTTTGAAACCAAAATGTAGGCATGAGATTGATGCTTGCTCCTAAGTCACATAATCCACAGGCACTGATGGCCTACCCAATAGTGATTTGCAAAGTAAAACTACATGGATCATTCATATTTATAGGCAGTTTGTTTTGTATCTTAGATATACACTCGTCAGTAAGTGCAACTATAGCATACTCTATCAACCGGTTCTTGTTTACCACTATGTCCTTCAGTTAATTTGCAAATTTTGAAACACTCTGTAAAATATCAACAAGAGGAAAATTTACATGAACCTACTTTAGAAGGTCCAAAATCTTCTTGTAACTTGTCTCCTCTTGGTACTTTCACTGCTTTTGAGGAAAGAGTAAATGTGTAGCCTTTTTTCTACTTGAATTTCATAAACTTTAGCTCTTTCTTTGACCCCTTTATCTTTATTGGCTTTAGGATCATTGTCAGTGGTTATGAGACTAACCTGCTCAGTATTGCCTCCTTTAACTGCAACTTGATCCTTGTTGTAACTTTATTCACCTACTTTAGATTTGCCTTTGTACGCTAGGTAAGCCTCCTTAAGGTTTTGTGTTTTATGCTCCCACAATCTGATCAAGTTGCATCTCCAAATTCCTAGTAATCAACTATTGACTATTTAAATCTGCTGCAAACTATGCTTGATTAGCTAAAAGATGCTTTATTATCTCTTCCATATTGCTTATTTGAGGTAGCTTGATTATTCTGAACTTACTGTTAATTCTATTGCATTAGACCCTTATACTGATTATTGTTTTGTGCCTGATTTCCACCCCATGAGAAATTGGGATGATTTCTCTAGTTTTGATTATATGTGTTACCAAAGTTCTGATGTCCTGGATGATTTGCATTCCCTATATAATTAACATAATTTGGATTAATCTCACAAGCATCTGCTATGTTCTCACTACTTCCACAAACTTCACACCAAAAATTTACCTATTGGAGTACATTAGCTGTAGCTGCTGCTTGTAAAATCGCTAACTTTATGCTATTCAACTAAGTAAGCATCTGATTTTGTACTACTGTAAGCTGAGCTGATAGAGTAGTGAACTGATGTACCTCTAGCATACCTGCAACCTTTCTAAGAGCACTTCTCGAGTCAGCATGCCATTCAGGATTCCCTTGTGAAATCTAATTCAACTGCGTGTACAATTTATCATAAGTCTTCTCAAGAGCTTGCCCATCTAGTACTGAATCTAAGAGAGTTTTGGTATTTGGATCTAGCCCCTCAATAAAAGTATAAATAAGAACATCATTAGACTAATAATGTTGAGGGCAATTTCTGAGCATACTTTTAAATCTCTCCCAATCTTGGTAGAGATTCTCTTATTCTTTTTATGTCAAAATCTTGCTTCTCAAACGTGCAGCCTTTTCTGATAGAAAGAATCAAATAAGAAACTTTCGAGCTAGATCTTCCCAAGAATTAATGGAGAGTGGTGGTTCAGTATGTAACTACCTCTTTACTCCCAAAATTAAATAAAAAGAGAAGAGCGCCAGTCTGACATAATCAGTTTTGCCCCTCAGGAATGCAAGTATTGCTTATTTCCAGGAAGGTCTATATGTGCTGTTGTGGGTTTTCATGAGAAATTTGGAAAATTTCCCAGTCAAATTCAACAACTGCACCATATTATGCTTTAATTCAAATCAACCACCTAGCTTGGGCTTGTGAATACTATTTGTCGTATTGTTCATAAGTGGGATTTCCACCTCACAAATAGGTCTAGCAGCATTTAGAGTAGGAACGACTATGATAACCAGAGCTGGGACATGCTAAAACTTGGATCAATGGGATCATTTCTTTGTTACGGTATTTGAACCTATTGAATTGGATAATGATCTTTTCACCTCTGTTGAAATATCAGTTTTGGTTTTAAAAAAGGACCTGCCAACTCTCTATCTCTAGCCAGTCCTGTATTCAACTAAACCTACAAAAAGTCAGCCGCTAAGATCAAGTCGTTAACACTTAAACTTACTTTCAAAAAGGAAAAATTTAGCAAATTACTAATTATAATAATCCCCAGCAACGACGCTAAAAACTTGTTACGTTCAAACACACATGCAAGTGTACATGATCATACAAGTAAAATAGTGACTTAGACAGTCGGATATCTTACCCACGAGGACTATGCAACTAACAAGTCAACCAACTTTAATTTTAGACAAGTATGTATTAAGTGTTGTCAAGTATCATGATGATTTTGAAGTTTTGAATCAAAAATATAAATAGATAAGAAATAATAATTTGTGACAATAACAAAGAAAGTAATGGTTTTAAATAGTAATGATGAGAATTCCAGGGTTGAGGCACATCTAACAATCATACAATTCTCTATTCTTATCACATTCTAGCTGGTTATTGGGTTATTGATTCACAAGGTTTATGATACGATCTTTGTCTCCCGACCTCAAATATTCTATCTATTTGAATATTATAGCTACGTCAACTAAAAGAGATGCAACAATTCATCTAAATTTATACAACTATCTTCTTGCAATTGAAACAAACAAGGCTCCTAGGTATATCTCTATTCCATATACTAATTCAAACCCCTTATTTTATAAAAAAGGTAAGAACCTGGCTTGTTAATTTCTTTATTCTATCCTATAATTCTCCTCCTAGATTTATATAGAAATATAAATTTATTCTAATGGTGGTCACTCATCAAAATAGTAAGCTCAAGAAAATAAGAACAACCCATATGATAATCCAACGAGAAATTACGATAAAGAATATCAAAGAATAATCATGTTCTTGGACTCAACCCCAGAACAAGGGTGTTTATCCACTCATGTTTGAATTTTACATAAAAAATAAGTAATTAATCATACCTAAAATTAATCTTGAAGTGAAGAATTTCAAAAGAAATTCTAAGAACCTTAAAAGGGAGATTTTTGTGTTTTTCCACTGCTGCTGTACTTCCAAAACAGTGCTTGAAATTGTGTTCACATGTTCCTTATATACTAGGACAAAATTATCCTGCACAGGAATAATTGATGAACCGCGTTGCTTATTGTGTTGGGGAAGCCAACTCATCACGTCGTCTATTATGTCGAGGAGGCTAACATATTGCATCTCTATCTCATCAAATCTCTGGAATTTTACTTTCAAATTTTAGCTAAGGTATGGTTCTTTTCTTCAATGCTTGCTCCAACTCTTCTCTGGATGTTTTTTGACTCACTAAAAGTGCCTTTCCTCATCAATAATATCAATTCCACAGTTTCAATTACCATTTTCTTCATATTATGTTTCTAATTTAGTCCAAATTTGTTAAAAATTCACCCTGCATCACTAATCACATTAGTTAGATACAAAACATAATTTAGCCTCAAATGTAATAAGAATAGCATATTTTAGCTCTCAGAACAAGTCCAAATATGGGTGAATATCGGTGATTGGACATATAAATACACCTAAGATCAAAAACTAAGGTGAATCTTAGTACGACTTTCCATCCGCAGTCAGAAGGGCAAGTGGAAAAAACTATTCATAGATTAGAGATATACTTTGAGATTAGATGATTAATTATGGTGGTAGTTGGGTTTAGCATTTGCTTCTTATAGAGTTTGCATGTAATAATAGCTACCACTCTAGTACTGGTATGGTCTCCTTTGAAGATTTGTATTGTAGGAGGTGTAGATTTTTTATTGGGTGGTTCGAGGTTGGTGAGGCAGAGATGTTTGGCACAAATTTGGTTCACCAAGCTACAGAGAAGGTGAAGGTGATTTGGGATAGTCTTAAAGCCGCCCAAAGTCACCAAAAGTCCTATGTAAATATGAGATGTAGGAATTTAGAGTTTGAGGTTGGGGATAGGATATTCTTGAAGGAGTCTCCCATAAAGGGAGTGATGCAGTTTGGGAAGAAGGGGAAGCTCACTTGAAACACCCCAAACTTTGGCCCCTGTAAATTTCTTGAACTTTCTGTTCATCATACGACTCACACCATAAGTCGTGTGTGTGGTGAGGGGTCTAGGGACCCTAGTCATATATTAGTCAGTATGTTAATGGACAAATTTAGTCCTATCTACGAGAGACTCTATATGAGTCCTATGGTAATATGATGAAAAGGTAAGGTCCAATCGTATGTTCTCCAGTGTGTAGCCCATGATGTTTTGCTGAGGATACGACTTGATGGTACTAGTCGTATGGTCTAGTGACTAATTGGGTCAACTCATATGTTGTGGTGACAAGTTAGAGGGTTAACTCGTACACACCTATGAGTTTTCTACAACTTTTAAACTGAGGGTATTTTGGACATTTCCCACCCCAAGCCCTTAAGATTGCACGTCTTATAACACTTATTGGACATTTATTCTACACTTATCAAAATTAAAACTCTCTCAAAAACTTCTCAAGAAAGAGTGGGGTAGGGTTTCTTCAAGATGGTTATCTAAAGGCTTAAAGATCAAAATCTCTGCATGAATCATTGTAACTCAGGCATGTAACTCTTCCTTCATTGTTATTTCACAATAATCAAATGTTCTAAACATTGTTCATGAATCATTAATAGTGGATTTGAAAACCATGGTTAGGGGTTTGAATGTATAATGTTGCGTATTGTTTTCTCATGATTTGACAATGATTATACATGTTTTAGTAATGGTTTTGCACATATGGGTGCTTGGGAATTGTGATTTAAACTAGGGGGTCACAGTTAACCCTAACTTGATTATTTTTGGCTTGAATAATGGTTTGATAATGGTATGACCTCAACTTGTTTGGGAAATTTCCTATGAGAATGATCTTGTCATATGTTGAATTATGTTTTGAACTATGGCATTGGCCTGATAATGTAAATGGTTGGTAAATAGTTTTATGAAAGCCTTGTTGTCAATAAATTTGTTTGAATTGCTAAGTGGGTTCAAGTCCCTAAATGTTGAATTGAGTTAATGTCTTTGTCTAGATAATGAGTTCGAGTCCCAAAGTTGTCTAATAATAGTTATGACATATGTACGCTTGCATGTGGGGTTGGTATGATCATACCAATAGGATTCCTTTGGTAGGTAATTAGATTAATGGTTGTGTATGTGAAAAGAATGTTTTAATTTGGGCTTTAAAGCAAGGTGTGTAACCAGGCGATGAAAGTGAAGTCTAAGGGACTAATACTAGAAACCGCACTAGCTGGTGTATATATCTATATGATTGGGAGGTTTGAGTCCCCCATATTATATACATTAGTGCTTAAGTCACCTTGATTTTGCCGGGAGGTTTGAGTCCCCCATAAATGCATATAAGGAGATGGATATTCTCTGGTTCGTGCAGCTACACGCACTGAGGACCTTCTATCTTGGGAGAGCTAGGCCCATATAGCCTATGGGTACCTTATTTTATGATAGTTTTGCTATACAGGCTAGGTTATGGTTTTAAATATATGCTAAACCCGGTTTCCTATCCTGGCATAATATATAAAAATGTATGTATGTGATTACATATGATGATTTGACTTGGTTTTGGATGATGGCATTATTTTATTTCTGTATCCTTAAGTTACATGCTAGCGCTCTAACCGCTAAATATTTTCGATTGTTGTATCCCCACGTGATGCAGAACTAGAACTTCTACTTTTCCTGCTCAGTTAGTAGGTCTTCAAGTAGTTTGTGAGTTGACATTGAAGTGGTGAGATTTCATCAGAAGGTTTCATTTCATGGAATTTATATTCTATGTATTAGACTTTGTTTGGACCTTGTTTCTAGCTACTATCGGGGGTATATCCTAATATTTTATTAACTTCAAATTTATAGAGGCTTTATTGGATTACTATGGACTTATGTATGTTATTTTGGTAGATTGTCTCGGTGATGGATGGTTGTTTGGTTATCAGTGTTTGGTTTATACATTTCATGAATAAATGTTGGTCTTAGTTTACACTATCTTGTTATATTTTCTAAATTCATCCGACACTTGAGGTTATTGAGCTAACTAGGTTAGGTGAAAGAGGTAATCTTTGGTCCACATGGGACTTGAGATACCCATCATGTCCATGCACTCGTTTGGGTCATGCCAAAGTTGGTATCAGAGCCTAGGTTTATGGTCAATTCGGTATGTCAAGTAGAGTCTCTTTTATAGGTGTGTCGCTTCCCACACTTATTAGAGAGAGGCTATGAGATATTTATGAATGTTTCCCTTTCTTGTTGTCTTAATTTGAGCTATAGAGTCTAAGGTCTTGCATTATTCTAATTCCAATTTGCTCATGTATTTAAATTAGGCCTCCCCAACGATCTGAAGCTATTGGAGACTTCTCTATTCCATTTAGGGACACTGCTGATGTAGATAGGACATATGCTGCTTATGGGGTTTAGACTCGGTCTAGTTCCTATTTGCCCTCCTGGAGTTCCATCGATTCCCTCTAGCACTTCTCAATCTTCTTAGGTAGATATGATGAACATTGAGTTTCATTAGTCTATTCATATGTTGGTTCAATTGGTAGCTTCTCAGTCTGAGTGTGGTGGTTCTATTACTCCATCTTCAAAGGCCATAAAGGTTGGCCGATTCATGAGGTTGAGTCCTCAAACTTTTACTGGTGTTAAGGTTTAGGAGGATCCTCAAGCTTTTATTGTAGAGATGGAGAATATCTTTTAGATTTTGCATGCGTCATATGTTGAAGAAGTGGAGTTTATTGCCTACCAATTAAAGGATGTGGCATACTAGTGGTCTAAAGAGTGGAAACAACCTAGGGGAAATAATGTCGACTCTGCATTGTGGGATGACATTTCTAGTACCTTTTTGGATTGCTTCTTTCCTCAGGAGTTGAAGAAGGCAAAAATAGAGATATTTGTGAATCTGAAGCAAGGAGGAATGACAGTCAAAGAGTAAACTTTGAAATTCAAATAGTAGTCTAGGTATGCTTCTGAGTTGGTGTCTAGCATAAGAGCTAGAATGTGTAAGTTTGCTTTTGGGTTGTCCTGTGAGTTGATTCTGGAAAGTAAAGCTACCTTGTTGAACAATGATATAGATATTTCTTGGCTTATAGTTTATATTCAACAGGTTTAGAAAGAAAAGAAGAAGTAGCATGAGATATGTGAGAGGCACAGTAAGAAATTTAGATTTTTTGATCAGGGTGAAGGCCAGTATCAGAGTGGTAGATATAGGGGAAGTGGCCAAAAAAGAAGTGGGGGAGTTCTGGTTCTTTATCTATAGCTACTAACCCTTACTCAAAGCCATCGGGTGATCATTTTTCTCAGTATGGTAGAGGGTAAAGGGAACATGATGCCTAATCTCAGGTTGGTGGGGCTCATCTCGCTCCATCATATCCTCCTTTAGATTTTGTACTCAATTATATAGTGGCCAGTGGCTATTTAGGGTGCCAAATTCTACTCTAAGATTGATCTTTGGTTCAAGTATCATCAGTTAAAGATTAGGGAGGTGGATATCCCTAAAATAGTTTTTCGCACCCTATAGGGGCATTTTGAGTTCTTGGTGATGTCATTTGGTTTGACTAATGCGCCGGCGGAACTCATGGACTTGACGAATAGGGTATTCCATCAGTTTCTAGATTTGTTCATGATTGTCTTCATCGATGATATGTTGGTATACTCTAAGAGTGAGGAGGATCATGCCTATCACCTTTGCACTATATTGTAGACTTTAAAAGATCAATAGTTGTATGCTAAATTCTCTAAATGTGAATTCTGGTTAAACACTATTACATTTTTGGGTCATTTCATGTCTAGTAAAGGGATCATGGTGGATCCTAAGAAAGTTGTTTTGGTTAAGAAGTGGCCTAGACCTACGACTACAACTGATATTCAAAGATTCTTAGGTTTAGTCAGTTAGTATAGGAGGTTCATAGAAAGTGTTTCTTCTATTGCTGCTCTATTGACCAAGTTGATTCAAAAGAAGGTAAAGTTCTTATGATTCGATGCTTGAGAAGGTAGTTTTGAGAAGATAAAAGATAAGTTGACTTCAGCTTTAGTCTTGACTCTACCCGAGGGTACCGAGTGTTTTGTCATCTATTGTGATGCATCTCGAGTTGGTTTAGGTTGTGTGTTGATGCATCATGGCAAGATGGTTGCTAATGCCTCTAGACAGTTAAAGGTTCAGAAGAAGAACAATTCGACTTATGACTTGGAGTTGTTAGAAGTGGTATTCGCATTGAAAATTTAGCATCATTATCTGTATGGGGTCCATTTTGATATCTTTTTTGATCATAAGAGCCTACAATATGTGTTCACTCAGAAAGAGCTTAATCTTAAGAAAAGAAGGTGGCATAAGTTGCTGAAGGGCAACAATATGAGTCTTTACTACCATCCAAGTAAAGCTAATATAGTTGCTAATACTCTTAACAGGTTATCCATATGAAGTCTAGCTCATATGGATTAGGATAAGTGGGAATTAGTGAAGGATATTCATCATTTGGTAAACCTTAGAGTTTGTATTTAAACTGTGAGGATGGTGGCATATTTGTGCAATAGGTGGCGCAATTATCCCTTGATTCAGAATAAAGGAGAAATAGGTATTAGACCCTTTCTTGATGAAAATCTAGGAGGATGTGGGTAAGCAGAAGGTGATAGTTTTTAAGATCGATGGTGATAGTGTCTTGGGGTACCAAGAGAGGTTGTGTGTTCCCACATTGATGGATTGCGAGGCAAGATTTTTATCGAGGCCCATGCATCGCGATGTACGGTTCATCTTGGTTTGACAAAGATCTATCATAATCTCAAGGATATGTATTGGTGAAATAATATAAAGTGGGATGTATCCAACTTTATGGCTAAGTGTATGGTGTGTTAGCAAGTGAAGGTGGCGCGCGGTAGGATATTTTAAAGATTAAATTGCCGATGTGGAGATATGAGGTAATTAATATGGATTTTATTATCGGTATTCCACGATTGCCAAATTAGTATGACTCCATTTGTGTCATTGTGGATAGGATAATAAAGTCCACTCACTTCTTTCCAGTGAGATCTACTTATTCTACCAAGGATTATGCGAAGTTATTCCTTCAGAAAGCTGTAAAGTTGCATGGTGAACCTGTCTAGATTATTTTGGATCATGGTATTCAGTTTTTGTCCTATTTTTGGTGGTTATTTCAGCGTAGTTTTAGGACTAAGGTGATTCTTCGTATGGATTTTCACCCTCTATTGGATGGGCAATCTGAAAGGACTATTAAGACTTTGAAAGATATGTTACAAACTTGTGTAATCAATTTTGGTAGTAGTTGGTTTGATCATTATCCTCTAATTGAATTTTCCTTAACAATGTTACCATTCTATCATTGGTATGGCCCAGTTTAAGGCGTTGTATGAAAGGAGGTATAGATATCCTATTGGGTAGATTGAGGTTTGTCAAGTGAAAATATTTGGCCCAATTTTGATTCAGCAAGCAATGGAGAGGGTGAAGGTGATTCAGGATAGGCTTAAGACCGCCCAAAGTTGCCAAAAGTCCTATGCAGATGTAATGTGAAGGGACTTGGACTTTGAGGTTGAAAATTAGGTATTCTTGAAAGTGTCTCCCATTAAGAGAGTAATGCAATTTGGAAAGAAGGAGGAGCTCAGTCCCTGGTATGTAGGCCCGTATTTGGTTTTAAGGAAGGTTGGTTATGTTTTATATAAGTTGAATTTACTCTCTAGAATGAGTTTCATTCATCTGGTATTCTATGTGTCCATGTTACAAAAATGCATGGGTGATCCTACATTGGTTGTTCTTTTGGAGACTCCTGTGTTCCATTTAGGGACACTGCTGATGTAACATACCCTGCTTGTGGGGTTTAGATTTGATCTAAAGGTCCAGTTTCTAATTTCTCTCCTAGAGTTCCATCGATTCTCTCTATCACTTCTTGAGCTCCTCAGGCAGATATAATGAACACTGAGTTTCATCAGTGTATTCATATGTTGGTTCAATTGGTAGCTTCTCATTTTGAGCATGGTGATTCTGTTACTCCATCTTTTGAGGGCACAAGGGTTGGCCAATCCATGAGTTGAGTCTTCAAACTTTTACTGGTGTTAAGGTGTAGGAGAATCCTCAATCTTTTATTGTAGAGATGGAGAAGATCTTCCAGATTTTGCATGCATTAGATATTGAAGGTGTGTAGTTTATTACCTACCAATTAAATGATATGGCGTACCAGTGGTCTGAAGAGTGGAAATAGTCTAGGGGAAATAATACCGACTCTGCATTATGGGTGACTTTTGTAGTGCCTTTTTGGATTGCTTCTTTCTATAGGAGTTGAGGAAGGCAAAAATAGAGAAATTTGTGAATCTAAAGTAAGGAGGAATGATAATTAATGAGTATGCTTTGAAATTCCATCAGTTGTCCAGGTATGCTCCTAAGTTGGTGTCTAGCATGAGAGCTAGAATACGTAAGTTTGCTTTTGGGTTGTCCCATGAGTTAGTTCTGAAGAGTAAAGCTACCTTGTTAAATAATGATATAGATATTTCTTGGATTGTAGTTTATATGTAATAAGTTCAGGAAGGAAAAAGAAGTAGAATGAGATTGGTGAGATGCAGAGTAAGAAATTTAGATTTTTTAATTTGGGTAGAGGCCATCATCAGAGTGGTAGAGATAGGGGAAGTGTCCTAAGAAGAAGTGGCGAAATTATGGTTCTTTATCTATGGCTACTACCCCTTACTCAAAGTCGTCAAGTGATTATTTTGAGGGTAAAGGGCAAGGATGTCCAATCTCAGGTTGGTGGATCTCATCCCGCTCTATTATATCCTCCTTGTAGATTTTATACTCAGCCACATAGTGCCCAGTGTGAGAAGGGGAGAAATCGATGTTTAAATTATGGTCAGATTGGCCATATGCAATGTGATTGTCCTTCTAGGGTTGTTTGTGGGGCCAATATGGTTCCTATTTCCTCTTTATCATCTCCTACACCAAAGGGTACTACTTTTGTTTCTGGTACTGGTACTGGCTGGAATCACTTATGTGCTCTTATTTTTTGGCAAGACTTAATGGCATCTCTTGATGTCGTTACTGGTATGTTGAAACTCTTTTCTGATGATGTGTATAGTTTACTTGATCCAAGGTCTACTCTTTCCTATGTGACCCTATTTGTGGCTGTGCATTTTGAGTTTGGTCCCGAGTGTATTTTATACCTATTTTCTCTATCTACCTTAATGGGTTACTCTGTGGTTTCTAGGAGAGTCTATAAGGGTTGTGTGGTATCTATTGATGGTCGGGAGGCTTTTGTGGATTTATTTGAATTAGGCATGGTTGAATTTGATGTCATTTAGGTAATGGACTGGTCGCACTTGTGCTAATGCTTGTTTTGATTGTTGGACCCCTACAGTCATATTTAACATCCCTAATGAGCCGGTTATTGAATGTGGGAGTGGTTACCTATCTCCTAAGAGGATGTTCATATCATACCTTAGAGCTCAAATATTGATCGCTAAGAGATGTCTCTATCATCTGGTCTGGATTAAAGATTCAAACTTAGAGGGTCCTTTTTTTCATTCTGTCCCTATGGTGAATGAAATTCCATACGTTTTCCTGACAACCTTCCTGGTATCCCTCTCGATAGGGAGATTGATTTTGGGTAAGATATTGTCTCGGACACTCGTCCTATATCTATTTCCCCATGTAGAATGGCTTCGATGAAGTTAAGAGAGCTTATGAAGCAATCAAGGAATCTTTTAAACAAGGTTTCATTCGTCCTAGTGTGTCCCCGTAGGGTGCATTTGTGTTATTCGTGCATAAAAAGGGTGGTTCCCTTTGGATGCATATTTATTATTTGCATCTAAATAAGGTAATGGTAAAGAATAAGTATCCTCTTCAGAGAATTGATGATCTCTTTGATCAGCTATAGGGTGCCAAATTCTTCTCTAAGATCGATCATTGGTTCGGGTATCATTAGTTAAAGATTAGGGAGGTGGATATCCCTAAGATAGTTTTTCGCATCCTATATGGGCATTTTGAGTTCTTGGTGATATTGTTTGATTTTACTAATGCCTCGGCAGAACATATGGACTTGACGAATAGGGTCTTCCATTAATTTATAGATTTGTTCGTGATTGTCTCCATCTATGATATTTTGGTATACTCTAAGAGTGAGGAGGATCATGCCTATCACTAACGCACTGTATTATAGACTTTGAAAGATCAACAATTGTATGCTAAGTTCTCCAAATGTGAAGTCTGGTTAAACACTATTACATTTTTGGGTTATGTTGTGTCTAGTGAAGGGATCATGGTGGATCCTCAGAAAGTTGTTGTGGTCAAGAAGTGGCCTAGACCCATGACTACAACCGATATTCAGAGATTCTTAGGTTTAGTCGATTAGTATAGGAGGTTCATAAAAAGTGTTTCTTCCATTGCTACTGTATTGACCAAGTTGATTCAAAAGAAGGTAAAGTTCTTGTGGTCCGATGCTTGAGAGGGTAGTTTTAAGAAGTTGAAAGATAAGTTGACTTCATTTTTAGTCTTGAATCTACCCAAGGGTACCGAGTGTTTTGTCATCTATTGTGATGCATCTCGAGTTGGTTTAGGTTGTGTGTTGATGCATCATGGAAAGGTGGTAGCTAATGCCTCAAGACAGTTAAAGGTTTAGGGGAAGAACCATCCGACTTATGACTTGGAGTTGTTAGAAGTGGTATTTACATTAAACTTTTGGCATCATTTTTTTGTATGGGGTTCATGTTGATATTTTTTGATCATAAGATCCTATAATATGTGTTCACTCAGAAAGAGCTTCATCTTAAGCAAAGGAGGTGGCATAAGTTGCTGAAGGGCAACAATATGAGTCTTTACTACCATCCAGGTAAAGCTAATGTAGTTGCTGATACTCTTAGCAGGTTATCCATGGGTAATCTAACTCACGTGGATTAGGATAAGTGGCTAACCTTGGAGTTCATATCTTAATCCGTGAGAATAGTGGTGTATTTGTGCAATAGGTGGCACAATTATCCCTTGATTCAGAATAAAGGAGAAATAAGTATTAGAACCTCTCTTTATGAAAATCAAGAAGGATGTGGGTAAACAAAATGTGATAGTTTTTGAGATCGGTGGTGATACTGTATTGAGGTACCAAGAGAGGTTGTGTGTTCCCGACGTGAATGGGTTGCGAGGCAGGATTTTGGCCAAGGGCCATGCATCGCGGTATATAATTCATCTTGGTTCAACAAAGTTCTATCATAATATAAATGATATGAATTGGTGGAATAATATAAAGCGTGATGTATCCAACTTTGTGGCTAAGTGTATGGTGTGTCAGCAAGTGAAGGTGGAGGACATGAGGTGCAGTAGAATACTTTAAGAGATTCAATTACCGGTGTGGAAATAAGAGGTAATTAATATGGATTTTGTTACCGACATTCCACGATCGCCGAATTAGTGTGACTTCATTTGGGTCATCGTGGATAGGATGACGAAGTCCACTCACTTCTTGCCAGTGAGAACTATTTGTTTTGCCAAGGATTATGCAAAGTTGTTCCTTCAGGAAGTTGTAAAGTTGCATGGTAAACCTATCTCAATTATTTTGGATTATGGTACTCAGTTCTTGTCCTATTTTTGGTGGTCGCTTTAATGTGGTTTGGGGACCAAGGTGAGTCTTCGTATGGCTTTTCACCCGCAGTCGGATTGGCAAGCTGAAAGCACTATTAAGACTTTGAAAGATATGTTACGAACTTGTGTAATCAATTTTGGTGGTTGTTAGTTCAACCATTTGACTCTGATTGAATTTTCCTATAACAATGTTACCGTTCTAGCATTGGATGGCCCCGTTTGAGGCATTGTATGGAAGGAGGTGTAGATCTCCTGTTGGGTGGATTGAGGTTGGTCAAGCAGAAATGGTTGGCCAAATTTTGGTTCACCAAGCTATGGAGAAGGTGAAGGTGATTCAGGATAGGCTTATGACCGCCCAAAGTTTCCAAAAGTCCTATGTAGACGTAACGTGAAGGGACTTGGAATTTGAGGTTGGAAATTGGGTATTCTTGAATGTGTCTCCTATTAAGAGAGTAATGAAATTTGGAAAGAAGGAGAAGCTCAGTCCCTAGTATGTTGGCCCATATTTGGTTTTTATGAAGGTTGGTTATGTTATATATGAGTTGGATTTAACCTCTAGCATGAGTTTCATTCATCTGGTATTCCATGTGTCCATGTTACAAAAATGCATGTGTGATCTTACATTGTTTTTTCCCTTGGAGAACATTTATATTTTGAATTCTTTGTCTGATGAGAAGTTCCTGGTTAGGATCTTTGATCGACAAGTTCATTGGTTGTGAATGAAAGACATGGCTTCGGTAAAGGTTCTATGGTAGAACTAAAAATCTGTGGATGCTACTTGGGAAACCGAGGAGGACATAAAGTCCAAGTATCCGTTCCTATTCCTGATTCCAAGAATTCATGCTTGAGGTATGTATTGTTCTTAATATCCTAGTTTTCTGTGCTTTTTAAAGGAAAAAAGGGTGGTTTACGTGGCATCTTTGTTTTATAACTTTGTTAAAGGTAAGTGTAGAGGCATGTGGAGTCTAAATCGTGCTTGTATTACCTTATCCCATCATTCGAGGATGAATGATCCTAAGTGGGGGAGACTGAAATCCCCTAAACTTTGGCCATTACAAATTTCTTGAGTTCTTGAACTTTCTATTCATCATACGACTCACACCACAAGTCGTATGGTGTGGTGATGAGTTGATGGAACCTAGTCGTATGTTGTTGGCCAAATTCTATCCTAGCTATGAGAGTCTCCATATGAGTTGTATGGTAATATGACGAGAAGGTAGGGTCGAATCGTATGTTGTCCAATGTCTAGACCTTGAAGTTCTGTCTAGGATACAACTTGATGGTGCTTGTTATATAGTCTAGCAATGAGTTGGACAAGGGAGTCGTATGTTGGATAGAATATGGTGTCCAACTTTCTAATCTTGTGATGACTTGAAGGTACCACTCATATGTTTTGGCGACGAGTTAGAGTGTCAACTCGTTCCCACCTGTGAGTTTTCTACAACTTTTAAGCTGAGGGTATTTTGGACATTTCCCACCACAAGACCTTAAGAGACCATTTTTTATAACACTTATTGGACATTCATTCTACACTTAGCAAGATTAAAACACTCTCTATACTCTCTCAAAAACTTCTCAAGAAAGATTGGGCTAGGGTTTCTTCAGTGTGGTCATCTAAAGGCTTAAAGATCAAAGTCTTTCCATGAATCTTCATAACTCAGGCATGCGAATCTTTCTTCATTGTTAGTTCACCAAAATAATATGTTTTAAACATTGTTCATGAATCATTAATGGCGGTTTTGAAAACCACGGTTGAGGGTTTAAATGCATAATCTTAAGTATTATTTTCTTATGGTTTGAATTATGATTATACACGTATTGATAATGGTTTTACACATATGGATGCTTGGGAATTTTGATTTAAACTAGGGTCATGGTTAAACCTAACTTGATGGTTTTTGGCTTGAATAATTATTTGATAATGGTATGCCCTCAATCTAGATGTGAAATCGCCTATGAGAATGATCTTGTCATATGTTGAATTGTGTTTTGAACTAAGGCCTTATCCTGATAATGTAAGTGGTTGGTAAATGGTTTTATGAAAGTCTTGTTGGCCATAATTTGGTTTGAATTGCTAAATGAGTTTGAGTCCCTAAATGTTGAATTGAGTTAATGTCTTTGTTTAGACAATGGGTTCGAGTCCCAAAGTTAACTAATAATGGTTATGTCATGTGTACGATTGCAAAGGGGGTTAGTATGATGATATCAATGGGATGCCTTTGGTAAGCAATTAGATTAATAGTTGTGTATGCAAAATTAATGTTTTAATTTAGGCTTTAAAGAAGGATGTGTAGCCAGGCCAAGAAAGTGAAGTCCAAAGGACTAACAATAGAAACCATGCTAGCCGATGCGGGAGTCTATATGATTGGGAGGTTAGAGTCCCCCAAATGAATTTATGAATGGGAGGTTCGAGCCCCCCATATTATAGACATTGTTGATTAAGTCACCTTGATTGTGCTGGGAAGTTTGAGTCCCCCATAAAGGCATATACGTATATGGATATTCTCTGGTTTGTGCAGCTACATGCACTGGGGATCTTTCATCTAGGGGAGAGCTGGGCCCATATAGCCTGTGGGCACCTTATTTTATGACAGTTATGCTACACAACCTAGATTAAGGTTTTAAATACATGCTAAACCCGATTCCCTATCTCGGCATAATATGTATAGATGTATGTATACGACTGCATATGATGATTTGATTTGGTTTTGAATAATGGCAATATTTATTCCTCTATCCCTGAGTTACATGTTAGTGCTCCAACCGTTAATCATCTTTGGATGCTGTAATCCCACGTGATGCAGGTACCAAAACTTCTTCTACTTTTCCTACATAGTAAGCAGGTGTTCGAGTGGTTCATAAGTTGATATTAAAGTGGTGAGCTTCCAGACTTCGGAAGGCTTCATTTCATGGTTTTTATATTCTATGGCTCATACTTTGTTTAGACTTTGTTTTTTTCTACTGTTAGGGGCATGTATCGATATTTTATTGACTTCAGATTTATAGAGGCTTTGTTGGATTACTGTGGACGTGGGTGTGTTGTTTTGGTATGTTGGCTCGGTGACAGATGGTTGTCCGATTACCGGTGTTTGGTTTAAACATTTCATGAACAAATTTTAGTCTTAATTTACACTATCTTATTATATGTTCAGATTCATCTGACACTTGAGGTTGTTGAGCTAACTAGGTTCGATGAAGGGGGTGATCTCCGATCCATGTGGTACTTGAGATACCCATCACGGCTAGGCCATGGTTTGGGTCATGACATCAGTCCCTGGTATGTTGGTTCATACTTGGTTCTAAGAAAGGTGGGAAATATTGGGTATAAGTTAGAGTTTTTCTCTAGTTTGAGCTCTATTCATCCGGTGATCTATGTATCTTTGTGGAGAAAATGAGTGGGTGATCCATTGCAGATTGTACCTATTAGGATATTAATATTTTGGATTCTCTATTTTATGTGAAGGTCCTGGTTGAAATCTTAGATCGACAGGTTCATAGGTTGTGGACCAGGGATGTAGCTTCAGTGAAGGTTCTATGGAGGAACCATAAGGTCGAAGAGGCTACTTGGAAAGCAAAAGAGGACATGAAGTCCATGAATCCAATCCTCTTTCCCATTCTAAAAAATTGTGCTTAATGTATGTGTTGATCTTAACATCTTTGTTTTCTTTCTTAAAGGTACGAGTAGATTGTGAAATCCTTGGGAATCTATTTTTTGTGTTAAATGTAAGCATAGATACATTTGGGGGTTTAATCGTGCCATTTAATGCCTTATTTTTCATCTGGGGATGAATGATCCAAGTGGGGGAGAATTGAAACACCCTGGATTTTAGAACTTGGAAATTTCTAGAGTTTTGAACTCATTGTCCAAGTAACAACTCACCATACGAGTTGTATTGTATGGGTACGGATTAGGTAACCCTAGTCGTAGGGAGTCTAGAGGATGGTGGTTAGGATTCTGCTATGGTTATAATTTTTTTGGTACGAGTCATTAGGGGTGGTGATAGTTCGTTTCATCGGTCCTTAATCGAATTAGTAACTTAGTGACTTGACTTGGCTCTGAGTATGAGTGGCTCACTAAGAGCCTTGAGGATAGGTTATGAATGGTAAGGTTGAGTCGTGTGTTGTCCAGTGTCCAATCCCTTTGGTTCTGTCTAGGATACGACTATACCATATGAGTCGTATGGTCTGGTAAAGAGTGGGGACATGAGGTTGTATGGTGGATAGTATATAGGTGTCCAACTCACTATCTTGGTGACAACTCGAGGGTATAAGTCATATTATCGTCACAAGTCATGGGGGTCGACTCGTAACCCTCTACGACATTTTTATAGTTTTAAGTTGGGGGCATTCTGGACATTTCCCTTTTTAACTCCCTTTGTGGCCATGACTTAAAACACCTTTTGGGACTTAAATAACCTATTATTCCCAATCAAACACTTTTAAAATTTCTCTCAAACTCTCTTTTAATCAAAAGGCTAGGGTTTTATCAAGATAATCAATTAAGGCTTTTCAAGGGTGGTTTTTCTCCGTACTTCTTGGTGTCTGAGGCATATGACTCTTCCCTCATGGTTATTTTACTAAAGGCATATGTTTTAATGTATGATTTTCATTTTGTTGTTATAATTTTGAAATAAAGGTTGGGTTTTTTGATGTTCATGGTTGATTAATATTCCTCCTAGCTTAATTATGATTTTTCATGTTTTAGTTATGGTTTTTCCACATGTGGGTGCATGGGGATGGTGATCTAATTGAGGGGTCATGGTTGAGCCCCAAATTTGATGATTTTGGCTTTGATAATGGCATGCCCCCAACCTATTTGTGAAATTGTCGATGAGAATGATTTTGTCACATAGTTTGACTATTCTTGAATCATTGCATTGCATAATTGGTTAAAGGAACATGAATTGGTTTTGGTTGTTTTTTTATAGTTTTGGAAAGGCCTTGTTGGCCATGGTTTGATTATAAATGGTTTTGGTTTTATTGGAAATAGTGGAGTCTAATCTGGTTTAGTGGTTTATCTAGCATAAGTTATAGACTTGCAAGCTCTAATGTTGGTATGACGATGCCAATGGTTAATGCCAGATAAAATAATCCTTGGTAAATACTTAGGAATGTGTAAATGGTTTTAATATGGGCTTAAAGAGGGTCGAGTAGCAAAGCGATGAAAGGTGGGGGTCCCAAGGTGACCGATAATGGAAACTCATATTTACCGATGTGAAGGTGGTCTTGGTGATCGTGTTCATGATGTCACACTCTATATTTTGGGAGGTGTACTATTTAACTCAGGTTCTTTTCTCCGATCATGTGGCTAAAACACACTGGGGACCTTTCAGCAGGGGGATCAGAATCCATATAGCCCGTGGGTGATTTTAGGACGGTTAAGCTACTCAACCCAGGTTCAAATTCCATGCTAAACCTTGTTCCCAATCCCTACATGATATATATATGTATATATGTGTTTTCATATGGTTATTTGATTTAGTTTTGAATGATGGCATTAGTTTATCTTTATCCCTGAGTTATATGCTAGTGTTCACACCACTAATTAATGTCGCCCAAAACTAACCTCCAAAGAAGTATGCAGCAGTCGATGCCCAATATAGTAACCCAACTAGGTTGGGGTTAAACCCACAAGGAAGATGGTGAACAATTACTTAGTTTGATGTAATTCACGATCAGTACAGAAAAGTAGATGGGGGGATTTAGGTATTAATTGGAAGTAGTAACCAAATTTTGAGTGGTTTTAAGTTGCAAACAATAGAAGAAAAACACTATGCTTTTGTTCCCCCTGGATTCTTAACTCTATAAATTTATCGTGATCAACCCAACTATTATGATGCTTTGCATGTAAAGTCTACAAGATATGTATTATCAACCGTCTTGTGAATGTGAAGATAAATCTCACCCTTTACCATTTCAGTCTTAGGGAGTCGTGTAGTTGCTCCTTGTTACGACCTAAGTTCACAATCACCTTTTGAGATTAAGTGATTAGATGATATGGCGGGAGCTATATCGTGGAGGTAAATCTGAAATCACTGTCTTAATCTTCTTTTCCTAATCACAATCTCCCTTGTGAGGACGTTTGCGAATAGAGGCTATCTCAAGCTTCTGCAGTAGCTCTGGGATTAATTATTATGAAGAAGATTATGATACATGCATAGACCCTAGAATAGATGAATATCACACCTCCTCTACGTAGCTAATCCGTTAGGGTTCCCACAACCCTAATCAAGGAGATTAGCCACTCATGTTCATGCAAGAATCCATGATTATCAATGAAGAAGACATGTAATTAATTACACAAGAATAAGATGAATAAACTCCAAAGTATTGAATTGTATAAGAACCAAAAATCTAAAGAATAATTGTAATGTATGTATAAGTAAGTAACCTATTTTAAGAATGTGTAACCTAATAAAAGATAAACCCTGAGGTATTTATAGTACCTCAAAATAACATAGAAATCCTAATAAAAATGGTAAAGGTAAAGTTATGTTGGCACTCGGTACGACTAGATCTTCAAGTCGTGCCGTCATCATACGTGTCATACTTGTGCCTCTCATATCCGTTCTAGTGTCTGATCTTCTAAGGCTTTAAATTTCTATTCATCATACGACTTCAGTTTACAAGTTGTATATGATCATAAGACTTGTGTCCTTCACTCGTATCCACTTGGGACTTCTGTCTTTCCAAGCTTTGAACACTAGTCTGCTTGCAGTTTCCCTATACGAGTCATACTCAGACTTTCAACTTGTATACTTCTGAGACTTCAACTTTGGATGGTAGCTTTAGATTCTGTCATGCATACAATTTCTGCATACGACTCGTATCCTTGTTTACAACTTAGATAATTGAGTCGTATCTTCTTGATCCTTAGATTCTCAGTTTGGCTTTAGGTTTTGTTGTGCTTACGACTTATCCTATGAGTCGTATAGTGAGTTGACGACTCGTGAGGTGACTCCTATCTTGATTAGAATTGGTCCTTCTAGGTCTTTTTTTTCTATGTTTATTCCTACACTATTGTAGATATGTTTACTAGAAATAAACACAAAAGTGCATCATATCCACTAAAACAACCTAAGTACTCACATAAATTCATGGTTTTAAGCATCGAAAGTTCCATGTTTCCACAACACATCACTAAGCATCTACGGGCGCTGTATCCCCACGCGATGCAAGAACCGACCATACTACCATTCCTCGTGTTCAGTGACTTGGATTCAGGGATAATTTTGAGTTAGATTATAGTGGTAGGCTTCCATACATTCATGCTATGGACTTCTTTTCATTTTTATTATTTCATTGGATTTGGTTTTGGCTATGGTTTGGGGTATGTCCCGACCAAATGTTTCTTGATTTTGGTTAGAGACTTTGTCGAACAACTATGGGCATAGGCGGTGTTGGTATTAGTGTCATCCTTGGTATTGGTATTGGCATCGGGATTGGAAATGGTTAGTTAATTGGTTGTGGATTTCAACATTGATTTTAAATTTACTATTATGTCTTTAAATTTATCTTACCTTATATTGTTATATGTTTAGAATTCACCCGACAAGGGGTGTAGGGTGGTTAACGGTGGGGTATTGGGGTGATCTCCTATCCTTTTTGTTTAAATGATCCTAATGTGGGGGAGGTGATACTAACCTTTGACGAGCCTAGAAACACATGCTTAATCTCCATCCTTAGTGGGTGTTGTTCTTATCCTTCCTTTCTTAGCCTTTCCTCATCTATTTTCCCTTACAGTTGGCTCCATAGCGGGAGCTATCAATACAGTGGCTGTTGCTTGAGTTTCATTAGACCTAGTAGTCACCATCTGCAGAAAAAAGAATAATGAAGATTAGATACCAATTTAGATTTCCAGATACATATTGGAATCAAGTTATAGCATGTAAGAATCAGGAATGACAGTTTTCCTAAAGTCCTATAGCCTCTCAAAGAAAAGTATAGACATCTCTGTACCATTCTATGAGATCCTACTAAATCCATTTTGTAAAGCAAGATTGATAAACCTAGTATCTTATATCAACTTTTCCATGAACCAAGTGGACATGAGTAGCACACATCTCTTTCCTTGACGGAAGAATATATTACCCCAAAAGTATTAATCAAGTCTTAGAGAAAGTAAATAAACTATCCCATTAAAAGTTCAAAAGAAATTGAAGATCTAGTCATCGAGCTAAAAATAAAAATGCAAAACATATTAATCAAGCCTTAGAGAAAGTAAATAAACCATCCCATTGATAGTTCAAATAAAAATTCAAGATCTAGTCATCAAGCTAAAAATAAAAATGCAAAACATAGTACTAAATAAAACACCATCCCTAGGACCTAAAATTCGATGTATCAAAACTACTAAAGAATTATCAAGAAACAGATGCAACCACATAAACTAACAAAATGTGCATGAGTTCAAACAAAGGACTTAACATCAAGAAGGGTCCATGGTAGCCTGAGTTATGTTTCTCACCCTTGAATCCAGAGTCCAACGCTAGAATTACATGTGAGATATTGTAGGAGCCACTAGAATATGTACTGTCACTCAAATAAAGTAAGAATAGTTATATTATCAATACACAAGAAAATAACGGTGTATTGGTAGGGTCATTAGCTAAGCCAAGATGAGAAATATGAACACATAACCATAACATAGTACAATAGGTTAATACATGGTCGCCCTAACTACACCTTAGTATAACAGACTAACATTTAGAGTAGTTTGGAATCAATAACAATAAGTCAAAGATGGATACAAGTATGCCAATTAAGTGAAGTAAAGTCAAGCCAAGTAAGGTACCACAATAATATGTATATATTTCCCCTGTTCACTCATGAAACTGCCAAACTCACCTTACCTTGTACATACACGCTTAGGGTATTATAATGAACCTCTAGTCATGACCTGCATGGGACATGTTTTTTCCATGTACTAAACCCTAGGCACAAACGCCTATCAACCTTATTCCAATAGTATCCCATTAAAATGTCCAGAAATACAAACACTCCATAATCAACCATGGAATATAAGAAAATCACATAACACAAGGATAGAAACCAACACTTTTAACATTCATAAGTTGTGCAGATAATTTAGTGAAATGTGATTACACCTAATAACATGCATCAAAAATCAATACTAAGTGAAAATTTACATACATATATAACACAAATTATATTAAACTACGTAACCATTACCTACCTCAATCCAACCTTGCACAACTCAACTAAGCTGGAGCCTTGACTTTTTGTGCAATTTCCACTTGATTTTGGTGTAAAAATACACACAAAATGTATAATTAATGCAATAACCTACCATGTTAGGAAGTATAACTCAATCCCAACCCCTAAGTCCAAGTTCTTGATAACTCAATCCCAACCCCTAAGTCCAAGTTCTTGATTGTTCCCTCCATATTCCAGCATTTTTCTATTCTAATCCAACTGAAATTATCAAGTTTATGGATCATTTAGTGAATTAACAACATACAAGGGTAATTTAGTGATCATTAACTAAAACCCATTGATTTTGCACCTAAATTACTCTCTTGCACTATAAAACCAACTAAAACAAGTCCTTAATCTTCCCTAAAATACATAAACTAATAATTGTAGGCTACTTTACCAATTTACTTGTTAATGGGGAAGAAATCCTTACCTTAATAAAGAAAAATAATGAAAAACCAAATAATTTTGCCTAAATCTCCACTATTAAAGCCCCAAAATGTGCTTTAGAAGAATGAACCATTTTAGGTTTTTCTAAATAAAATAGTGATTTATGATGCTATATTAACATAAGCCGCTAGAGCAACATCACTATTGTGACATAGTTGCTATAATGACCCTTGATCACATTGACTGGTCGCTATAGCGAGAATTATTCCACTTTTGTGCATGTTGTTATAGCGACATGCATACCCCTGTAGCGACATGCATGGGATAAAATGTTTGATTATTTCTAAAATTTCCTTTTTTCACTACACAACTTAAATCCAAGACATCACAAATAATACCCTTTATGCTAAGATCGATTTTGGGAGTTCTACTTATCCAAATTGAATAACATAAAGTTCTATAGGTACTTATTATCTTAGCTAACTAGAAATCAAGGTAAACACTACCCCATTTTCTCAATTCATTTCTAAATTTCCTTGGATCAGACTTCGCTCATTTTGTCTGAGTAGCCTAAAAATTAAAACTTTAAATCTAGGGAAAATTTTAACCCAAATCTTTTAACAAGAAACTAACCTATAATGATAGAAAGGGTTGTTACAGTATGCATTAAAATAGTTAAAGGCACACGAGTGAAACTACCCCACTCATAATTTAGTGTTGGCAATAATAGTTTTCTTCTAAAGATTTAGAGGCATTACCTGTATGGTGTTTTTTGTGAGATTTTACTGGCCATTAAAGTATTCAGTATATTATAACCCAGAGACAGATTAATTTGAGATAACATAAGTGGATTGAGTTTTTAAAGGACTATAATATCTCTATTCTATATCATCCGAGAAAGGCAAATATGGTAGCAGATGTCTTAACCTAAAAGGTTGTGAGTATGGGTAGCTTGGCCTTTATTTCAGTTTTAGAGTATTCATTAGCTTTGGACATTCATACCTTAGCAACTTGATGGGTTGAATTGATATTTCAGACCCTAGAAAGATTCTTTCTAGTGTTGAGGCCTGGTGTACCTTGTTGAGCAAATTTAAAATTGTTAGTTTGAGGATAGTAGAATTTATAACATTTATGATTTGATGCTGAGAACTGAGTCCCTGGGGGCTACCTTAGATTTAAAGGGTATTGTGAGATTTGATGGTTATATTTGTGTTTTGAGGGTTGGATACTTGATCCTTTTGCTACTTTAATAGGCTTATCGATCTAAATATTTTATTCACCCTAGGACAACTAAGATGTATAGAGATTTGATATAGAATAATTGGTGGAGTCGCATAAAGAAAAATGTAACAGACTTTATAGCTTGATGTTTGTGTTGTTCGTAGGTAAATAATGTGAATCTGAGATTTGGTGGGTTTCTTTAGAGACTACCTATTCCTAAGTAGAAGTAGGATTAGAACTATTAACTTTGTAAGCTGGTTGCCTCTCACTTCTTGTGGTTTTGATAGCATTTGGGTCATCATAGATCAACTGACTAGATTGTCTTATTTTATCCCTATTAGATTTTCTTCTGTACCGAGAGGTTAGCTTGCATCTATGTTTGAGAGATAGTTTTTCTTCAAAGGGTATATGTCTATTATTTTAGATAAAGGCTCAATGTTCACTTATAGATTTTGGAGGACTTTTTAGGTAGAGTTGGGTACTCAAGTTGACCTTAGCACTAATTTTTATCCCCCAATTGATGCACAGTCAAAGCAAACTAGTTTGGTTTTGGAGGAAACACTCAACACATATGTCTTGGACTTTAGAGGTCAGTGGGAGTGGTATTTATCCTTACCTGAGTTTTATTATAATAACAACTACCATTCAAGTATTAAGATGGTACCATTTGAGGCACTACATGGTAGAGATTGCCAATCTTTGATTGGTTGTTTTGAGACCTAGAAGGTTAGTCTTAATGGTACTGACTTGCTTCATAAGTCTTTGGATAGGGTTTGGGTGATTCAAAATAGGCTTCGGGTAGCTCAAAGTAGGAAGAAGAGTTATACTAATCATAGGCTTTGTTCTTTGAAGTATAGAGTTAGTGATCTGGGCTTTCTTCAAGTATCGACCATGAAGGACGTGATGAGGTTTGGGAAGAGAGGCAAGCTCATCCTCAGATATATTAGGCTATTTAAGATACTTCAGCTAGTTGGAGAGTTAGCTTTTGAGTTGGCCTTACGCCCAGACTTTTGTTGTTCATCTAGTATTTCACATATCCATGCTTTGATACTACTTCATGGATGAGTTTCATGTGCTTCGTTGGGACTTGGTTCAGTTGGATAAAAGGTTGAACTTTGTGGAAAACCCAATTTTTTAGCAAGGGATGTCTAACAATTATGATCTAGAGAGATTCTAATGGTTAAAGTTTAATGAAGATACCATACAATTGAGGAGGCTACCTAGGCGATAGAGAGTGATATAGGGGCTTGGTATCCCCATCTATTTGAGCCCTAAATAATGATAATTACTCCCTAGTCATCACTACTTAGAGGGGTAAGACTAGTATTAAACCACCTATGCTTGTGGTTTATGAGGTGAGGAATGATACTGTGGATATTGATAAAACTAAAATTAAAAAGTTAGATACTAATGATGAAGTGTCATAGAAATTGGCAATTATAGAAAAACGAGTTGATAGTGATAAAGGAAAGGGTAAGGAGGTAACACCAGTATTTAAGCGCATTCCATGACCTCTTTGATATTTTCCTCAAATACTGAAGAACAAAGAGGAAGAAGGAAATATCAAAAATTTATGTCGATGTTGAAGGAATTATCTGTGAATATCCGGCTTATGGAAGCTTTAGAGAAGATTCCCGATTATGCAAAATTCATAATGGCTTTAGTAACAAAGAAATTAATGGTAAGCTTTAAGCCCACTGATAATATGCACCACTACAGTGCTATTGCCTCGCAATCTTTAGTTGAGCTGAAGGAGGATCCTGGAGCTTTCACTATTCTTTGTACTATTTGGTTATTTAATTTTGCACAAGCATTATGTGATCTGGGAGCTATTATTAATATGATGCTACTAGCTGCATATGAGTAGTTGGGGTTAGGATTGCCTAAGCTGACCTCTATGAGATTATTGATGGCCAATGGCATTATAAAGAAGCAGATTTGTATATTATGTGATATGTTGGTGAAGGTAGCTTCATTTATATTCCATGCTGATTTAGTGATCCTCGATAGTTAGGCTGATTTTGATGTCCATATCATCTTGAGAAGACACTTCTTAGCCATGGGTAAGGAATTAGTTGACATGGAGATGGGATAGATAAAATTCTGACTTAATAATAAATAGGTCACTTTCAATGTGTGTGAATTTATGAGACAACCAAAAGATATGTGGGTAGTTTCTGTGATAGAATCATGAATAAATATGCATTGGTTGCACCCATTGAGGAGAGTCTTGGTGTTGAGTCACTGGTAACAGTGATAATTAATTTTGATAGTGATGGCATCAATGAGTATGATGAGATTGTAGGAAAGATCAGCCACAACTTAGTTAGTAACTAATCAGTTAGTTAGTTACTGTGATACGCATATTTTATTATTATATTGATTAACTGTTATATTGAGTTAGTAGTAAGTGAGTTAGTTGTTAAGGTAGTTAAGCTAGGAAACTTCTAGATAATTCTAGAAGTTACAGACAAGTCTATATATAGATGCTTAGCCATAGCAACACATTTTATTGTAACAATTTTCAATATACAAATTTATTTCTCTACTATGATGTTCAAGGAGTTTGTATTGTCAAGCTTTTCATTCTCTAGATTTTGTAGTTTTTATCATGGTATTAGAACCGCGAGCATGAAGGCTTAAGTAGTGTAGATTGATAAAGTTTAGCTCTCTATTATAGCGGTGAGTAAATCTCTGCTCAGTTGAAAGTTTTGCTTTGATTGAATTTTGTTTTCCCTTTCTGAAATTGTTATAGTGAAGCTTACAATGGAACCAAAAATCAATTCGAGTTATCCTTCATTTATAAGAGCATCATATATATCTAGACCTACCTTAATTCCAATCAAGCTGGTCGAATCAAAGAATTATGGTGTATGGAGTCTATCAATGATAATTTCTTTATTAGGGAAAAGGAAATTTGGATTTGTAACTAGAGCATGTGTAGATAGTTGTACAGAGAAGAGTTACATATGTAATGGGAGACTTGTATTGCAATAGTATTGTAATGGTTGATGATCTTTGTTAGTGTAGCATTTCTTAGTGGAATTGTTTATGAAACAAAGGCTTGTGAGGTATGGGAAGACCTAAAGGAAAGATTTAACAAGTTAAATTGTATGAGACTCTATCAACTACACAGAGAAATCAATATATTGTCACACGGAACTATTCAGTAGCTACTTACTTCATTAAGTTGAAGATTTTATGGAATGAGTATGATGTAGTGATCCCTGCTCAATCTTGTGATTGTACAAGGTCTAAAGACTATGCAAATTATCTATCTTATTTGAGATTAATACAATATTTGTGTGGCTTGAATGATTCCTTTGATCAAGCTAGAAGGCAAATTTTATTGAAGGGAGTTACACCTAATTTTAATCAAGCATTTGCTATGATAGCAAAAGATGAAATTTAGCAGTTGTCTTAGGCATTTGTCATAATTAAAAAACTAGATCCTATTGTAATGCAGGTCAGTATAAACTCAAACACAAGTTACAAAAATAAAAATTACAAAGGGAAGAAGTATGATTATTCTCTTTTCACTAAGCACACAAGACAAGATTGTTACAAGTTATTAAGTAGTACTACTGACTGGAAACTGATGTGTGAGCTAATGCCAACATATTTGAGGCATTTAACTAAGAATAATTGCGAAGTATTAAGAAACTTTTGTCATTTTTGATTGGTTTATGTTTGATTTTGCAGTTTAAGCTGATATGATAGAGAACTAACAAGAATAGAAGTAAAGAAGTTAAAATCTGAAGAAATCTGAAGAAAGGGTGGATGATGACATTTGTGATAAGTTGTTAGCCTAGTGATAAGTTATCAAGTTCATCGTCAACAGTAAATAGAGAATTGGCCTAAGTTGAAAGATGTGATGACATTTTGTGATAAGTCGTCAAGGGTCTGATAAGCTGTTAAGAATGTCGTCAGCTTGAGGCAGCATAGGAGAACTAAAGCAGAGCTTTGACGACATTTTGTGATAGGCCGTCACAAAGCTGATAAGTTGTCAAGTTTGTCATCAGACTTAAATAGGAAGAGCCAAAACTAAAAAAAGAGCTGACGACATTTGTGATAAGTCGTCAGCCTCATGATAGGCTATCACAAATATCGTCACCTAATCTAAGGGATTTCTGAATTCTATTATTTTATTTCCATAATTAGGCGGAACTATTTAAATCTTTGTTTTAGGGTTTTCTGGGGAGTTCCGCACATTGTGTTTTGAGCAATATACTTTGATATTTTCTCTCTCTACTTTTGCCTGGAGAAAGCAATTACTTTGAAGATATTATATTCATTATTTTGGGATTGTCTTTGTGATTTGATATGAGAATCTCTAGTTTCTATTCATCTTGTGGTAAGTTTATCTTTCAAAGCATGAATTCATCTAGTTGCTTCGATGTTTACGTCATGAGCGGCTAAATTCCTTTAACCTGAATTATGGGATCTAGGTTTAGGTCTTGATAAGGTACTGAGTAATCAGGATTCAAAAGCTGGTAGAAATTCTTGATAATTCTGAGGTTTTATTTAACATCTATTGGTTGCAGACAATAGATAAAATCTACTTTGATTTGCTTGAGAAAGAAATCAAATATAGTAGGAAGTGAATTATCAACAGGGACTTGGAAATAATCTGTTTAGTAATCAATGCTGTAACAAGGTTGGTTAACCTGAGGTAAAATCTGGGCAGTGAATATAAATTTCCTAAGTCCGAGAGGATTAGGTAATTAAATGCTTAAGTAGGTCGAGAGACATTTAAGCATAACTTCAATAAAGATAACTTGTTTTCCTACCTACCGTGAGAATCCTGAACCACTACTAGCATCTATTAAGTACCAAAATCCCTAGTGAACATAATTTTGGTTTTTCATAAACTCTTGATTACGAACACTGAAACTAACGTAACCAAAAATTGCTTGTTAAACTAAAAACCCCCCATTTCAGGAAACATCCAACTATAAGTTGATTAATTTGCAAATGACTTACGTTCACACCATATTACTTGTGGGATTCGACCCCAACCTAGTTAGGTTTTACATTGACAATGATCGTTTACATTTTTATTGAGAGGTGTAGTTTGAGCGTTATAAAAAATAGCACCATTGCCGTGGAATACGGTTGTAAACTAAAGTTCGTGTGTGCAAATTGACTGATAGTTAAGTTTCTACTTTTACGTTTATTTGTTATTTTTGTTTATTCATAGGATATTTTTAGTTTAAACCAAGAACCAGAAGTTTCGGAGAACCATTATTACCACTTAATCCAGAACCACAATGAATTGGAAGAATGGCAGAACAACAAGAGGATGACAGACTGGCAGCCTTAGCTCGAGCTCAGGTAAATGGGCAAAATGTTGGGCAATAAGTACTACATCCAAACCCCGAGGACAAAGATTTGAGAGACAAGGAGTTACTGAATCCTGGTAACCCAAGGCGTGCAGAGCAGATAGCTGCACCAGTATGGCATAATGTTAATAGGAATCGTTCGCTCTGAGAAAGACAAGAGTCCAGCCGATCCAGTATGATCTCAATGATGATGATGACGGAATGCACGAAGCAGGTACAATGGGTGCAATCATTCCTCTACCGTTGGCACCTGGGGCCAATTTCAACATTACGAGTACTATGATCCAACTCCTCAATTTGAAGAGGTTGTTCGGTTGCCTTCCTGGGGATGACCCGGACCTGTATCTGGGGAATTTTATTACCATATGTATATATTTTGATAACCCAGGAGTTGGATAAAATGCTATCCAATTAAGATTGTTCCCGTTGTCTCTGTCTGGGGAGGCAACTTTGTGGCTAAATGAGCTGACGCCTGATTCTATAACCAACTGGAGGCAGTTGAAAGGAGCTTTCCTAGAAAAGTTCTTTCCACCTTCTAGGAGGGTATAGTTGAAGGACGAGATCAATAACTTTAGGCAGCTCCCGACTGAAGCCTTGCATGAAACCTGGGAAAGATTCAAGAAGAAGCTGATACAATGTCCGAACCATATCATGACAGACATACATTTGATAGAGACTTTGTACAGGGCTCTTAACTCTGTTACAAAGCCAATTGTAGTCAATACTGCTAGTGGTTCGTTTGTTGATCTTACATTCCCAGAGGTTTCAGAGATGCTGGACAGAATGACCAAACAAAGTGTAGCATAGCATACCAGAGACTCTGTGGTGGCCAACCCCACTTCTTCTGTAGGTATTACTGTGGAACAATGCAGAAGAGAAGAGGATCATGACCAAGACATGGCTTACCTAAAAACACAATGGACTTGCTAACCAAGCACTTTCTATCAGGCAAGGTTAAGAAGGTGAAAGCTGTGGGATCTCAGGATAGGATTGAGGTTAATGCAGAATAAGAGGCTAACTATGTTTCTGAGGCAATATCCAAGGGAATAAATGTCTAAACTTTTATGATAAGCCTGGTTATAAAGATATGAAGCAGGGAAATTAGAGAAATAACAATCACAGGAGCAGGCTATATGTGCTTTTTGGAAATTGTGAGGCTGCTTCAACAAGTTCTGAAAAGATATCCATGGAGGACATGATGTCTAAGTTGTTGAAGGGAGTGGAGGTAATCAACTTTGGTGTGACCACCATGAAGACTGATCTGATATCCATCAGTCAGTTGGTGCACTCATATTCCACCACAATCAAACAATTAGAGCAACAGATGAGCCAACTTTCCACAGCATTCACCAGAGAAAGAGCGGAACGTTACCTAGCGATACGGTCCAGAATCCATAGAATAATGGCTCATGCATGGCTATATCACTAGAAGTGGTAAGATATTACCTGGCCTTTTTGTAGGCAAACCTATAGTTGATGAGGTAGTTATTGATGAACCAGAAGAAGGAGGTCCAGTAGAGTCTGAGAATCTGGATAATTCTGATGATGTTCCAGAGAAAGTTAAAGAGAAGGAGAAGGAGGTAGTGCTGAAAAATATCCCAAGACCACCACCTCCCTTTCCTCAATGGTTGAAGAAGAAAACTGATGATGCAAAATTCAGCATATTCATGGCAGTACTCAAGCAATTAAAAATAAATGTGACTTTGGTTGAGGCACTTGAGCAAATGCCAGGATACGAAAAATTCATGAAAGACCTCGTGACTAAGAAAAGAGAGTTGAGCTACGAATTAGAGGGTAATCTTTATCATTGTAGCACTATTTCTACAAGGAACTTGGTGTAGAAGAAACCAGACCCAGGCGCATTCACTATTCCCTGCACAATTGGGACAATGGACTTTGCCAAGAAATTATGTGATCTGGGAGAAAACATAAATTTGATGCTGTTGGCTGTTTATAGAAAGTTAGGTCTGGGAAATCCCACACCCACCAATATGAGACTCGTGATGGTGGATAGGTCAGTAAAGAGAAATGTTGGCATTTTGCATGATGTGTTGGTGAAGGTGTCCAATTTTATATTCCCTGTAGACTTCATTATTTTGGATTGTGAGGTGGACTTCGAGGTTTCCATAATCTTGGGTCAACCCTTCCTCACAATCAAAAGTGTGTTGATTGATTTGAGAGCGAATGAGCTCTTATTCAGGATGAATGATGAAGTGGTATGGTTTGATGTGTGTAAATTAATGAAGCAGTATGAAGAAATGAGTGTGTTCTCAGTATTTGATGTGTATTATGAGGACAAACAGGGGGTGTCAATAGCTGAGCAACTTGTTGTCAAACCTTTGGCCGCAGTTATGATGAATTTTGATAGTGAAGGTATCAAGGAGTATGAAGAGACTATTTGTGCTTTGGAAGGAAGGGGTTCATATTCTTATGCTCCTTAAAAGCAAGACCTTGACCTTGCTAATTGACCAACACCACCAGCCAAGCTATCTATTGAGGAGCCACTGGTGTTGGAATTAAAAGAACTGTCTGGGCACTTACGATACCTGTTTTTGGGCAACGAAAATAGGCTACCTGTTATTTTTGCAGCTGATTTGGGTGAGAAACAGGTAAACACACTTATTTGAGTACTTCATAGGCACAAGAGAGCTATATGATGGACCATTACAGATATTATTAGCATTTCCCCTGGCATCTGCACGCATAAAATTCAACTTAAGGAAGATTGTATTCCAGCCATAGAGCATTAGTGCCATCATAACCCACCAATGCAAGAGGTGTTTAAGAAGGATATTATTAAGTGGTTGAATGCTGGAGTGGTTTACCCTATTTCTAACAACAAATGGGTGAGCCAGTTCAATGCATGCCTAAAAAGGGGGCATAACTGTGGTTGTAAATGAAAGGAATGAGTTGATTCCACTCAAGCCTGTGACTGGGTGGAGATTTTGCATATACTACCATGAGCTGAATTGATGGACTCTAAAATACCACTTCCCGATGCCCTTTATGGACCAAATGCTTGATCGATTGGCTGGAAGGGGTGGTATTATTTTTTGGATGATTATTCCGGATACAGCCAAATCTGTATTGCTCCTGAAGATCAGGAGAAGACGACCTTCACATGTTTATATGACAACTTTGCATTTAAGAGGATGCCATTTGGGCTATGCAATGTACCCGTTACTTTTCTACAGTGTATGATGTCTATCTTCTCAGATATGGTAGAAGATATCATAGAGGTATTCATGAATGATTTCTCTGTGGTAGGAGATTCATTTGAGATGTGTTTGGTAAACCAAAGTATAACCTTACAATGATGTATTGAATTCATTTGGTGCTTAACTGGGAAAAATGCCATTTTATGGTAAAGAAGGGCATCGTTCTTGGCGACAAAATTTTAGAAAAAGGGATACAAGTTGATCGAGTAAAAGTGGAAGTTATTGAGAAACTGGCACCTACCATTTTAGTAAAGAGAGTGCATAGTTTTCTTGGATATGCTGGCTTTTATCGAAGGTTTATAAGAGACTTCTCAAAGTTTGCAAGTCCACTTTGCAAATTTTTGGAGAAAGAAGTAAAGTTTTCCTTTGATGATAATTGCTTGAAGGCATTCTTATGCCTTAAAAAGAAGCTGGTTGAGGACCCTATTGTAGTTGCACCAGATTTGTCAAAACTATTTGAGATCATGTGTAATGCAGGCGGTGTTACCCTTTGAGCTGTAGTGGGACAAAAGAGGGACAAACTGTTTCATCCGATATATTATGCCAGTAAAGCACTAAATGAAGTGTAAAAGAATTACACCGTTATTGAGCAGGAACTTCTGGCTGTAGTGTATGCTTTTAAAAAGTTTAAGGCTTATTTGCTTGGGACCAAAGTGGTGGTCCACACTAACCATGCAGCCTTGAGGTACTTAATGGCGAAGAAGTGTGCAAAACCAAGGCTGATTAGATAGGTGTTTCTTCGATAAGAATTTGACTTTGAGGTCAAAGATTGGAAAGGTTGTGAAAATCAGGTTGTAGATAATTTTTCTAGAATGGAAGGTGAATAAACAATTAGTGATGGAATGGAAATAAATGATGCATTCCCTGATGAGGAGATCTTGGCAGCTTCTGTGGAACAATTTCCTTGGTATGTTGATTATGCAAATTATGTTGTGAGTGAGGTCATCCTAGAAAATCTTTCTTTCCATCAAATAAAGAAATTCCTGCATGATATGACATTACTTCTGGGATCATCTGTATCTTTTTTTGGCAATGTGCAGATAATATTATAAGGAGATGCATGTCAGAAGTGGATGTATTGTGCATATTAGAAGCATGTCATACTTCCCCAGTTGGAGGTCACTATGCAGGTGATCGAACGGCTAGGAAGGTGTTGTAGAGTCATTACTGTTGGCCAATATTGTTCAAGGATGCCCATGATTTTGTACTAAAATATGACCAATGTTAGAGGCAAGATTCAATTTCCAAAAGACATGACATGCCTTTGACTACGATGCGTGAAGTAGAATTATTTGATGTATGGGGCATCAATTTCATGGGCCCTTTTTTAAGCTCGTATGGGATAAAATATATTTTAATTGCCGTTGACTATGTATCAAAATGGGTCAAAGCTATTTCTTTGTCTGATAATAAAGGAAAGAGAGTTGTTGCTTTTCTCAAAAAGAATATCTTCTCTCACTTTAGAGTACCACGCACTATTATACATCTTTCTCCACCCTATTTTTCATCATTTTTCCACCATTTTTTTTACCCCAAGTAGAGATCTTAAAGGGAAAAAAGTGTTAATCACCAATATAATTTATGGTATTCTGACCTAACTCTTCTTGGTCGTTTCCCATTGATTTTCCCTTCAATTTCCATCATAATTCTTCGTAAAATTCTTAGAAATTAGGGATTGAATTCCTAAACTTTGAGGGCTAATTTCAGACCCTAATTATGCTCCATTTGTGCTCAACTTTTGAGCATAACTTCTTTGTTCTTCGAGGGACCTCATAACTGGTTCAATTTTGGATTTTATTTGTGGGTCCCACGGGCCCATTTTTGACCCGACCCTTAATATAGCAATATGGGTCTCATTTCAATC
>JAPEIP010000006.1:119221068-119235674 GCA_026120095.1 Capsicum chinense
GATAGCGTGATGGAGTTTTGGGACAATGGAGTGAGGATAGATAATTTGGGGATAGTTTAAGTATTGCGGTTCGACATCGAGGTAGGGTTCTATCTACTATACTACTTGAGATATTTTTTTTATTTGTTCCATTTTTGATAGGGGTGTTAGGATATGATTGTGGGTAGAACACCGTGACTTAGCCTAAATTGTGAGTTTGGGGGCTAGAAGGGTATTTGACCCTTAAGTTGAAATACTTATTACACTTCTATAATACTATTACCTTCTTTATAAATAGAGCTAATCCACATTATGATTATGATATTATTCTAGATATCGGATGGATTTAGGTATTGGGATCATGATTAGTGTGATTGGTCTTATTTAGACCATTAGGGCTATCATAAAATCGTAAATTAAGAGTAATTAACTTAGTTACTCATGTCTCATTTGGATTTGGCTTTATGGCTCATGATTGGAATGGAAATTCCTTAGTTACTTAAGCTAGGTAAATTACCTTAATCACTCATGTCAGGGTGGAATTGGTCTTATTTGCGTAAGTTAAGGAAAATTTCCTTAGTTGCTCGTAATTGGGAAGAAATACTATCTTAAGGCTATTTATAACTTATTCAACATCAAGAATTGAATTTAGGTACTTTAGCCTAGCCTGAGATAAAACTTGTCTAATGAAATGCTCTGGATTCTAGGAGGACTATAATAAGGAAGACGACAGACCTAAAATGGATTTTGGGGATTAGAATTGGGATCCTCTGGCCTACCTTAGGCCAAGACCCGTGTTACCCTTTGTAGAGTTATTTATATATGTTAGCATGATTAGACTCAGTTGAGGTTAACGATCCCTTAGTATGATGTTCAATACATTACTTGGTGGATTGTGATGGTATTTCTCCAAATTATGATGTTATGGTTATTTCAGATATATATATTTGGCCTAAGGCAGAGATTATGATGCTATAGTTAGGCTGGATACATATTAAGCCCAAGGCAATGATTATGATATTGGTTGGGTTCCAGCAAGTATTCTATCTGTGTAAAGAAAATGGTCATATTTTGTAGATATATTGATGCTTATAATCATATTATTTGAATACTGGTGATGGTATGCATAGATTTGGTATAATCATGATTACTTAGATGGTAAATGGAATGATACCAACTAAAATAAGGTTTTATTACTCTTTTCCTAAAAAAAGATATATGCCCACTTTTAAATTTTAAAACAAATTTCTTCATAACGAGAATCATACCATATAAATGAATAATTTATGAGCCTTTGAGACTAATAATGATGATCTTGGAGAGTTCACCGATATAAATTCCAATCCACAGTTTTACTACTAGTATTTACCTTACCGAGAGATATTCTGACCTTTTATACATCCCTATGATGATTTAGACCCAGAGTTTACCTTGGGCAATGGAATTATGGATTTACACTCTTTTAGCCATGATGATCACTATGCATTTATATATATAAATATATATACATATCTCTGGTACTGGATGGATAGTTAATCAATTATGATATTAATAATATGAGTTCCCATTCAAGTTTGGTGATTGATGATGATATTGATGATTTGCATTTCTGTCCAAGACTAACATTTAATGATGATATTGATGATATGAGTTTTGATCAATGTCTGATGATTAATAATGATATTGATGGTATGAGTTCTAATTCGAGTCTGGTGATTGATGATGATATAAGTTTTGGTCCAACTTTGGCAATTGGTGATGATATAAGTTTATACACTGGGTTACTTTATGGAACTCAGATTGGTTATGGCATTATGGTTTATATATTGGCATTTATTATTTCATGCGCTTTGCCTATCACCAGTATGCCTTATATCGGTTTGTCTTATGAGAGGTTGCATAGGTATAGGTATGAGTGCTACTTGAAATATATTGTGCAGAGCTTGTATATATCAGCCTTATAGGGGGTTGCATAGATATAAGATCAGACTTTTGTTTGCTAAATGTTGATTGAAACTTCTAAGCTAATGAAAGTGACTGTTTATAAAAGACCCAATTATGTATTGTTTGTCCAGACTAGCCGATTACATTGTATTATTATTATTTTTATGGTTAGTTCTTGAGAGGTTGATTATTGAACTGCTATTGATATTTGAGGTATGATTCATATTCTTTTATCTTACGGTTATGTTATTGCACATGATTATCAATTGGTTAGGCATTATGGTTTTAGACCCTGATATTCTGATTCCTTTCTTTATGGTTGCTTCGTTATGGTAATTATCTCATGTTTAGACATATGGATTAGACACTTTGATTATGTTATCACTGGTTCCTACTATGATTAGGAGGCCTGGAGATGCTAGTGTGTTTATTTAGCCCGTACCCTTAAGTTATCTTTGTTATGTATATGTATCCATATATAGTAGCTATGGTATTATCCTATATATCTCTATTTGTACACTTATTCATGTTGTATATCCATTTCATGGCCTTGTATACTACTATATATATCCTTCTTCTATTTCTTATTCATATACTTGCCAGTGATATATAATATAGTGCTAAGGTCTTGGAGTATGCTTGGAATAGGATAACTTATCCTTATTATTCCATTATCTTATTATGTTAATTTCATGGATATGAATAAAATAGTTATCCTTATTGTCTCCTTAGCTTTATTATGTAGTTTGCTGGATATTTGAGTGCAATTACATTGCTGATTGCAAGTTATTTATATTTGCATTATCTTTAGAGCTCAGTCGGTAATTGCCTACTGAGTTCTATGTGTTTGTTACTGTAATGCCCCGATTTTCTGAATCGGAATGCTACACAGTGCTCATGACCTCAAGGGACCACAAGCTAACCTATGACTAATATCTGTACCTGTACACAGCATATATAACGTATTAATGTAGAAAACATGAACATGTAGGCCATAAGGTTCAACTGAATAAAGAATCTGTCAAAACATAATATCCATATGGGTGAAAGATACCCAAAACAGTCAAAAAATGAATCAAATCAAAACATAAGTCTGAATACTGAATTTGAAAGCATCTAAGTGCTGTCTAAATAAGGAGTTGAAGGAACATGTCTCCAACTAACTCTGTAAACTGATAACTGGCTAAAATAACAATGAATAAATCTAATCATATTGTCCTCGAATGAAGAGGACTCACTGAATCTCTTTGACTGGAAATGTTAGTGCTACTGCTGATCTGGAGCTCGTGTCTCTGAACCTATGGTGTAACATGGAAAGAAAGCACCATAGCGCAAATGCATCAGTACAAGGGAATGTACTGAGTAAATGAGTAAGGTAGGCCAAATATAAATAGGGTTTACATGCATGAACAATGTTAACTGTCTGACTGGCATGAACGTAAGAGTACAAACATACATACATAGTAACTGAAGTTGTGGGTGCATGATAGCTAGTCCAGTATGCTAATACATGGTTTACTGATGGCTAACATGACTGATACTGAAATTCTGATAACATGGGCGACTGTATCTGACAATCTTAAATCTGATGGAGCTATCCGAGTTCCGTACTGTAACTGAGTCTGACTGTATCTGACAGTCCTGATATACTGAAATTTAAAGACCTATTTGAATTCTTTTACTGAGAATGATTCTAAAATTATGGGAGGTAGTTATTTAATCGACATGCACCATGACATGACTTGATCAAAAGATTTGAGTCCACAATTCATAATATCATAAGTAGGGGATATCATATTTCATATAGTTATTCAAAATCTTAAACATTATAGGGAATGCATGAATATATTTCGTGTACATATTGTATATCTCCATTATCTTACATGCTTCATACCACCACAATAGCAACACATGAAAAGCATGGGATTCATATTGAAGTATATAGCTAACATGGAATTGTTATTTAGACATCATAGAACCATACAAACATGAATTTCTAGCATCCTAAGCATTTTATCAAACACCTTGCATGCATTCTTTAAGGAATAGGTGAGTTTCATACTTGAACCATATTAAACCACCTAAAGTTCATGGTTTTCAATTAAAAAATATATATATTCCATGAAAACACCTTTAGACATCACATTGAAACTCAAACAACAGTCGTCAACATATACATACTTATATCACCACAAAACGTTTATAAAATAGTATTTAAAACATGGTTCTTGATCTCTATGAACGGATTGGATCCATAGATGAACACTAAGCATACCTTAGAAAGGAAACCTTGATGATTTGCTTGAGATTTCTTGGATTTGGAAACTTAATTCTCAATTATCTTGGAAAAAGGCTTGAATCTTGCTTTTAAGAGATGAGTTTGATGGAAACCCTAATCTTGTGGTTGAGAGCATAAGATAGGGTTTTTGAGATGCTTAACTGAAGAAAAATGGGAAAAATTATGCCTCTTTAGGGTTATAAGTCGTGGAAGATGAATGAAATAACCAAAATACCCTTATGAAATAAATTCCCAGTTGCTGAAAATCATAGCTGACGATATTTGTGACAAGGCATCAAAAATATGATAGGCCATCAAAAATGTCATAACACAGAAGCTGGATTCTGCCTAAGGCTGACGACCTTCATGATAGGGCGTCACAAGTGTGGTAAGCTACCACGAATATCGTCACTTAGGAGCTGGTTTCCGCCTAAGGCTGACGACCTTCGTGATAGGGCATCACAAGTGTGGTAAGCTACCACGAATGTCTTCACTTAGGATCTGGTTTCTACCTAAGGCTGACAACCTTCGTTATAGGGCGTCACAAATGTGGTAAGCTACCACGAATATCGTCACACTGTTTCCAGTCTGACATGCTGGAGTAAAATAGAAATAACTCTTTGATCCATTATTAGATTTAGGAAAAATTGGTATAGTTGGAAAACTAATTCAATTATCTATCTGTTGATAGGTCATGAGCTCAAAACTTTCAAGTATAATGAGAGATATGCTTGTCTGAAGTTAACTATACGATATCCTTCTCAAGAATTCAATCGGTAAGGAATGTTTTGATTCGTCTGATAGCTGGGAGTTATTTGAAGCCTTAATATATATCTAACCTACTCATAAAAATATAAAATAACCATGATGTACTATGCATGATCTTGGTACATGGCTCTAATATTGGTTTAGATTTTTTGGGGGTATTACAAAATCTCCCCCTTGGAAACATTCATCCTCGAATGATGACTGCTTGAGAGGGGAGAAAAGATAAACGTCGCTTACACTGATCATGCTCAACTGGCATATGATTTTAGGACTAAATTGAATTCTAAATTGAATATAGCCTAACTGAACATGCATATCTGATGCATGACTGACAAGCTGAACTCATTAATGCATGATAAGCTATGCACTGATACTTGATACCAATTTTATACTGGAATTTTGAACATATAACTGAATAAGCTTAAGGAAAATGGTTACCTCGAGCTAAGTCTGAATTACCAGAGAAAAGATTAGGGTACTTGGTTCGTATATCTCCCTCCATGGACTGATTCCGCAAAAGAACCTTAACTAGAGGGACTTCTTTGTTCCTCAGCCTACGAGTCTGATAGTCAAGGATTTTGACTGGAATCTCTTCATAAGAGAGGCTATTCTAAATATCAATGCTCTAAATAAGGACAACAACTACTGGGTTACCTATGCACTTCTTGAGCATAGAGACATGGAAGACTGGATGAACTGAGGCTAGATCTGAAGGAAATTTAAGCTCATAGGCTACCTTGCCGAAGTGACTGAGAATCTTGAAGGGACCGATATATTGGGGAATAAGCTTTCCCTTCTTGTCGAATATCTTTACTCCCTTCATGGGATAGATCTTGAGATAGACATAATCATCGACCTCAAATTCGAGATCCTTTCTACGAACATCCACATAAAACTTCTGTTGGCTCTGAGCAGCCCAGAGTCTTTCTCTGATCAAATGAACTTTCTCTAAGGCATCGAATACTAAGTTAGGCCCTATGAATGCTGTCTTACTAACTTTGATTCAAACGATCGAAGACCTACATCTACTACCATAGCGAGCTTCGAATGGAGCTATCTGAATACTGGAGTGATAGCTGTTGTTGTATGCAAACTCAATCAAAGGCAAGTGGTCATCCCATCTTCCCTTGAAATCAATTGCACACTACTTTACCATATCTTCTAGAGTCTGAATGGTCCTTTCTGCTTGACTATCTATCTGAGGATGAAACATGGTACTGAGATGAACTTGGGTACCAAGACCCTTTTGGAATGCTTTCCAGAAGTGAGAGATGAACTAGGTACCTCTGTCTAAGATGATAGATAGTGGAAAACCATGTAATCTAACCAACTCCCTGATATAGAGTTTGGAATAATCCTCTACTGAGTAAGAGGTATGAACCGGAAAGAAATGAGATGACTTGGTCATTCTGTCTACAATGACCCAAATTGAATCATGCTGATGACGTGTTCTAGGCAAACCCATCACAAAGTCCATGTTTACTTCTTCCAACTTCCAATTAGGAATAGTGAACTCCTGCATGGAACCACTAGGTTTTTGATGATCTATCTTAACCTGCTGACATGTAGAACACTTAGCCATAAACTCTGCAACATCCCTTTTTATCCCACTCCACTAATAGATCTCCCATAAGTTGCAGTACATCTTAGTGGCCCCTAGATGAATAGAGTATCGCGCACCATGCGCTTTTACAAAAATTCGCTGCCTCAAGTTATCTACACCGGGAACACATAGATGATCCTAACAATGAAGAACACCATCTCTCCCTTAGGAGAAAACCCTTCCTAACTCTGAACTGACTCTTTTAGCTTGACAAGGCTAGGATCCCTTTCTTGCTTCTCTTTCACCTTGGAAATTAGAGATGACTCTGAACTACTCTGAACGTATACACCACCCTATGAAGAGTCGACTAAGTGAACGCCTAGTCTGGCAAGCTGATAAATTTCCTAAGCTAATTTCTTCTTACTATCCTTAACATGGGAAACACTATCCTTGGATAGTCTACTGAGTGTGTCGGCCACTACATTGGCCTTGCTAAGATGATAAATGACACTCATGTCATAATCCTTCAAGAGCTCTAATCACCTTCTCTGATGAAGATTGAGATCTTTCTGGGAAAAGACATATTGAAGGCTCTTATGATCTGTGAAGACATCTACATGAACACCGTATAGATAATGCCTTCAAATCTTTAAGGCAAAGACAACTGCTGCTAACTCAAGGTCATGAGGATAATTCTTCTCATGGGGATTTAACTTTCTATAGGCGTAGGATATGACTCTACCATGATGCATGAGGACACAACCTAAGCCTACTTTGGATGCATCATAATATACTACGAATCCATTGAAACCATCGGGAAGTGCTAAAACTGGAGCTGAGATGAGTAGAGTCTTCAACACCTGAAAACTCTTCTCACAAGATTCTAACCACTGAAACTTGACCTTCTTCTGAATCAATCTAGACATAGGATATGCAATAGAAGAAAATCCCTCGACAAACCATCGGTAATAGCTAGCCAAACCCAAGAAACTCCTGATATCTAATGGAGAGACAGAGCGAGGCCAGTTTTTTTACCTCTTTTGTTTTTTGATAATCTACTCTAATGACATCACCGGAAATAATGTGGCCAAGGAATGCCACTAATCTTAGCCAAATTTTGCACTTACTAAACTTGGCGAACAACTGGTGATCCCTGAGAGTCTGAAGAACAATTATGAGATGGTCTAAATGATCATGCTCTGTGTGAGAATAGACCAGAATATCATCTATGAAGACAATGATGAATGTGTCCAAGTACTGCTTGAATACCCGATTCATCAAGTCCATGAAAGCTGTAGGGGTATTGGTAAGACCAAAGAACATGACTAGAAATTCAAAGTGACCATACCGAGTATGAAAAACTGTCTTTGGAGCATCACATTCTCTAACTCCGAGCTGATGATAGCCTGATCTGAGGTCTATCTTAGAGAAATAACTGGTACCCAAAGTTGGTCAAACAAGTCATCTATCCTAGGCAGCGGATACCTATTCTTGACCGTGACTTTGTTGAGCTGACGATAATCAATACACATTCTGAGAGAACCAGCTTTCTTGTGCACAAATAAGACTGTCGCACCCTATGAGGATACACTGGGCCTGATGAATCTCTTATCTAAGAGATCCTTCAACTGATCTTTCAGTTTCTTGAGTTCTGCTAGTGCCATTCTGTATGGCAAAATAGAAATAGGCTGAGTATCTGGGAGAAGGTCTATGTCGAAGTCTATTTGCCTTTCGGGAGGAATTCTTGGAAGATCTTTGGGAAAAATGTCTGAATATTCATTAACCACTGGGACTGATTCGACACTGGGAGATTCAGAACTAAAATCCTTACATGCACGAGATGATACACACACCCCTTAGAAATCATTTTCCTTGCCCAAAGGTAGGAAACAAGCTAACCCCTGAAAGATGAAGTGCTTTCCTTCCACTCTAGGACGGGCTCATTCGGGAACTGAAACTAAACTATCCTATTTCTAAAGTCGACTATGGCATAGAAGGAATGAAGCCAATCCATGCCGAGAATGACATCAAAATCAGTCATCTCTAACTCCACTAAATTTGCTGACAAGGATTAGATTGAGAGACTGACTTAAAATTATGGTCACTAGCACGACATGAATACTGAAAGAAGAGAAACTATTCTTAGAACATCTTATAGCCTCCTACACATAAATGTGACGTGTAACACACCCATGTACAAGACTCTACTAGATGTGGCTTTCACACTTCCTAGGACTCTATTGAACCTTAGGATCTGATACCAAGTTTGTAACACCCCAATTTTTTGAATCGGAATGCTACACGATGCTCATGACCCCGAGGGACCATAAGCTAACCCATGACTGATATTTGTACCCATACACTACATATATAATGTATTAATACAGAAAACATGAACATACAGGCCATAAGGTTCAACTAATAAAGAATCTGTTAAAATATAATATCCATATGTGTGAAAAATACCCAAAATAGCTGAAAACTGAATCAAATCTGAACATAAGTCTAAATACTGAATCTGAAAGCCTCTAAGTGCTGTCTGAATAAGGAGTTGAACAAACATGTCTCAAACTAACTCCGTAAATAGATAACTAGGTAAAATAACAATGAATAAATCAAATCATATTGTCCTCAAATGAAGAGGACTCACTGAATCTCTATGACTAAAAATGATACTACTACTGCTGATCTATAGCTCGTGTCTCTAAACCTATGGTGTAACATGGAAAGAAAGCACCATAGCACAAATACACCAGTACGAGGGAATATACTAAGTATATGAGTGAGGTAGGTTAAATATAAACAGGGTTTACATGCATAAACAATGTTAACTATCTGACTGACATGAACATAAGAGTACAAACATGCATACATAGTTACTAAAATTATGGGTGCATGATAGCTAGTCCAATATGCTAATACATAGTTTACTGATAGATAACATGACTGATACTAAAATTCTAATAATACGTGTGACTGTATTTGACAATCCTAAATCTGATGAAACTATCTGAGTTTCGTACTGTAATTGATTCTGACTGTATCTGACAGTCCTGATATATTGAAATTTGAAGACCTATCTGAGTTCTTCTAATGAGACTAATTTTGAAACTATGGGAGGTAGTTGTTTAACCGACATGCCTTATAATGTATATAGCTAAGTTGAGGTCCAATCTCTGCCTCAACTGGAGGGGTGTCAATACCGCGCCACTGGTAAGGACAGTTGTGGGTGACCCTTAGCTGGCAGGTATTCAAAAAGCGAATGGTAGTAACCCTAAACTGATAGGTTAATCCACCTCCTCAAACCTAATCTGACAGGATAAGATATCTCAACCTATGCTAGCTACGTAGTTCTGGAACACAAGGATAACTGCTAAGAATCACACCCTAAACTGGTAGGTGAGTTCCCATCCTTGGATTCACTCGGTGCTAACTTCTACTCCCATCTGAAGAGACTAAGCATGATTCAATTGACTGTACATGGACATATTAACTGACTTTCATTGACAGACGGAGTAGTACTATTATCTGAGAGTTAACTGAGATCATGAGATTTCTGAGGTTTTCCTGAGTCATATGACTGACTGAGTTCTATAGATTATAGCTTGACTGAGATTATCATGACAACATGACATGGTTCTAGGCACACAACTATTTTTTTCGGGTACGAATACCCCCAGGACTCGATAGAAGGAAACTGACACACATGACATGACTTGATCATAATATTTGAGTCCACAATTCATAATATCATAAGTAGGGGATATCATTTTTCATGTAGTTATTCAAAATCTTAAATATTGTAGGGATAGCATGGATATATTTCGTGTACATATTATATATCTCCATTATCTTACATGCTTTATACCACCATAATAGCAACACATGAAAAACATGGGATTCATATTAAAGTATATAGCTAACATGGACTTGTCATTTAGACATCATATAACCATACAAACATGAATTTCTATCATCCTAAGCATTTTATCAAACACCTTGCATGCATTCTTTAAGGAATAGGTGAGTTTCATACTTGTACCATATTAAACCACCTAAAGTTTATGGTTTTCAATTAATAAATATATATATTCCATGAAAACACCTTTAGATATCACATTGAAACTTAAGCAATAGTCGTTAATATGTACATACTCATATCACCACAAAAAGTTTACAAAATAATATTTAAAACATGGTTCTTGAGCTCTATGAACGGATTGAATCCATAGATGAACACTACGTATAACTTAGAAAGGAAACCTTGATGATTTTCTGGAGAGTTTTTGGATTGGGAAACATAATTCTCAATTATATTGGAAAAAGGCTTGAATCTTGCTTTTGAGAGATTAGTTTGATAAAAAGCCTAATCTTATGGTTGAGAGCGTAAGATAGGGTTTTTGAGATGCTTAACTGAAGAAAAATGGGAAAAATTATGCCTCTTTAGGGTTATAAGTCGTGGAAGGTGAAGGAAATGACCAAAATACCCTTATGAAATAAATTCCCACCTGCTGAAAATCATAGATGATGACATTTGTGACAAGGCGTCAAAAATATGACAGGCCGTCAAACATGTCGTCACACAAAAGCTGGATTCTGCCTAAGGCTGGTGACCATCGTTATAGGGCACCACAAGTGTGATAATCTACCATGAATTTCATCACTTAGGAGCTAGTTTCTGCCTAAGGATGACGACTTTCATGATAGGGCGTCACAAGTGTGGTAAGCTACCATGAATGTCGTCACTTAGGAGCTGGTTTCTGCCTAAGGCTGACGACCTTCGTGATAGGGCATTACAAGTATGGTAAGCTACCATGAATTTTGTCACTTAGGATCTGGTTTTTTCCTAAGTCTGATGACCTTCGTGATAGGGCGTCACAAATGTGGTAAGCTACCACGAATGTCGTCACACTATTTCTAGCATGACATGCTGGAGTAAAATAGGAATAACTCTTTGATTTGATATCGGATTTAGGTAAAATTGGTATCATTGGAAATATAATTCAATTATCTATCTGCTTATAGGTTATGATCTCAAAAATTCAAAGTATAATGAGAGATATGCTCGTTTGAAGTTGACTATAAGAAAATCCTTCTCAAGAATTCAATCGGTAAGGAATGTTTTGATTCGTCTGATAGATGGGAGTTATTTGAAGCCTTAATATACATCTAACCTACTCATAAAAATATAAAATAACCATGATGTACTATGCATGAGATTGTTACATGGCTCTAATATTGGTTTGGATTTTTTGGGGTATTACAGATACTTATACTACACTTCTACAACCAATGCTTTGAAGACATCGGGTGAGCCCCTGGTATTCAGAGCATTGCTATTCTCCCTCCAATGTATTAGACTGATCTGTGTGTTGTATTTAGAGATGTGTTATATTAGTGTATTGATTTAGTACTTCATTTGGTAATCTTATTATATTAGAATATTTTTTACTGATTCTACTAGGTTTTGGAACTATCTTATATAATTTAGTCTTTTATTAGATTTTTTTCCAAATTCTTCTTTCATTTCTTTTGGTAGTGCATGACTAGAAGTTTCAGTTATCGGTTAACTTACATACTGGTGGGTCATAGTAGGTACCATCATGACTTACAAAACTGGATTGTGAGAAATTGGTATTAGAGCCTAGGTTTACCATTATGTTGGTATAAGAGATAACTTCTTATAAAGTTCTACACATCGGTGCGAAGACATTCATAACCTATCTTTAGGAGGCTGTGAGGCATTCTTCGAAAATTATCTTCTTGAATCCTAGTCATGTGTTTGTATCTCTTTGAACCTCAAGTATGTTCTTCAACTCTATTCCATCCCAAATAGATGATGCAAGGTTATTGATAGATGCGGATAGAACTGTGGTATAGATTTCAAAAGATTTAGTGTAGCATTGTACCAGAAAGTTAGGATGGATGTCAAAGATCTTTAGCATCAGTTAAAGGATTTGGGGCCAACCTAGGCTCCAACAGAGTTTGCAACTGTTTCACACTTTTATATTTAGCATTGAGGATCCTAAGTTTTTAATGGATACATCACATCCAGGGATGATATCTAGTTCATCAAGCAGTTCTCAGGCTAGAGTTGGTTTGTTGGTGTTCAACAAGTTTCCTTGTTTTGTCATAGTATGAGATTAGGTTTATTGAGTGGGTTAGGAATATTACTATGCTATATCTTTCAAAGAAGGACATGGTGCATGGATTTATTAGAGGATTAGCATTTCCATTCTATTTGACATCGGAGAACATAGTAGAAGATGACTCTTTCTCTCAGGTTGTTGACCATACGAGGGCCACAGAGAAAACATGTATTAAAACTTATAAAGGTGGCGGTAAAAGGCCATGTCATTAGTATAACGCTATTGGTATCCCATCTGGGAGTGAGTATCCATTCGGTAGAGGTAAACTTCACTTGCAGCCTATCGGTTCTATGTAGGCAATGTATCAGAATTAGGGTGGCTCTCATATTAGTCATAGTGGTCACAATGGGTAAAGTTCTCATCGGACCCTATAGAGTTTTTGGTATGGATCTTCAGGACATGAAGATAATTCTGGTTTAAGAGGGGCATCATCTTGGAGTATTATAAAAGCTTGTTTTTGTTATGGAGAGAAGGGACATTGGTCTAGAGAGTACTCCAGATGTGAGTTGGTTGTTCAGACAGAGTTAGCTTATATTCCTTGCCATCTTAAAGTTCTTGAGGTGTGTTATGATTGTAGAAAGGATGGTCATTTTTATAGTGTGTGCTCCTAATGTTAGTTTGTCAGACAATTAGGTTCAACTTATGTTTCTTGCCAGGTTAGGGCTTTTGGGTTTGCTATAACTATAGAGAAACCGGCCACTAGTCCAAAGAGTGTCCTTCGCATGGGGTTATTGGTTATTCAGCTCATTTAGATTTTTCTCGTGGTGTTATGATAGTATTTTTTAGAGGCAGTGTGCTTAGCACCTTAGTTGATGATTTAGTCGGTCGGTTTGAGTTTTAACTTATTTAGATTTGTTCTCCCTCAGATATGCCAGACATGTGACTTCATATTTCACTATGATAGGTGTACTTTTTTATTTTCTGCCTTTACCTTTTCATTAGTATGTATTGGGGGTCTCGTACCCATCGATGATTATATACCTTGGTAGGTTTATATCGATTATTGTGTGCCTTGATATTGAGTTCATGATGATATGACTACCCCATAGATTGTTTTTTTAGGAGTGGATGAAGTGGATCAATATTAATTATTCCTCTTATGGGTGTAGCATTTGGGTTTGAGTCCTATTTACCTTGTGGTATACCCAAATTACAATTTCCTTCAAGAAGTGTAAGTGGTTGTTGTCAAATATATAACCCAACAAAGGTGGGGGTTGAATCCCATAGGCAATAGGGTGCTAATTAAGAAGTCTATGATTTAAGTGACTGATAGCCAACAGGGTCCATAAGATGGGGGGATTATATTGTAATAATGTATAATTAATGTTTTAATTATAGCTAAAACACAGTTTTAATTTTGTAGAGGTGTTAATCAGTGATGGATTTGAACTAGGGTTGTGTTTACAATGGCTAATGTCATTATTACTTGACTATTCATGGATGCAATCTTTATGAGTTATGGAAAATACAAGATTAACAATGGCTACAATTTATCTAAGTGTTTTTCAGCCTACTTAGATATTTAGTTCCTTAATTCTCTCAAACAAAAAGAACCTTTTTATTTTAGTTATATTTTATCTCAAGTTGGTTAATCTAGTTAAGGCTTTGACTATTATATAGAAAAATTAATGTTTATAAATCCTCATTGATAATCCACATGCTATTGTTAATCACTTATTTCAAGCGAATTAACTTAAGGCATGTTCTATAGTTTGCAACCAATAGAAATTAGTTAAAATGATAGAATTATCAATGTGAATTCCACAATCATCAATTATAAATAAAATGAACAATAAATAATGAATTCACTATAGCTCCCATAACTCTAGGTGCAGATGTTTAACTACTCATGAATTTAAGAAAGACTGTAAGTGATGAATTCATAATTCAAAGATTTATGCATACAAAATATGAAATCAAATCTGTCTCATCAAAAGATCCATAA
>JAPEIP010000006.1:119235774-119253539 GCA_026120095.1 Capsicum chinense
GGATGGATGTCAAAGATCTTTAGCATCAGTTAAAGGATTTGGGGCCAACCTAGGCTCCAACAGAGTTTGCAACTGTTTCACACTTTTATATTTAGCATTGAGGATCCTAAGTTTTTAATGGATACATCACATCCAGGGATGATATCTAGTTCATCAAGCAGTTCTCAGGCTAGAGTTGGTTTGTTGGTGTTCAACAAGTTTCCTTGTTTTGTCATAGTATGAGATTAGGTTTATTGAGTGGGTTAGGAATATTACTATGCTATATCTTTCAAAGAAGGACATGGTGCATGGATTTATTAGAGGATTAGCATTTCCATTCTATTTGACATCGGAGAACATAGTAGAAGATGACTCTTTCTCTCAGGTTGTTGACCATACGAGGGCCACAGAGAAAACATGTATTAAAACTTATAAAGGTGGCGGTAAAAGGCCATGTCATTAGTATAACGCTATTGGTATCCCATCTGGGAGTGAGTATCCATTCGGTAGAGGTAAACTTCACTTGCAGCCTATCGGTTCTATGTAGGCAATGTATCAGAATTAGGGTGGCTCTCATATTAGTCATAGTGGTCACAATGGGTAAAGTTCTCATCGGACCCTATAGAGTTTTTGGTATGGATCTTCAGGACATGAAGATAATTCTGGTTTAAGAGGGGCATCATCTTGGAGTATTATAAAAGCTTGTTTTTGTTATGGAGAGAAGGGACATTGGTCTAGAGAGTACTCCAGATGTGAGTTGGTTGTTCAGACAGAGTTAGCTTATATTCCTTGCCATCTTAAAGTTCTTGAGGTGTGTTATGATTGTAGAAAGGATGGTCATTTTTATAGTGTGTGCTCCTAATGTTAGTTTGTCAGACAATTAGGTTCAACTTATGTTTCTTGCCAGGTTAGGGCTTTTGGGTTTGCTATAACTATAGAGAAACCGGCCACTAGTCCAAAGAGTGTCCTTCGCATGGGGTTATTGGTTATTCAGCTCATTTAGATTTTTCTCGTGGTGTTATGATAGTATTTTTTAGAGGCAGTGTGCTTAGCACCTTAGTTGATGATTTAGTCGGTCGGTTTGAGTTTTAACTTATTTAGATTTGTTCTCCCTCAGATATGCCAGACATGTGACTTCATATTTCACTATGATAGGTGTACTTTTTTATTTTCTGCCTTTACCTTTTCATTAGTATGTATTGGGGGTCTCGTACCCATCGATGATTATATACCTTGGTAGGTTTATATCGATTATTGTGTGCCTTGATATTGAGTTCATGATGATATGACTACCCCATAGATTGTTTTTTTAGGAGTGGATGAAGTGGATCAATATTAATTATTCCTCTTATGGGTGTAGCATTTGGGTTTGAGTCCTATTTACCTTGTGGTATACCCAAATTACAATTTCCTTCAAGAAGTGTAAGTGGTTGTTGTCAAATATATAACCCAACAAAGGTGGGGGTTGAATCCCATAGGCAATAGGGTGCTAATTAAGAAGTCTATGATTTAAGTGACTGATAGCCAACAGGGTCCATAAGATGGGGGGATTATATTGTAATAATGTATAATTAATGTTTTAATTATAGCTAAAACACAGTTTTAATTTTGTAGAGGTGTTAATCAGTGATGGATTTGAACTAGGGTTGTGTTTACAATGGCTAATGTCATTATTACTTGACTATTCATGGATGCAATCTTTATGAGTTATGGAAAATACAAGATTAACAATGGCTACAATTTATCTAAGTGTTTTTCAGCCTACTTAGATATTTAGTTCCTTAATTCTCTCAAACAAAAAGAACCTTTTTATTTTAGTTATATTTTATCTCAAGTTGGTTAATCTAGTTAAGGCTTTGACTATTATATAGAAAAATTAATGTTTATAAATCCTCATTGATAATCCACATGCTATTGTTAATCACTTATTTCAAGCGAATTAACTTAAGGCATGTTCTATAGTTTGCAACCAATAGAAATTAGTTAAAATGATAGAATTATCAATGTGAATTCCACAATCATCAATTATAAATAAAATGAACAATAAATAATGAATTCACTATAGCTCCCATAACTCTAGGTGCAGATGTTTAACTACTCATGAATTTAAGAAAGACTGTAAGTGATGAATTCATAATTCAAAGATTTATGCATACAAAATATGAAATCAAATCTGTCTCATCAAAAGATCCATAATATTGTTCAAAACTCCCCAAAAATTAAGAATTCAAGACTTCAAAAGATTCCACTCAAAAACTAACGTCAGAGGAAAGTAGTCAAAAGATACTTAGAAAACCCTAAAATCTCTTCTTTATATCTTTGAAATTCAAAATTTAAAAATTAAACACCTAAACTGCCGCTCAATAGTTGACAAAAAGGTTGAAAACTCATCACTTAGTTGGCATCTTGCCAACCAAGTCATCAACAGAGTTTTCATTAGAATCACTCTGCTTCTTGTTGAAGATGGTGATGATGACTCATCACCTAGGTTATAACTTATCAATCTAGACATAACTTAATTCTTTGCACACAGTTTTATGCTGATGACTTAACTGACAACTCATCACTTAATTGATGACTTCTTAATCTAATAATCAAAATAACTTTTTTCTCCCTTTCTTTGGTCTTTTCAGACTTTGTCTTCTCCTGTATAATTAAACAAAATATGATAAAAAACAAAAAGTGGCTTTATAACTTATAATTATTTTGAGTTAAAAGCTTCAAATGTGTTGTCAGCCAGCATATCACCTTATCGTATTAGCCTTATTATAGGCCTAGAGTGGTACTTGCTATTGATTTTTATTTTTAGTATCACCTATTCCCTTATATTGATGTTTGTATTACTGTTGCCATTATGTGATGTAATTGATCCTTGATTGGTAGATGACTAGACTATTAGTATCTAGTTAGAATCCCCTTTCTTGCAGTTCTTATTCGTTAACTTGGGTCTTTATCTTGGTTAGATTTTTCTCTCTTATCGTGAGGTAAGGTTGGTTGCTTTCCTCTTCTGTTAGAGTATGCTAGATCGATTGTAGAGTGGATTACGGTAGTTATGGTAAGTTGACCTTCTTTGGTTTTGTCATGGTCTTAGAGATGTTAATTATTTATGTTGTTCATTTTTGGGTTTTGAAGTTTTGGACTTGCCTTTGGGTTTGCTGAGATTTTTTCTTTGGCTATCCCCTTTTATGTAAATTATTTATGAGGTTGATTAGTTTGGGGTCCGTTCTTCTGATGTGGCTAATTCATTACTCGACAATGGTTTTGTTGTAGATATCAAAAGGTATTTAATTCATCTTTTAGGTTGTTGGGTTCATTTCCTGGTGATGATATTCTCTTGGTACTGGTGTGGAGTTAGATACTATGTTATTGCCATGATGTAGTTGTTGTCTAAGTGGAGTCAGACAGTTGGAGATAGGTAGTCTTTTATGTGACTACCTCTTAGTTGGCAAATTGGAAATTTGTTGCCTTCGGATACTTGATTTCTTTTCTGGTAGTGGCCTTGACCTTGACTTTGGTGTTAAGATTTGGTGCTCTTTTCTTTGGCAATGTGATTCATGGGTTATTTGAGGTAAGGTTGTCCTACTTGGGTAGATTCGAGAAATCCTTATTTCGTAATTTGTTTGAACTAATAAGAGTTGGTGGAGTGCTTCTCCTTGGTGATATATGTCTACTGAGATAGAGCATCAGATTTACCAGTTCTTGCCTAAAGTTGCATTTCTCCAAGTTGCTTGGGTTTTGGTTATCTCTAGCATGGTTTATAGCCTTGGTTAGTTCTCGAGTATGCTTGGGCATTTCATACCCTCTAGTGGATATGGAATCGGCTATTTATGTTTTTAACTGGTGATTTATCCTCAGTTGTGCTTTTTGTCCTTCAACTATGTTTTGATTTTGGCTCGACATAATTTAGTAAGAATATATCTAATTTGAATAGTAAGGCCGATCAGAGTATTTGGCCTTAGCTTAGGTTTGTTGTCTCAGTTTTAGATTTAACACCTTGGAATGGCGATTTTGACGCTATGATAAATTTGGAGTGTAGTTGCTTGACCATCTTCAAATTTGGTTTTGGTAGTAGAGATCGAGCCGTTCGGCCTTTGTGCCGAGATTTCAGTTTGGAGTTGTAGAGTTTGGATGCAACCTTTATTTTTGGATTGGCCTCAGTTAGGATTTCATCTACAGGATAGTTAAGCCTACTCCATTATTACCTATTCGATCTTGTTCTGTTCAAATAGATTAAGGTTGATAGGGTTTAGATGATAGTCCATGGATATGGTTTTGGTTCCTTCTACTTTGACATCAATTTTTATCAAAGTTTTTGGATAGTTTACTCAGCGGGAGTAGTATGCTTGATTCAGATTCCACATGGCTTCATTCTTGGTTGATGAGATATCCTGGAGCGGATTATTCAGTGGTAAGTAGTTGTGCCAGATTCGATGGCCATTCAGACCAATTGTAGCATCGTCATAGATTTTAGGCCTTCTAGATCTCCATTTGTGTGCCCAAGTAGCTTTTTATGAGCTTTCTCTCATGTTTGAAAGTATAGATTTTTGGTGGATCAGCTTATGTTCTTCAAAGTTAGTGAAATGGAATTCCGTGAACATGACCCGGGTGATTGTCTTCCTGATTTGGAGTGGTTAGCAGGTTTAGGAAGGCAAAAGTAAGTTATATTAAAATTTGGAGTTGGTTGCATGGATCATGCCTAGGTTTGCCTTTGGCTTAGATGTGTTTTTGTTTGATTGTGCTGGTATCATGTAGTATTAGTGTGTCGTGGTTTAGCTTTGTGTACATCAGGCTTCCTCAGTTTAGTTTGAGTCTAGTTAGTGGTTGAGGTTGGGTTGTGGCTGTTTGAGAGTAAAGTATGAAGGTTGGTTGGAAAAGGGAAATCTGTGGTGAAATCTTTTTGGAGCGTCGTTTCTTCTTGAAGGTTATCTAGGAAGTCGTGCGTAAAGTATGCAGGCCTAGTACTTTGTCCCTTCAAGCTTTCATGATTTTTCTATCCATTGACTTTCCCAGATGAAAGTCATTTTAGTAGTAGATATTGTAATGACCATCCAGGTCATTTCCTCAATTGTATGCATTTTTGGCATTTTGAGCCTTCCCACAGCGGCTACAGGTCATCTATATCTTTCTGATATTGTCAGTTCGATTATTAGACTATTTATTTGAATTTTAGGCTCATTTTCCTATTTGGAGCTTTTGCTGTTTAGGATTTGGTGTCACGACCCGATCTACGAGTCATGATGGCACCTACTCTGTCCCACCAGTAACCAAGCTGAATCGTAACCTGGAGCTAAAAGGAATGCCTTAAAGTTATGGAAATTTCCAAACTTAGGCAGAAATTAACAACATAATTTATTAACAAGTAAAACATTCAACATAGATAAATCTAGTCAATGCAAGATACCATCCCACGACCTGGTAGAGCCAATACAAGAGCATCTAACACTATTACAACTCAAATGTCTAGAATAGTCAATAACAGTTGTCTCAATAACAAAGGACTGGCTATCAAAAGATGAAGGGATATAGGTGACTCTGACTCCATGAATTCACCCTATCTCCAGAAAATCAACATACCATGATCAACGATTAAAGACGACAACTAATACTCGGATCTGCACCAAAAAGGTACAGAAGTGTAGGATGAGTACCAAAAGAATGACTACTAAGAAGGAATCATCATCCGACTGAGCTAAATCATGATATAAGTAGGATAAAATGTAAGATAAAATAACTAAGTCAAGGTACAGAAACAAACATGAATCATCTCCAATACTGTTGTAGATAATCAATACTTTAACTGGAATAACAAAATAACACAAGGCATCAACACATGCCAACATATCCGTACAATATAAATAAATAAATTGAAATAATAACACATCACAAGGCATCACACAAGTAATCACAAACTACAAAATTGGCTCCCATATGCCAATTAGTGCAAAAGTAATAGCTCATCACAGACTCCTATATACATGGAGAGTACAATCAAAGATAAAATAAAGCAACCATTCATCGCTTACAAATAACCAACTCATTATTTAACCATCATTCCATAATTTATCATCAATAAGTCATTTACCAAAATTTTACAATGTACCCACATTCCATAATATTACCATCATTTAATAATCTTATCATCGATATTCACTAATCGCCATTTATTAGCTAACCAACTCTTATTAAATAATTTATTTGATTACTAGTCATCATATAACCTCTAGTCATTATTTGTCACTAAACAACATTAATTATCATTATTCATCCTTTACCAACTAATCCTCATTTATCAACTTGTCATGATTAGTCACTTAAACAATATCCACCACTAATCCTTATTTATCACCAATCATCAACAATATCACCTTATAATTTTTTAAAGATTTTTGGGCAATAACTAGCATCCCTAATATTAACATCAAACCCAACTTGTATGTATATATACACACACATATATATAAATGATAGTAGTAGTAGTAGTAGTAATAATAATAATAATAATAATAATAATAATAATAATGATAATAATAATAATAATCATATAATAATAAATAGCCAAACTCGAACCGGTAGATGTACACATAGGTACATCAGCATAACCATCCTCCAGCCTTTCTTGGTATCAATGTATCATCATAGTCATCCTCTGGAATCAAAGAAGGTATAAAAAACATCATCATCATCTTCCAGAATTGAATCAGGTATATAATCATCATAGTCATCTTACTAAATTGAACTGGGTATAATCAACATCATAATCATCTTTAGGAAGTGAAAAGGATATAATCAATATCAGCATCATCTTCCGAAATTATACCAGGAATAATCAATGTCATAAGTGCTAATATAATCAGGCATCATGATTTCTAGCATAATTAATAGCATAACTTCCCATATAATTAATAAGCATACTTCTAGCACAAATAATAACATAATTGCTAACATCATCAATAAGGATGTTTTCTAGCATGATCGTTTAGCATGATCATAATCATAAGTATAGCATAGGCAATAACTTATCAATAGCATGATCAAAGGCTTATCATTAGCATAAGAAATAGCTTATACATGGCATAACCAATAACTTAATGTAACATGATCCATATGTCATCATAACATAAGTTACAATCTAATCCAATCCATTAGTCCATGCGCATTATTCCTAATGCCATCATTATCATAACTATAAATTACCAAGGTTCCTCAATATTGCCTTAAAGGGGCATTTTCTAGGTATTCAATAAGCCTATAAGGATTTCAAGAGAACTAATCATCGATTATGGCATAAGGTGGGTCAAAGAGCCCACTTCTTAATCCTTGAAATACATTCTACGTCAAATTCTACCCTAGACAATGCTAAGGTATATAAATCCACTCTAATATGTATAACAAGCCACAATTATCCCTAAGGTAGAGATTCTTCTCAAGCACTTTAACTAAGTCCAATGGAAACTAGTGCAACCTTCATTATTTTAAGCAACTAAGGCCAAACTTACCCTAAGCATAAGTGTCTAAAGCATTTTTATGTAACTTGAGTAATCTAAGGCATTCTGATGCCAAACATGAGCAATGAAGTCCAATTCACCTAGGGCACAAGAAAATAATTCAAGTGTTTCGACTCTACGATTTAAAATTGCCTAAACGGTCCAACTAACTCAAGTTTTGCATTTCATCAATCCAACAGTTAAAACCCATCCCAAATCCAACACAATGTCATAGACATACTATGAAGTAGCTCAATCAAACAAGGGATAAACCTATCCTACCTCGATGCCAAAGAAAGCTCAATTATTTGCTAAACCACCGCTTGTTCCTTCTAAGAATCCTCCTAAAGATTCCAAGATATCATAAATGTATTCTACTCATCAATTCAATAATAATGCTACCCATATTGCACCATTGTGTGTCCCACTTACAAAAATTACATTTTTGAAACCAATCCAACATTCTTACATGATCAAGGAATCATTATACTAAAAAATGGGTGAAAACTAAGCCAAATTTGGGATAAAATTAGGCCCTCAAGCTTTTGAGGTTTTGGACAAGAAATCAATAAGATTCGCCAAGAAAAGGGTAAATTCTTACCTCAAATCGAAATATAATTGCGAAAATAAATGTTAATCAAGATCCTAAGTCACCCATAAGTCCCACTTTACCTCACTATTTAGGGTTTAAGATATCAAGAAATGGGTGAGAAATGGCTAAATTTGTGTGATGAGGGTCTATATATACCCAGTCCAGGCCCTCGGGAGTCGCTATTGCGACATGAGCTCTGCGATAGCGGTACCTTAGGACTGTTATGGTAAATTATGATTATGACCAATACTGTGCAATAGTGGTACCTAGTGACTATCAAGGGTATCAAAATTGTGACTCTTTACACTGCGATAGCGATGGCACCAGATATAGCTAAAAATTACAAAATCTTTCAAGTTTCCGCCAAGACCTCAAGATTCATTCAGAATACCATATATGCAAACAAACTATGTAACCATACAATGCTCTGGACTTAATGGCACAATCATATTTTCAATTTTAGGTTGTTTCAACCAAATATGGGTCCCACACCCATATTTTATTTTCTTAACTTCCCGACCAATTGGTCAAAATGAGCTCGAGCTTCTTGGGACCTAAACTAGAGGTCTACCAATACTAAAACTGATATTATAGAGCTACAGACATAGTCAGGATTTGCATTCGAGGTCATTTTACTGAAGTTTTTGCCTAGTAGCCATTTGGAACTAGCAAAGACTTCAAAATAGGAAAATGACTCTAAAAACCAAATGAACTGCCTAATAATTAAACTGTCAGTTCCAGTAAGTCATAAATGACTCATACAGATACGAAGAAGCTCTAACGAATAAAATAAGCAAAAATATAGGAAATGATCTAAAGGGTCATTACAAAATCCACTACTAAAGGAACTTTAGTCCGCGAAAGTTGTGTATCAGGATATACCTAAAGCCTTAAATAGGTGAGGAAACTGGGTATTTATCTCACTCTCAATTTCCTCAGTGGCCTTTTGTAATGCCCTAAGAGTACACCCTGGGCGTCACACGGTGTTTACAGTCCCGAGGAACCACAAGCTAACCCATGAGTTGGTACCTATCGTGAGCACTGAATAATAATGTCATAATTTTGGAAAACATTTGATCTTGCCATAAGGTTTTATTACTAAATCAGTACTTAAATATGAATCTATAGAAAAACTAACTGAATCTGATTAAATACTGATAAACTGACATGTCAATTGAAAATCTAAATACTGGATAATTGACTCTAATGTCTGAAAAGCCTCTAAAACTGACTGAATGAATATGAATTGATGGGATAGGTCGCCAACTAACTATTCTAACTACTGAAATACAAATATGAAGTAAAATATTCTATCCTCGAATGATGAGGACTCACCATTGCTACTGTACTACTGATAGCCTAAAGAGTGAGGTCTAAGCATGGTTCGGGAATTGAGCGTCAACACCTATGATATAATACATCATTGTATAAAAGAAAGATATACGATCAGTACTTTGAATATACTAGTATGCTAAATGAGGTAGGCTGATATGCATAGTTTTATGAACAGAACTAATAGTTAACTAAATATACACATAAAACATGAAGTACTGAGTAGAGAACATGGAATCTATAGATACTAAAAATATAGAGAATCTGTAAATATCAAGTATGCACGACAGTCTGTAAATACTGAAGATACGTAAAAATTTATAGACACTGGGGATGCATGACCAAGCATATAACATGGACTGAGTAAAATCTATAAACTGAAATATTGAAAAATACTGATATTTGTATGCTTTGATCAAGCAACTCTAAGATTGCATAACTGAACTAAGATTATAAATGAGACTATATTTGAGACTGTGGAAGGTATCATATAACCTATATTTCCTAATTTAAGCTAATCGGGGTCCAACCCATAACCCCAATTAGAAGGGTGTTAATACCATAACACGGGTACTAACGATGGCTGTGCGGATCCACTAAACTAATATAATGTCCCAAGGACTAAGGGTGTAAAGCTTGAAATGATGGTTGACCCCTGTGAAATAGTCAAACCTAATTTTAAGGGTGACTTCTCATACCCTACACTGGATATGTAGTTTTAGAGTATAGAGATTGCTACTAATGACTCTGCCTATCTTACAGGGAAGCCGCCATCCTTACACTCGCTCAGTGCTAAATCCTACTCACAGCTGAAAGACACTGAAATACTAGATTGTTCTGAGTTTATGTGACTGGTAACTGACTATTCTGATAATGCTCATAGTATGTTCTAAAGACTATTTTGTAAAGTCCTGCTACTAGACTAACTAAACAACTATGGATTTCAGGAATTCAATATCCCCAGGACTCAAAACAATAATAGTAAAATGACACTAAAGCTTGAAGGACAAAATATGAAGGCTTTTATTTAAATCAATCACTCTTGAAGGCATTTTATCAAACACTTGTAGTTCAGGGTGTAAAACAATCATAGGAATGCCATGGAACTTATAAAAATAGCATGGATTCAACATAATAGTACTAAAATATTATTTTATTTAATAAATAATAATATAAAAACATGAAGGATTGAATGATATCAATAATTTCATGGTAACATGGTATAAAATCAACAGTGCATGGAGGTTCATGGGTGAAATCATAATTTAAAATCAAATAGATTGAAAAGATTATAACTTGGTAATTAAAATCGAATATTTGTCCACCTACTTGATGCACCACCATCGCAGAGGCCCACTGGAAATTCCCAAACTAGAAATTGGCCTACTTCTCAATGCACCAACATCACAGAGTCACACTGGAAATTGATAATTGCCATTTGGACTGTCCCTAGGACATGCTAAGGGTTAAAATGACGATGTTTAAAGACTAAAACTTAAAATTGTCATAACTTCTTACCCGATTATAAGATTTCAGCAAATTTTATATCGTTGTAAAGCTAATTTAATTTCCTACTCAATGGAAGGATCTAAACTGAAAAATGATGAGAGTTTCAAACTTTTTATTTATGAATAATCATGCACTGAGACTTAGATTATTCTTGGGAAATATGGGGTGTTACAATATCTTTCCCTTGGGATCATTCATCCTCGAATAAAACTAATTAAGCTGAGGAAAGCTGCTGGGCTTATCTTACACACTGAACATGGATATATTAAGCATAGAATGCATGACTGAACTGATTTGTAAATGGATAATTGACATGAACATGATGTGTAATTGAAACTGAGCATGATAGAGAGAAATATTAAGAAGATTAGTACCTTATACTGAATCTGGATTTGAGGAGAAGAGATGAGGGTCTCCTTGGTTTGTATATCTGCTTCTGATTCCCAAGTGGCTTCCTAAATGGACTAATTCTGCCAAAGAACTTTAACCAATGGAACTTCTTTGTTACTTATTCAACGAACTTGATGATAAAGAATTTTGACAAGAACTTCCACAAAGGAATGATTGTTATGGATATCTACACTTTCTAAGGGAACAACTCCATCTGGATCACCAATACACTTTTTCAAAAATGAGACATGGAACACTGGGTGTACTGAGGCTAAATCAGAAGGCAACTCAAAGCTAGTAACTTCATTATACTAGACAATAATGAAGGCTAAAACCACTTTTTAAAGGGTATTTGGATTTTTTTCCACCTATTTTAACCCGTAATTATACCAGACAATAGCTCATAACTTTATTATTCATTCACAACATCCAATTAGGGTTTCTCTCAAAGATCAATCCCTATGAATTAAAAACCCTAGGTGCTTAATTCCAAGTGAAGAATTCAAGTTTTCCTCCATAAATCTTCAAGAAATCATCCACCCAGTTATGTCAAGTGTTCATTCATGGATTTCTTTTATCTATGAAGCTCAAGAATCCAATTTTAAATTATAAATCATGATGTTTATGTTGTGGATTAATTATGATCATGTTGAGGTTGTGTATGATACCCAAGTTGGAATCGTTAAATGTGTTTTCATTAATTTATGCTAGCATGTGGATTTTAATCTACTAAATTATGTTGATTTATGCAAACATGATGAATTAATTTAATGTACAATCCTAAGCTTATAGTTATGCAAGCAAGGTGTTTGATAAAATGCCTAAGAGAATAGGAAATATGCCTTAGGACTCAATTATGACCAAAATAATGAACCTATGTTTCACCCTTAAGTTTAAATGACTCCCATATTACTGTTATGCTTTTTGATGGATTGATGTAGTGCTCATGAGATTAGGCTTATTAAATTATGACATATTTACATGTACTTCTATTCATATGTGAGCTTGTGGCATGCAAATACTTCATGAATATCCCCAATGATTGTACTATAAATTGTTGACTATGGTCATGTGTCAAGAAGTATCATATCTTGTCAGTTTTATGATATCGAGTCCTGGGGATAGTTGTACCCGACAATTTAGCTGTGTGCCTAGAGCCAGTGTCATGTTTTAAAGATACTCTCAGTCAAGCTATGTTCAGTATAATTCAGTCATTCTTATGACTCAAGAAAACTTAGTAAACTCAGTAATCTTAGTCAGTTATTAGATCTTAGTAATACTCCTTTAGTTAACAAAACTTAGTAAACTCAGACCAGTTAGTTTAGTATATATAATTCAGTGTCTAATCAGATGGGAGTAGGATTTAGCACCGACTGAGACCAAGGATGGGAACTAACTTGCAAATATAGGGTGTGTCCTTGTGATTCAGAACTACGTAGCGAGCATAAGTTGAGACATCTAACCTATTATATGAGGGTTGATGAGGTGGATTAATCGGTTAGATGAGGGTACCATCGTTCTCCTTAGAGTAACTGTTAGATGAGGGATCACTCACATCTTGTCTTTACTAGTGTTGCGGTATTGACACTCTTTCAATTGGGCTTATAGATTGGACCATAACTCAGCTATATTGCTTTATTTGGGGTATGTCATTTAGATGAATACTTTCCACAGTTACAGTTTCAACCTCAGTTATAGAACTCAGATAGTTCTACAGAATTCAAGACTGTTAGATATAGTCAACTCAGAATAGTACGAGACTCAGCTAGTTCTATCAGAACCTAGACTATCAGATACAATCGCTCAGTATTAGTTATCAAGACTTATGTTATCTGTATTCAGATTTAGTGATGCCATGATCTCAATTATAGTTTATGTGGTCATATATGTATTCTCACCTTCATGTTATTCAGTCAGTTAGTATTGTTCATGCATATAAACCCCTTGAATTCAACCTATCTCACTTGAATACTAGTATATTCAATCATACTGGTGCATTTTGCTATAGTGTTTTATACCATAGGTTCAAAAGCACGAGCTCCAGAGCATCAGTAGTATTCCAGTCTCAGCAGTCAGAGTTAGCAGTGAGTCCTAATTCTCTAAGGACATGCTCATTACTTTATTATGTTATTACTTAGTTTATTTCAGTAGTTGGAGTTAGTTTGAGACATATCCCATCAACTCCTTATTCAAATAGTTTAGAAGCTTTCAGACTAGCATGTTCAGACAGTTATTACAGTTGTTTTGGTATTGATATACCATATCTCTAGATGTTATGTTTTATCAGATCTTTGAACCTTATGGCCTTTCAGCCTTTATTTCCATATTTTATATAATATATTATGCAGTGTACAGGTACAGATATCGGTCATGGGTTAGCTTATGGTCCTTCAAGGTAATAAGCACCGTGTGGCCTTTTAGGTACCAGATTTGAGATGTTAAAAACTTGATATCAGAGCCTAAGGTTCAATAGTGTCCTAGGAAGTTTGAAAGCCACATCTAGTAGAGTCTTGTACATAGGTGTATTGTGTGCCATATTTATGTGCAGGAGGCTTTAAAATGTTTTAGGAATAGTTTCCCTTCTTTCAGTATTCATGTCATGCCAGTGAGTATAATCTTAAGTCAATCTCCCTATCTAATCAATTTCTCTCTTTTTCTACAAAACATGCCTCCTAAAAGAAGAAACGGGGATCATCCAGCCCCTCAGCCTGAGGATCCTTTGGGATAACACGTATTTCATGAAGAGTTTAGAGCTACATCCATTACTCTTTCTTAGTCAGTTTTTGCTCAGAATAACAGACCAAATATTGTTTCGACCAACCTAGTAGTCAATTCAGCTGTAGCCAGGATTTGGGACTTCACCCGAATGAATCCTTCAACTTTTTTTTTGGGTCTAAGACAGATGAGGACCCTCAGGAATTTATCGATCAGGTTAAGAAGGTTACTGATATTATAGGGGTTACTCCTAGTGAGAGTGCTGAGCTAGGTGCATATCAGTTACAGGATGTTGCTCACACTAGGTTCAAACAGTGAAAGTCAGAGAGGTCAGTAGAGGCAGGATCCATAGAGTGGAAGGAGTTTGTCTCCTCCTTCTTAGAGAATTTCTTTCTCCTAGAACTGAGAGAAGCTAAGGTGTTAGAATTTATCAACCTTAGGAAGGGCAACATGACAGTGAAATAGTATTTTCTTAAGTTTGTTCAACTAGCCAGATATGCTCCTCATGTGGTTGCAAATAGTAGGGCCAAGATGAGTAAGTTTGTTTTTTGGAGTGAATAATAGTATGGTCAATGAGTGTAGGTCTGTGATGTTGAATAGTGGCATGAAAATAGCTAGGATTATGACTCATTCTCAGCAGATAGAGGAGCAAAAGATTAAGATGAGGGAGAAGCAGAATAAGAAAGCAAGGACAGGTAGTTTTAGCTTTGCTCAGCCTAAGTCAGAGGGAGGAAACCATTCTTAGTTTTGTCCTAAGTCATCCATTCTAGCTCCTTCCTCATCCAGAGCTCCATCTCCTAAGTTCAAGGATAGTAATAGAGATAGGGCTCCGGTCTCTAAGTCTCAGGGCAGTGTTAGCAGTGCCCGCACCTATTCTCTTTGTAAAATATGTGGTAAGCACCATCAGGGTACTTGCAGAGCTGGTAGTGATGTTTGCTTCAGATGTGGCAAGCCAGGCCATAAATTAGAGATTGTCCCCAGCTAGGATATCAGGGTTTGGTTAACTGTTCCATATCTCAGTCCAATCGCTCAAATCAGCAGGGTACCACTTCCAGTGCTACTAGTAGGCAACGCCCAAATAGACTTTATGCTCTCTAGTTCTGACAGGATCAGGAAAATTCTCCTGATGTCATTACTGGTATGTTACAAATCTTTCACTTGTATTTTTATGCTTTGCTAGATCCAGGAGCTTCTTTATCTTTTGTAACTCCTTCTATAGCAGTTGATTTTGGCGTCAGTCCCAAAATTCTAGTAGAGCACTTCTCAGTCTCTATCCTAGTGGTTAAAACCATCATAGCCCACTGGGTATACAGTAATTGTTCAATTATGATATCTCAAAAAGTCACCTCAGAAGACTTAAGTCAAATTAGAGATGATTGATTTTGATGTCATTCTCGACATGGATTAGCTTTATTCCTGCTATGCCACAGTCTACTGCCGGAATAGAGTTGTCCAATTTTAGTTTCTAAATGAACCTATCCTAGAGTAGAGGGGTAGCACTTTACCTTCGGGCAAGGAAAATTATATCTAAAAGATGTGTCTATCATCTTGTTTGATTTAAGAACACTAGTTATGAAACTCCCAGTCTTGAATCAGTCCCAGTCATGAATAAATATTCAGATGTCTTTCCCAAATATCTTCCAGGAATTCCTCCCAAAAGGGAAATAGACTTCATCATCGATCTTCTTCCAGATAGTCAGCCTATATCTATTTCACCATACAGAATGGCACTAGAAAAACTCGGAGAATTGAAAGAGAAGTTGAAGGATCTCTTAGATAAGGGATTCATCAAACCCAGTATGTCTTCGTGGGGCGCACTAGTCTTATTCGTGCAAAAGAAAGACGGTTCTCTCAAAATATGTATAGACTACCATCAGCTCAATAAATTCATGGTCAAGAACAAGTATCCACTTCCCAGAATTAATAACTTGTTTGACCAACTTCTGGGTGCCAGTTATTTCTCTATGATAGACCTCAGATCCGGCTAGTATTAGCTCAGAGTCAGAGAATATGATATTTTGAAAATAGCCTTCTGTACTCGGTAAGGTCAATTTAAATTCTTGGTTATGTCCTTTGGTCTTAACAATTCCCCTTCAATTTTTACGGACTTGATGAACAACATATTCAACCAGTAATTAGACATGTTCATCATAGTATTCATAGATGATATCCTTATTTACTCCCGCAGTGAGCAGGATCATGCAGACTATCTTAGAATTGTACTTCAGACCCTCAGAGATCATTAGCTATTCTCCAAATTTAGTAAGTGTAAATTTTTTCTAAGGTCAGTGAAATTCCATAATCATATTATTTCTGGTGATGGCATTAGGGTTGATCCTCAAAAGACCGAAGCAGTAAGATACTGGCCCAGATCTGTCTCTCCATCAAATATCAAGAGTTTCTTGGGTTTGGATTGCTATTATAGATGGTTTGTTGAGGCATTTTATTCTATTGCATCCCCTATGTCCAGATTGACTCAGAAGAAAGTCAAGTTTCAGTGGTTAGATCCTTGCAAGAAGAGTTTTCAGGAGTTGAAAACTTGACTTACCTCATCCCCAGTCTTAGCTCTTTTAGATTATCTAGATGGGTTCGTAGTGTATTGTGATGCATCCAGAGTAGGTTTAAGTTATTTCCTCATGCAGCATAATAAGGTCATAGCCTATGCCTCCAGGCAACTTAAACCCCATGAGAAGAATTATCCGACTCATGATCTTGAGGTAGAGTTGTAGTATTTGCCTTATAGATTTAGAGGCATTATTTATACGGAGTTCATATGGATGTGTTCATAGATCATAAGAGCCTTTAGTATGTTTTTTCTTAGAAAGATCTCAATCTTTCATAGAGCAAGTGGTTAGAGCTCTTGAAATATTATGACATGAGGGTCTTTTATCATCTGAGAAAGGCCAATGTAGTGGCTGACACTCTCAGTAGACTGTCTATGGGTGGTGTTACTCATGTTGAGGAAAGTAAGAAGAAGTTAGTTCAGGAAGTTCATCAGCTTTCCAAACTAGGTGTTTACTTAGTCGATACAGAAGAGGGTGAAATATGGGTTCAGAGTAGTTTAGAATCATCTCTAGTTTTCAAGATAAAAGAAAAGATAGATAGAGATCCCAGTCTAATCAAGTTGAAAGAGTTAGTCAAGGATCAGAAAGTAGAGGTTTTCTCCTAAGGGTAAGATGGTGTTCTGCGTTGTTAGGGTCTTCTGTGTGTTCAGGTGTAGCTAAATTGAGGTAATGAATTATTGCAGAATCGCATGGTGTGCGCTACTCGATTCATCCAGGGTCCACTAAGATATACTGAGACTTGTGGGAGATATTTTGGTGGAGTGGGATGAAAAGAGATGTTACAGAGTTTTTGGCTAAGTGCTCTACATGTCAACAGGTTAAGATAGAGCATCAGAAGCCTTGTGGGTTCATGCAGGAGTTAAATATTCCTACTTGGAATTAGGAAGAAGTGAACATGGAATTTTTGATGGGTTTGCCTCGTACTCATCACCAGCATGATTCAGTCTAGGTCATTATAGACAGAATAACCAAGTCAGCTCATTTCCCTCCAGTTCATACCTCTTATTCAACCGAGGATTATGCCAAACTCTATCTCAGACAAAGGTACCCAGTTCACCTCTCTTATTTCTAGAAAGCATTCTAAAAGAGTCTTGGTACCCAAGTTCATCTTAGTATAACCTTCCACCCTTAGACAGATGGTTAAGCAAAAAGGACCATTCAGACTTTAGAAGATATGTTAAGGGCGTGTGCAATTGATTT
>JAPEIP010000006.1:119253639-119302849 GCA_026120095.1 Capsicum chinense
TTATTCGTGCAAAAGAAAGACGGTTCTCTCAAAATATGTATAGACTACCATCAGCTCAATAAATTCATGGTCAAGAACAAGTATCCACTTCCCAGAATTAATAACTTGTTTGACCAACTTCTGGGTGCCAGTTATTTCTCTATGATAGACCTCAGATCCGGCTAGTATTAGCTCAGAGTCAGAGAATATGATATTTTGAAAATAGCCTTCTGTACTCGGTAAGGTCAATTTAAATTCTTGGTTATGTCCTTTGGTCTTAACAATTCCCCTTCAATTTTTACGGACTTGATGAACAACATATTCAACCAGTAATTAGACATGTTCATCATAGTATTCATAGATGATATCCTTATTTACTCCCGCAGTGAGCAGGATCATGCAGACTATCTTAGAATTGTACTTCAGACCCTCAGAGATCATTAGCTATTCTCCAAATTTAGTAAGTGTAAATTTTTTCTAAGGTCAGTGAAATTCCATAATCATATTATTTCTGGTGATGGCATTAGGGTTGATCCTCAAAAGACCGAAGCAGTAAGATACTGGCCCAGATCTGTCTCTCCATCAAATATCAAGAGTTTCTTGGGTTTGGATTGCTATTATAGATGGTTTGTTGAGGCATTTTATTCTATTGCATCCCCTATGTCCAGATTGACTCAGAAGAAAGTCAAGTTTCAGTGGTTAGATCCTTGCAAGAAGAGTTTTCAGGAGTTGAAAACTTGACTTACCTCATCCCCAGTCTTAGCTCTTTTAGATTATCTAGATGGGTTCGTAGTGTATTGTGATGCATCCAGAGTAGGTTTAAGTTATTTCCTCATGCAGCATAATAAGGTCATAGCCTATGCCTCCAGGCAACTTAAACCCCATGAGAAGAATTATCCGACTCATGATCTTGAGGTAGAGTTGTAGTATTTGCCTTATAGATTTAGAGGCATTATTTATACGGAGTTCATATGGATGTGTTCATAGATCATAAGAGCCTTTAGTATGTTTTTTCTTAGAAAGATCTCAATCTTTCATAGAGCAAGTGGTTAGAGCTCTTGAAATATTATGACATGAGGGTCTTTTATCATCTGAGAAAGGCCAATGTAGTGGCTGACACTCTCAGTAGACTGTCTATGGGTGGTGTTACTCATGTTGAGGAAAGTAAGAAGAAGTTAGTTCAGGAAGTTCATCAGCTTTCCAAACTAGGTGTTTACTTAGTCGATACAGAAGAGGGTGAAATATGGGTTCAGAGTAGTTTAGAATCATCTCTAGTTTTCAAGATAAAAGAAAAGATAGATAGAGATCCCAGTCTAATCAAGTTGAAAGAGTTAGTCAAGGATCAGAAAGTAGAGGTTTTCTCCTAAGGGTAAGATGGTGTTCTGCGTTGTTAGGGTCTTCTGTGTGTTCAGGTGTAGCTAAATTGAGGTAATGAATTATTGCAGAATCGCATGGTGTGCGCTACTCGATTCATCCAGGGTCCACTAAGATATACTGAGACTTGTGGGAGATATTTTGGTGGAGTGGGATGAAAAGAGATGTTACAGAGTTTTTGGCTAAGTGCTCTACATGTCAACAGGTTAAGATAGAGCATCAGAAGCCTTGTGGGTTCATGCAGGAGTTAAATATTCCTACTTGGAATTAGGAAGAAGTGAACATGGAATTTTTGATGGGTTTGCCTCGTACTCATCACCAGCATGATTCAGTCTAGGTCATTATAGACAGAATAACCAAGTCAGCTCATTTCCCTCCAGTTCATACCTCTTATTCAACCGAGGATTATGCCAAACTCTATCTCAGACAAAGGTACCCAGTTCACCTCTCTTATTTCTAGAAAGCATTCTAAAAGAGTCTTGGTACCCAAGTTCATCTTAGTATAACCTTCCACCCTTAGACAGATGGTTAAGCAAAAAGGACCATTCAGACTTTAGAAGATATGTTAAGGGCGTGTGCAATTGATTTAAAGGGTAGTTGGGATGACCACTTGTCTTTGATTGAGTTTGCATACAACAACAACTATCATTCTAGTATTCGGATGGCTCCATTCGATGCTCTCTATGGTAGGATATACTGATCTCTAATCAGTTGGTTTGAAGTTAGTATGGTCTTAGTTATAGGGCCAGATTTAACATTTGACATTTTAGAGAAATTTTAGTTAATCAGAGAAAGACTCTGGGCTACTCAGAGCCAACATAAGTCTTATACAGATGTGTACAGAAAGGATCTCAAGTTCGAGATTGGTGATTATGTCTATCTAAAGATATGTATCATGAAGGGAGTGAAGAGTTTTGGCAATAAGGGAAAGCTTAGCCCCCAATATATCAATTCCTTCAAAATTCTCAGTCGCTTCAACAACGTAGCTTATGAGCTTGAATTACCTTCAGATCTAGCCTTAGTTTATCTAGTCTTCCACGTCTTTTTGCTTAAGAAATGCATAGGTGACCCAGAAGTTGTAGTCCCTATTCAAAGCATAGATGTTTAGAATAGGCTCTCTTATGAAGATATTCCAGTCAAAATTCTTGACTACTAGACTCATAGACTAAGGAACAAATAAATCCCTCTAGTCAATGTTCTTTGGTGGAATCAGTCTGTTGAGGAAGCTACTTGAAAAGTAGAAGTACACATGTGGACCAAGTATCCTCACCTCTGCTCCGCAAACTCATATCTAGCTCAAGGTAACAATTCTCCTTATGCTTTTTAGTTTTATGTTCAGATTTCAGTGACAAGCTTGGTATCCATTTTATGTTCAGAATTCCATTATAAACTTGGTATTAAGTATCATTGCATAGTCATTCATGCATTCATGTGTCAGTTCAGTCATGTATTCATGCATCAGATATGCATGTTCAGTTTGATAAGAAACTCATCTTATCAGTAATTCAGTCATGCAGTCATAAATCAGTTACTCATGCATCAGATATGCATGTTCAGTATGATATATATTTAGTTTATCAGTCATGTTAGTCATAGAGTCATGTTTCAGTCATTCATGTTTAGGATGTGATTCAGTCTTTCGTTTCTCCTCTCTCAGTCAGCCTCATTTAAGGATGAATATTTCCAAGGGGGAGCTATTTTAATACCCCAAACTTTCTTTAAGTCAAATCTAGTTTCCCCAATTTTGAATTTTTATAATGTGGGAAATTGAATTAGTTTTCCAATGATACTAATTTCATCCAAATTCGGTGTCAGAGTAAAATGTTATGGATGTTTTATTAAGAGCTGTCAGAACCGTCTAGGTGCGACGGGCAGGTTGACGGACCCTCACCTAAACCATTGTAGCTAAGGCGGTAAGTCAATCTTCTGGTTAAGGTGCGACAGAAAGATTAACAGACCATAGAACTTATGATGGACCGTCACCCAAGCCATCACTACTAAGGTAGTGAGTCCCTATTCTGGTCCACGTGCGATGGTCAGAACGACGGAGCGTCGACCCAACAATGGACCATCGCACGAGCCATTGTAGATCCCGTTCAAAAATTTAAAACCATTTTTAAAAGGGTATTTAGGTCTTTTTTCACCCGTTTTAACCACTAATTATACCAGACAATAGATCATAACTTCATTATTCATTCACAACATCCAATTAGGGTTTCTCTCAAAGATCAATCCCCAAGAACAAGAAACCCTAGGTGCTTAATTCCAAGTCAAGAATTCAAGCTTTTCTCTACAAATCTTTAAGAAATCATCCACCCAGGAATGTCAAGTGTTCATTTATAGATTTCTTTCATCCATGAAGCCCAAGAATCTAATTTTAAATTATAAATTATGATGTTTATGTTGTGGATTAATTACGATCATGTTGAGGTTGTGTATGATACCCAAGTTGGAATCTTTAAATGTGTTTTCATTAATTTATGCTAGCATGAGGATTGAAATCTACTAAACTATGTTGATTTATGCAATCATGATAAATTAATTAAATGTCCAAGCCTAAGCTTATAGTTATGCATGCAAGGTGTTTGATAAAATGCCTAAGAGAATAGGAAACATGCCTTAGGACTCAATTATGCCTAAAATGATAAACGTATGTTTCACCCTTAAGTTCAAATAACTCCCATGTTATTTTTATGCTTTGTGATGGATTGATGTAATGCTCATGAGATTAGGCTTATTAAATTATGATATGTTTACATGCACTTCTATTCACGTGTGAGCTTGTGGCATATAAATACGTCATGAATATCCCTAATGATTGTACTATGAATTATTGACTATGGTCATGTGTCAAGAAGTGTCATGTCTTGTTAGTTTTATGCTATCGAGTCTTGGGGGTAGTTGTACCCAAAAATTTAGCTGTATGCCTAGAGCTAGTGTCATGTTTTCAAGATACTCTCAGTCAAGCTATGTTCAGTAGAATTCAGTCAGTCAGGAAAACTTAGTAAACTCAGTAATCTCAGTCAGTTATCAGATCTCAGTGATACTCCGCCAGTTAATGAAACTCAGTTAACTCAGCCCAGTTAGTTCAGTATAAATAATTTAGTGTCTAATCAAATGGGAGTAGGATTCAGCACCGAGTGAGCCCAAGGACGGGAACTCACCTACGAGTAGATGGTGTGATTCTTAGAATTAATCTTTGCACTCCAGAACTACATAGCCAACATAGTTTCAGACATCTAACCTGCTAAATGAGGATTGATGAGATGGATTAACCTGTTAGATGAGGGACCCATCATTCTTCGTAGAGTACCTATTAGATGAGGGATCACTCACAACTTGTCTTTACTAGTGGCGCGGTATTGACACCCTTATAATTAGGGTTATAGATTAGACCCCAACTTAGCTATATTGCTTTATTTGGGGCATATTGATTAGATGACTACTTCGCATTGTTAAATTTTCAGTCTCAGCCTCAGTAATAGAACTCAGATAGTTCTATAGAATTTAGGGCTATCAGATACAGTCAACTCAAAATAGTACGGGACTCAACTAGTTCTATCAGAGCCTAGACTGTTAGATACAGTCTCTCAGTATTAGTTATCAACACTTATGTTATCAGTAGTTAGATTTAGTGATGCCATGATCTCAGTTACAGTTTATGTAGCCATATATGTATTCTCATGTTCATGTTATTCAGTCAGTTAGTATTGTTCATGCATATAACCCCTTGCATTCAGCCTACCTCACTTGCATACTAGCACATTCAATCATACTAATGCATTTTCTGTAACACCCCGAGTCTGGTACCTAGAATGCCACACGGTGCTCATGACCCTGAAGGACCATAAGCTAACCCATAACTAATATCTGTACCTATACACTGCATAATATACTATATAAATGCTGAAATAAAGGCTGAAAGGCCATAAGGTTCAAATATCTGATAAAACATAACATCTGAAGATATGGTATATCAATACCAAAACAACTGAAATAACTGTCTAAACATGCTAGTCCAAAAACCTCAAAACTTTTCGAATAAGGAGTTGATGGGACATGTTCCCAACTAACTCCAACTACTGAAATAAATTAATTAATAAGATAATAAATTAATGGTCATATCCTTGAAGGATGAGGACTCACTGCTAGCTTTGACTACCAAGACTGGAATGCTACTGATGCTCTGGAGCTCGTGCTTCTAAACCTAAGGTATAAAACACCATAGCGCAAATATGTTCGCAAATATGTCAGTACGATTGAATATAATGATATGCATGTGAGATAGGCTGAATGCAACTGGTTCACATGCATGAACTCCACTAATTGTCTAGATAACATGATCGTGAGAATGCATACATAAATACATAATAACTGTAACTAAGTTTGAGATAACATGATTAATGAGCCTGAGTACTAATAACATGAGATACTATAACTGTATAATTGTAATAACTAATATGGAGCGACTGTATCTGACAGTGTAGGTTCTGATGGAACTAACTGAGTCTCGTACTATTCTGAGTTGACTGTATCTAACAATCCTGAATTCTGTAGAACTATCTGAGTTTTATTATTGAGACTGAATGACTATAACTGACAGTCCTAATTCTATATCTGAAATTGTGGGATGCATTCATCTAACCGACATGACCCAAATAATGCAATATAGCATTGTTGGGGTCCAATCTGTAACCTTAATTGGAAGGGTGTCAATACCGTACCTTTAGTAAGGACAATCGATGAGTAACTCTCATATAATAGGTAACTCTAGTGAGAATGGTGGGAGCCTTTATATAATAGGTTAATCCACCTCATCTACCCTTATATAATAGGCTATGATGTCTCAACCTACGCTGGCTACGTAGTTTTCAAATACAAGGATTGGTTCTAAAAATCACATCCTCATATAACAGGTGGGTTCCCATCCTTGGGTTCACTCGGTGCTGATTTCTACTCCCATTTGACTAGACACTGAACATGATTAACTGAACTGACTGGACTGAGTTCCGTTGACTAACGGAATTCTACTGAGATTATGAGTTTTCCTGAGTCGTGAGACTGACTGAATTCTATGGATCATGGCTTGACTGAGAGTATCTTGAAAACATAACACTAGTTCTAGGCACATAGCTAAATTTTTTGGGTACAAGTACCCCCAGGACTTGATAGAAGGAAACTGACAAAGCATGACTTTCTTGAATACACGGCCAACATCACAGTCCATAATACAATAAGTTGGAGATTTCATGAAGTACAAGTTCTAAAGCACCATAATGGCAACACATATATCCATAATTCATTGACTAAGATATTTCATCAAATATTGGACATGTATAAACTTGTACATAAATTGGGATTTCATATTATCATACTAGTATGGTACTTTTCCTTCACATAGGCATTTAATCGAACACATGGCGAGTATGCTTGGTTTATACAATCATCAACACATCTAATAATAATGGATACATCAATCAACGTGTAAATTTAAGGGTTTATCATAATTATTATGCAAATCACCTCATCCTAGGGTCAATCATTGGAATATGTAAAACCCTATAACATCATGAACATGAATTTCAATTTAATTTAAATCATGAACATTCATAAATAGACAAATCTTGGAATTTGAAAAGAGATTCTTGAGCTTCATGGTTGAAAGAGACCTATGAATTGACGCATGGCATACCTGGGTTGTGAGTTCCTTGAAGTTCTTAGACTTAAAGAACTTGGAATCTCTTAGTTTCTTAAAGAAGGCTTTGGATCTTGTTCTTGGGGATTATCTTTGATAGAAAACCCTAATTTGATATTGAAGATGGATAATGAACTTATTAGCCTTGATTTGATATCATTAGGTATTAGAAAGGGTGGTAAAAGACCAAAAAGCCCTTTTTAAAAATGACTTAAAATAACTGAATAAAATATGCAATGGTGGGTGCAATGGTCCATCACTGGGTCGATGGTCCATCGGTTCTAACCATCGCACCTAGGTAGAATAGGGGTTCACTGTCTCTCCTACGACGGCTTGGACGATGGTCCATTGCTTGCTTGATAGTCCATCGACCTGAGCCATCGCCCTTAGGTAGAATGTGGTCTCACTGTCTCCACTGCGATGGCTTGGGCAATGGTCCAGTGCTAGCTCGATGCACCGTCGGCTCTCACTGTCACACCTGGACAGTTTTGACCGTTTTTTGTATTTCAGCCATAACTTTCTACCCCGATATCGCACTTTGACGAAATGGGTATCGATGGAAAGCTTATTCAATTTTCCACATGATAAGAAGTCAAAATTGGAGAAATTCTATCTGATTTAAATATTAATCATTTAGGAAGTCATCAATAACTCTTCTGGAGACTAGATTTAACTTATAGAAAGTTTGGGGTATTACATTTTTGCTATGGTGTTTTATACCATAAGTTTAGAAGCATGACCTCCAGAGTATCAGTAGCATTCCAGTCTCAGCAGTCAAAGTTAGCAGTGAGTCCTCATCCTTCAAGTACATGCTCATTACTTTATTATGTCATTACTTAGTTTATTTCAGTAGTTAGAGTTAGTTGGGGACATGTCCCATCAACTCCTTATTCGGACAGTTAGAGGTTTTTAGACTAGTATATTTAGATAGTTATTTTAGTTTTTTTAGTATTGATATACCATATCTCCAGATGTTATGTTTTATTAGATCTTTGAACCTTATGGCCTTTTAGCCTTTATTTTCATATTTATACAACATATTATGCAGTGTATAGGTATAGATATCAGTCATGGGTTAGATTATCGTCCTTCGGGGTCATGAGAACTGTGTGGCATTCCGAGTACAAAATTCAGGGTATTATAGGTAGAGTCAAGACTGGGGCTGAGGTGGGTAAAGTCTTTCACTCCTGAAAACTCTTCTCGCATGAATTTGACCACTGAAACTTAACTTTGTTCTAAGTCAATCTGGACATAGGGGATGCATTAGAAGAAAATTCTTTTACAAACTGATGGTAATAGGCAGCTATACCCAAGAAACTCCTGATATCTGTTGGAGAGATGGGTATAGGCCAGTTTTTCATCACCTTGGTCTTTTGAGGATCAACTCTAATGCTATCACCAGAAATAATATGGCCAAGAAAAGCTATTGATCTTAGCTAGAATTCATAATTAATAAATTTATCAATCAATTGGTGAGCTCTAAGAGTCTGAAGTACTATTTTGAGGTGGTCTGCATAATCATTTTTGCTACAGGAGTAAACAAAAATGTCATTAATGAAGACTTTGATAAACATATCTAAGTACTGCTTGAACACTCGGTTTATCAAGGCCATGAAGACTACTGGGGCAATTGTAAGACCGAAGGACATGACTAAAAATTTGAAGTGACCATACTGGGTTTAGAAACCTTTTTTAGAATGTAACATTCTCTGACCTTGAGCTGATGATAGCCTTATTTGAGGTAGATCTTGGAAAATTTGTTAGTACCCTAAAGTTGGTCAAACAAGTCATCGATTCTAGGAAGTGGATATTTATTATTGACTGTGACCTTGTTCAACTGACAGTAGTTAATGCACATTCTGAGATGCTGGGTCTGATGAATCCCTTATCTAGATGTCACCCCCATAGCATCCGTGACCTTCTGAACCATATCTAAGAATTCTTGTGGATCTTCTTCATACTTGGATCCCGTGAGAGAAGGAGGATTCATCCTGGTGAAATCTTGAATTCTAGTTGCTGCAGTATTGGCCACTGGGTTTTCTAGACCATCAGCTAGACATTTATTTTATGCTGCTATGGAGTTGTCTAAAGTAGTGAACATATCCCTGAGTTCAGCGTGAGAGACATGCTCATCTAGAGAATCTGCCTGGACAGGATGAGGGGCTGGTTGATTTTCTTTTCTTCTTCCTTTCTTCTTGGGAGTCATATTTTGTAAACGGAAGGAAAAATAGATTAGACAGGGAGTATAACTTGAGCTTATGCTCACTCGCGCGACATGAATACTGAAAGAAGGGAAAATTTTCCTAAATGCCTTGTCGCCTCTCATCCATAAGTGTGGAGCGCTACACACCCATGCACAAGACTCTACTTAACGCAACTTTTAGACTTCCTAGGACACTTTAAAACCTTAGGCACTGATACCAAGTTTGTAATGTCCTGAGAGTACACTCTGGGCATCGCACGGTGCTTACATTCCTGAGGGATCACAAGCTAACCCATGGGATGGTACCTATCGTGAACACTGAATAATAATATCATAATTATGGAAAACATCTGATATTGCCATAAGGTTTTATCACTGAATCAATACTGAACTATGAATCTATAGAAAAATTGACTGAATCTGATTAAATACTAATAAATTGACATGTCATCTGAAAATTTGAATACTGGATAACTGACTCTAATGTCTGAAAAGCCTCTAAAACTGAATGACTGAATATGAGTTGATGGGACATGCCCCTAACTAACCCTGCTAACTACTGAAATAGAGATATGAAGTAAAATAATCTATCCTCGAATGATGAAGACTCACCACTACTACTGTACTGCTAATATCCTGAGGAGTGAGGTCTAAGCGCAATTCTGGAACTGAGCATCAAAACCTATGATATAATACATCATAGCGCAAAAGAAAGGTTGCGATCAGTACTTTGAATATACTGGTGTGCTAAATGAGGTAGGCTGATATGTATGGTTTTATGAACAAAACTAATAATTAACTGAATATACATGTAAAGCATGAAGTACTAAGTAGAGAACATGGAATCTATAGATACCAAAAATATGGAGAATCTATAAATACCGAGTATGCATGATAGTCTGTAAATACTGAAGATACGTGAAAATCTGTAGACACTGGGGATTATGGGTGTTCATGGTTTGGTTAAAAACCAAACCGAACCACGAACCAAACCAAACTGATTAAAAAAACCAACATTTGATTTGATTTGGTTTGGTTTTAAATTTTTAAAATCGATACTTATGTGGTTTGGTTTTGGTTTTACTTTAAAAGAACCGATAAAATAACCAAACCAAACCGATAAAAATAATATATATATATACATATATATGTATATATATATGTATACACACATACATATGCATATATACATTATTTATATATTATTCATAAATAAAATATAAATATTTTTTATATTTTAAATTTTAATCATAAATTTAACTTTAGTCATAACACTTTTAGTCATATGTCTCCATCTAGTCGATGTACGTTATGAGATTCTATATAATTTTCGCACTTTGAATGGCTAATGATACTAATTGTGAAAATTATCTTATTGTCTATGGGATTTTATAGGTGAGTTTTATTAGACTATTGATAATCACTAGTTTTTAACTTTCTTTTTGGTCCCTATTGAGCAAACAATTTATGTGTTTACCTTTTGGGGGATTTATCATATCATTCTCTTATAAGTAGTTTCTAAATACTTTTGTAGAAGTGTTCATATGGTGTTGTTCATGGTTTTGCCTAAGTATAACACTAAATTAACATCTTAGTTTCAATGTTGAAGAACAACACTAGATTGACATCTCATATGTTTGATTGGATTTTTTTAAGAAAAATTTCAACTTTTATCATTAACTAAAGTCATAAACTGAAAAACCAAACCGAACCGAACTAAACTGACAAGAACCAAATCGATGGTTATTTTATGTGTTGGTTTGGTTTGATTTTAGAAATTTAAAAACTAATTAAGTTGGTTTGGTTATGGTTTTGAGAAATAACCGACCCAAACCGATCCATGAACACCCTTATTACTGGGGATGCATGACCAAGCATATAATATGGACTGAGTAAAATCTGTAAACTAAAATACTGAAAAATACTGATATATGTATGCTTTGGTCAAGAAACTCTAAGACTGCATAACTGAATTGAGACTGTAACTGAGACTATATCTGAGACTATGGGAGGTATCATCTAACCGACATTCCCCAATTTAAGCTAATCAGGATCCAACTTGTAACCCTAGTTGGAAGAGTGTTAATATCGTGCTACGGGTACTAACGATGGATGTGTGGCTCCACTAAACTAATATAATTTCCTAAGGACTAAGGGCGTCAAGCCTGAACTGATGAGTAACCCTTGCGAGATAGTTAAGCCTAATCTGACGGGTGACTTCTCATACCCTACGCTGGCTACGTAGTTTGGAGTATAGGGACTGCTACTAAGGAATCTGCCTATCTAATGGGGAAGACATCATCCCTTCACTCGCTCAGTGCTAAATCCTACTCCCAACTGAAAGAAACTGAAATACTAGACTGTTCTGAGTTCATCTGACTGGTAACTGACTGTTCTGATAATGCTCATAGTATGTTCTCAAGACTATTCTGTAATGTACTGATACTATAGTAAGTAAACAACTATGGATTTCAGGTATTCAATACCCCTAGGAATCAAAACGATAATAGTAAAATGACACTAAAGCTTGAAGGACAAAACATGAAGGCTTTTATTTAAATCAATCACTCTTGTAGGCATTTTATCAAACATTTGTAGTTCAGGGTTTAGAACAATCACAGGAATGCCATGGAACTTATAAAAATAGCAAAAATTCAACATAATAGTACTGAATCATGGTTTTATTCAATAAATAATAATATAAAAACACGGAGGATTGACTGATATCAATAATTTCATGGTAACATGGAATAAAATCAATAGTACATGGAGGTTCATTGATGAAATCATAATTTAAAATCAAATATCTTGAAAAGATTATAACATGGTAATTAAAATAGGATATTTGGACTCCATGGATGAAAGGAACCCATGGATGAACATCTAACATACCTGGGATGGTGAATTTCTTGAAGTTCTGGGTGAGTTCTTGAGGATTGGCCTTGAATTTGAGAGCTAGGGTTTCTTGTTCTTGAAAAGGGGATCTTTGATTGTGTGAGGAATTGAAATAATGATGACTACTTAGGGTGTTTAGGGGTTAAATTTTGTATTTTAGGTTAATTAGGGTCATTTAAAAAGGCCCAAATACCCCTGAACAAATTTAAAAATGGAAGCTGAAAACTGAAGATTTCGATTTTTGGCCTTGGCACGACACCCCACTATCATGCCAAGCCACTGGAATATGGAAAATTTAGACCTGAACAAACACCGCGATGCAGAGCTATCACGTTAATCCTTTGAAGTGCCAATTTGGCCACCTCCGTGATGCGCCACCATCGCGGAGGCCTACTGGAAATTGCCAAACTAAAAATTGGCCTGATCCGCGATGCGCCAACATCACGGATTCACACTGGAAATTGAAAATTGTCATTTGGACTGTCTCCGCAATGCACTAAGGTTTAAAATGACGATGTTTAACGATAAAAACTTAAAAGTGCCATAAATTCTTACCCGGTTATCGGATTTCGGCAAATTTTATACCGTTGAAAAGTTAATTGAATTTCCTATGCAATGACAAGATCTAAACTGAAAAATGATGAGTGTTTCGAAATTTTTATTTATGAATCCGCATGCACTGGGACTTAAATTATGCTAGGGAAATACGGGGTGTTACACCTTCTCCACTGGGTGGTGCTTCCGCTGAACCTTAACTAAAGGAATCTCCCTAGTGCGTAATCGCCTGACATCACTAGGAAATATGAGTACCGACTCCCCAAATAGGTCAAACACTTGTCCAACTAGACTAAGCCCTATCAAGAACATGAGATGAATCAGGAAATGTATCACTACAACATAGAAACATGGAAAACTAGACGAACAACGACAAAATATGGAGGTAGAACTAACTCATAAGCCACATCTCCAACTGCAGAAAGAATCTTAAAAGGCCCAATATTTCTAGGACTGAGCTTTCCCTTCCTCCCAAATGTCATTACACCCTTCATGGGCGATACAAGGAGGAATATACAATCACCAACTCTAAATCTCAAGGCACGAAGCCTTATATTTCCATAGGCCTTCTGCCTACTTTGAGTTTCTCTCAACCTATCTTGAATCACCCTGAATCTAACCAACGACTTTTGAAACAAATCAGTATCATGAGGCCTATCCTCGGAAGTCTTAAACATCCAACCAGAGAATGACATCTCTTGCCATACAAAGCCTTAAAATGTGCCATTTCAATACTTGAATGATAGCTATTATTATATGTGAACTCTGGCAAGGCTAAGTGATCCTCCCACTGGCCTTAAAAATCCATAACACAGGCCAAGAGTATATCCTCATGCAGTTGAATAATCCACTCAGACTGGCCATTAGTCTATGGATAAAAATTTGTACTAAGATCCTCCTGAGTACCTAAGTCCTTCTAAAAGGCTCTCCAAAAGCTAAAAGTGAGCACAGAACCTCGATCAAAAAATAGTATATATGGGTACACCATGCAAATGGACTATCTCACACACATAGATGGGAGCTAACCTATCAACACTGAAAGATATCTAAATAGGAAAGCAATATGATGATTTGGTCAATCAATCTACAATGACCCAAATTCTATCAAAACCACAGTAGGTACAAGGCAAACCACTAACAAAATACTTGGTAATCCACTCCTATTTCAACTTAGGAATGGGCAATCTATGAATCAAACCACTTGGTCACTGATGCGCGGCCTTTACTTATTGACAATAAAGGCATTGAGCTACAAAGTCTACCATATCTCTCTTCACACCTCTCCACCAATAATGCTATCTTAAATCTTTATACATCTTGGCTGTGTCAGGATAAATAGAATATATAGAGCTATGACCCTCATGTAAAATCAACTAAATCGAGTCATCGATCCATGGAACATGCAACCATCAAATATCAAAACACCCTTAAAATTTATAGTGATACTCTCAGACTCACCACTCAATACCTAGTCATGAAGGAAGCAAAGCTTACTATCCTTAAAATGACGATCTCAAATCTGCTCAAGTACCTTGCCTCTAAACAAGACAAAATCCTCCTAAAGTCTGAAATATCAAGGTGAGCCATCAAGTTAGCTAAGAAATAAATATCCCATGCCAACAACCTCTGAGAAATTAAATACAAGCCCATCTACCTATACTCACTTCCTTCTGACTTAAGGCATCTTCTACAATATTAGCCTTGCCCGGATGATACAAAATCAAGATATCCAATCCTTAAGCAACTCCAACCATCTATGCTGCCTACCATTAAGCTCTCTCTAGGTCATAAGATGCTGAAGAAAGGGACGACTGATGGCACACCAAAATTTACCTATAATAATAATATCCAAAGACTCTACCTCAAGTCTAGAAGGTACTATATACAAACTGACCATGCCCTCCACCTGGCTGGGTACCTGACTGACCTTCTATCCTTCCTTCTTGAGAACCTCTTTGAGTACACTGGGAAACACCCATGCAACCATAAGAAGCACCCTTAGCTGAGGGATGAACTACTTAAATAGGGGAAACACCTTAAGATAAAACAATAATTGCACAACGACTGGGGTACTCACACAAAAAATGATTAAAAGACCCACAACTATAATATGATCCCTGAGCTGAACCAATAAAATAGATCCAGCTGACCCAGAGTAACCACCTCGACTAGAATAGTTGAAAGAAGAACCCCTCAAAGACTAACAGCCAACCTGACTAGTGGCGATCTCTAGCACTAGGTTGACCTTTATCAGTAATCTGAAGAGCCACCTAAATCAGTCGATTGGGCTGACTTTGAGGCTGATAGGATGGATGCAAATAATACCTACCATGAGAATTACTATCTTTAAATTAGGAACTATCATAGCTCCCATTGAAATTTCCCTGATAGCTTGGCCTCTTATCGTTGCCTCTTTGGGCCTCATGATGCATCTCCTCCATCATCCAAGAGTGATCTAACACCTCAGTAAAAGAGCTACCAGCCACAACTAAAATTTGAGTAGACATATGAGTAGAGAGTCTCAACTCTCTAACAAAGAAGAGAACTCTCTCATACTCAGTGTCCAGAGTAGAAGTAGCATGCCTAGCAAACTTATGAAAATGATACTTATACTCTGCAACTGTCATAAAGCCCTTCTCAAATCTAGAGAACTGACATCTCAGGGATCCCTAGGGCTACAAGGCATGTACTTCTCAAAGAACATCTCAAAGAACTGAATCTAAAATAAGGGAGATAATTTAACTGGTCTAGAATGTAATAACCTCTCCACCAATGTCGAGCATCCAAATCCAATTGAAATATGGTGTAATCCTTACCACAATTCCCAACTAGGCCCAAATTACAAATCCTTTACTTATAAATAATCAAAAACTCATATGCATCCTCACCCGGAGCACTACAAAACCTAGGTAGAGCCAATATCAAGAATCTACCTAACTTGTTTTGCTCCTCAAAAGACATAGAAGGCTGAGAATCTATTGGCTGAGCAACTACCAATTGAGTAACTACCAGTGCAAGAGAAACCTTAACTCTAGGAGCTGTAGCTATAGGTTGTGTCCCCACTTTAGTACCACTCTAATTTGTGGACTGAGCACCATTAGATGGAACACCACCAACTATCTCGAAAAGCAAAACCAAAACATCTCTGAGCACTAAAGAAAAAATAAACCCTGGTGGATCCTAGGATGGTTCTGGCCCACCGCTTGCTAGGGTAGAAGAATCTCTAACTTAAGAGAAAGAATAGGACTAGGGAAAGGTGACCTATCATGTACCTTAGTTAACACATCATACGGCTGTCCATAATATGTAGGTTATCATGTACAAGAGTAGGATCCTTAGGCTTAGTCTCGAGATCTTTATATCATGAAATGGTAGTACGTGTCCTGGCCATCTGCAATAGAGTGAAAATCAAAGGAATGTTCTATAAACCAACTCAGACTCTTTGAATGATATGAGTGAAAAAGTGAAGAACTCTTAAGAATGTCCTATAGCCTCCCAAAAATAAGAAATGGATGTCATTCTTCAAATCTACAAGACTCTACTAGACATTTTTTCTTGTACTAATAATATTGGTATAGCCTAGGCTCTGATACTAATTTGTCACAACCTAATCTATGAGTCATGATGACACCTACTTTATCTCACCAGTAGTCAAGTTGAACCGTAACCCAGAGCAAAACAATCGATTAACTTGGTGAAAATTGCCCAACTTAGACTGAAATGAACAACACAATTGATAAAAAAGTAAAACATTCATCATAGATAAAGATAGTTGATACAAGATACCATCCCATAACCTGGTATAGCCAGTATAAGAGCAACTAATACAAATACAACTCAAATGTTTAGAATAGTCAATAACATCTATCTCAAAAACAAAAGACTGAACATCAAAAGATGGAAGAAATTAGGTGACTCCAACTCCAAGAGCTTACCCTATCTCTAAAAAATCAACATAGAACGATCAACAACAATATCTAGTACTCGGATCTACACCAAAAAAGGTACAAAAGTGTAGTTTGAGTACAAAAATAATGGGTACTCAGTAGGTATCTTTCGACTGAGATAAATCATGATATGAATATGATAAAATGCAACATAACATAACTAAGTCAAGGTATAGAAATGAACGTGAATCATCTCCAATACAGTTGTACATAATTAGTAATTTAACCAGAATAACAATATAACACAAGGCATCAACATATTCCAATATCACCTTATAATATAAATAAATAAATCAAAATAATAACGCATCACAAGGCATCACAAAAGTAATCAAAAACTAAAATATTAGATCCCATATGCCAATTGGTGCGGGAAGTAAATAACTCATCAAAGACTCCCATACACCTAGAGACTACACTCAAAGATATAATAAAACAACCATTCATCTCTTATAAATAACCAGCTCATTATTTAACCATCATTCCATATTTATCACCAATTGGTCATTTATCAACATTTGACAATGTACCCATATTCCATAATATTACCATCATTTAGCAACCTTATCGTCAATACTCACTAGTCACCATTTATTAGCTAACCATATCTTATTAACTAATTTATTTGATTACTAGTCATCATACAACCTCTAGTCATCATTTATCACTTAAACAACATTAATTATCACTATTCATCCTTTACCAACTAATCCTCATTTATCAACTAGTCATGATTAGGCACTTAAACAATATCCACCATAAATCTTTACTTATCACTATTCATCCACTGTACCACCTTATAATTATTTAACATTTTTGGGCTATAACCTACATTCCTAATATCAACCTCATACCCAACTTGTATGTTCATATATATATATATATATACCCATAGGAACTTCGGCATAATCATCCTTCAGTTGGACAAGTATTAATGTATTATCATATCATCCTCCAAAATTGAACCAAGAATAATCAACATCCTCATCATCTTCTAAAATTGAACTGGGTATATAATCATCATAGTAATCTTCCAAAATTAAATCGAGTATAAAGTCATGACCCGTGACTACCCCTCGTCATAACAAGGTGCTTAGAACCACAAGTTATCCGAAGCTAACCCATGAACTAACATGATACTTAAGAAACTGATTTAGAGTATATAAATTAGCTAAATTTGCTGTGCAAACACATAATCGAGGCATAATTTGGATAAATGTAATACTGATAAAGTTTACATCCTAATAGAACTGAAGAGAGAACTGGAATTTACATTTCATGACTCTGACTTACTATTTATAAAGCCTCTACTATACTGACTATAAATATCTAGGACATGCCTCCAACTACCACTAATCAATACATATGAATAAATATAATATGATACCTAAATTACAACTTACTAGAGTCCCTGTAATAGGAGAACTCATCACCTGTTGGCTGGAAACTGCAAACTATCTGATTATGATATGTAGTCTACAATTGGTACCTATATTATAAGACAATGTAGCACATAGACATATATATGGATCCGTACTTTTAGAATATACTGAGTAAGTGGGGGTGAATGCAATAAGTAAGACTATTTTCATACTTTATCTTAAAGCATGCATGCTAAGTGAAAGTAGACTCACCAAGAGACTGAAATAAACTAGAAGCTAAAGTATCATAAAGCATGAGTAACAAACATAATCTGATAAGCTGGTGAATCACTACACTTAGTTTCTTAAAATCTTTAATTTTGTATAATAAGTAAAACTGAAGCTGGGAAGCGGTAAAGGCATGAATACTTTATGCAAATCTTATGTAAAGTTGAAAGACTGTAAACCGTACTTAGGATCATGTATGGATACCGAGCATAAAAACATGAAAATATAAAATTGAGAATGAAAGAAAAAGAAAAAACATATTTCTCGTATTCTTTGCAATAAGAAGAAATGAAATCTGTGTAATTGAATAACTGAAAATCTGTATGCTTTGTCAAGAAAACCTGATCTGAGACATACTGAATATTGTCTAAAATGGTCGGAGGTATCATCTAACCGACATACCCTAATTTGAGCTAACTGGGGTTTAATGTGTAACCCCAGTTAGAAGGGTATCAGTACTGTGCCACAGGTACTAACACTAGCTGTATGGATCCACTAAACTGGTGTCTCGAAGGACTAAGAAGTCACCTCCATAGGTAGGTACTCTCATGAGATATGCATCAACCCTCAATTGGAAGGAAGGCATCTCAAATCTACACTGGCTGCGTAATTTTGGAACTCAGGGATAGCTACTAAAGGTCACACCCTCTACTAACAGGTGAACCCCCATTCATGGGTTTGCTCGACGCTAAATCCTACTCCCAACTGAACTGATATTGATACTAAACTGATAGTGCTTATCACGATTATGTCAACTAAGAAAATAATAATATCCAAGGTCTAATTGAATTATTACTTAAAATTTGAAAAAATATGTAAAAACACATAGGTATAGGGTACTCATAACCCGCCAACACTGAATGACCATAAATTATGACAACACATTTTTAAAACTATAATATAGGATCATGGTACAAAGACCCAAAACATAGACATTTCATCAAAAATGTGAGGATCATAAACTTGAACATGAAAATATCTTAAAACATGGGAAAAAAGCATGGTTACGTGAATAAGATCATAACTTGACATTATAACATGAAATTCACTTGAATATGACATGGGAGATTGAACCTTGAAACATGAGATAACCTAAATTTTCATGGAATCATATTTGAACATGAATTGAGTTTAAAATACTAAGGAAGAACATGAATTTAACTCACCATGAGCATATTAAACTTCACAATAGAGGAAACACTCATACTTTACTCAAAAGGGAAGGTTTTGGGCTTAATGGGTAAAAGGTACCCATTGATAAACTCCCACATACCTCAATAGATGGCTTCTTGAAGATATTTTGAGGGTTTCTTGAACTTGGAAGCTTGAATTCTTGATTTCTTAAGAAAGGAGCTTGGATTTTGTTCTTGGGAGAGGAGGAGGGTTTTTGAATCATGAGTTGAATGCTTGGGGTTATGGGAGTGGAAATTACTTATTTAAAGACCCCATATATCGATTATAAGTGATTAGGGATGGATTAGGGGTGTGAAAAGACTTCAACACTCTTGATTTAAGTCAAAGAGGAGCACTTTTGGCATTATGCAATCTTCATGCGACGCACAAAAATCTCCCAAGACAAGGTGGGAGATGCATGGCCATCGCAAAACCCCAAGTGGGTGACACATGGATATCACACACCCTTTCCAGTGGCCTTCAATGATTGTCATGTGATGCGCGACCTTTATATGGCCATAACATTTTGCTCAGGTGTCGGATTAAACAAAATTAGTATCGTTGGAAAGCTAACTTAATTATCTACCATTTGGTGGGTGTTGAGATGCAAAATTATACATATATCAAAAGTTATACACGTTCAAAGTAGGTCCTTATAGAATCAAATACAAAGATTTAGCCAAATCAAAGGCTCTTAGCTCAACTTTGCTGTAAGTGATTCCCATAAACATTTTCTTACCTCGAAAGTATTCTTAACACTAGGATAATGATCATGACAAATGTATTCAAATACAAATCATGGGATTAGAGTTTATATGCATAGGAACGATGGTTTAAAGTCTAGCCCAAAAATGCAGGGTGTTACATATAATCAATATGATAATCATCTTCCAAAATTGAAATAGGTAAAATCAATATCAATATCATATTTCGGAATTGAACTGGGAATAATAAATGTTATAAGTGCTGATTTAGTCAAGCATCATGATTTCTAGCATAATTAATAGCATAACTTCCTATAAAATTAATAAGCATGACTTCTAGCACAAATAATAATACAATCGCTAACATCATTAATAAGGATGTTTTCTAGCATGATTACTAGCATAATTGTTTAGCATGATCATAATTGTAAATAATAGCATAGGCAATAACTTATCAATAGCATGGTCAAAGGCTTATCATTAGCATAATAGGTAGCTATACATGACATAATCAATAACTTATCGTAACATGATGCATATCTCATCATCGAATAAGTTACAATATAATCCATTAGTCCATGAGCTTTATTTATAATGCCACCATCACCATAACCACCAAGTACCAAGGTTCCTCAATATTTCCTTAAAGGGGCATTCTCTTGGTATTCAACAAGTGTATAAGGATTTCAATAGAAATAATCATCGATCTTGGCTTAAGGTGGGACAAGATCCCACTTCTAAATCCCCAAAATACATTCTACGTCAACTTCTACACCGGACTAGGATAAGGTATCTAAATCCACTCTTAGATGTATAGTAAGCCATAATTATCTCTAAGGTAGAGAGTCTTCTCAAGCACTTTAACTAAGTCTAACAGAAACTAGGCAACCTTCATTAGTGTAAGCAACTAAGGCCAAACTTACCCTAAATATGAATGACTAACGTATTTTCACATAACTTGAGTAATCTAAGTCATTCTCATGCTAAACATGAGTAATGAAATCTAATTCACCTAAGGCACAAGGAACAAGTCAAGTGTTTTAACCTACGATTTCAAATTAGCCTAAATGATCCGAATAACCCAAGTATTGAATTTTATCAACCCAACACCTAAAACCCATTCCAAATCCAACATAATATCATAAACATACTATGAAGTATCTCAATCTAACAAGGAATAAGCCTAGTCTACCTCGACGCTAAAGAAAGCTCAACAATCTGCTAAACCACTACTTTTGCCTAAGCCTCCTCAAGATATCAAGCTATCATATACACATTACACTCATCAATATGATATTAAAAATATCCATATTGCACCATTATGAGTTGGGTCCAAAAATCACACAAAACCTTCATGTGGGTCCCACTTATAGAAATTGTATTTTTGAAACCAACCAAACATTCTTACATGATCAAGGAATCATTACCCTAAAAAATGGGTGAAAACCAAGGTAACTTAGGGGTAAAATCAAAACCTCAAGCTTTTGAGGTTTAAGGCAAGAAATCAATAAAATCCACTAAGAAAAGGGTAAATTCTTACCTCAAATTGAAAGATAATCGCAAAAATAAATGTTAATCATGCTCCCAAGTCACTCACATCATAGTTCCATTTTACCTCACTATTTAAGGTTTAATATCTCAAGAAATAGGTGATAAATGACTGAATTTATGATATAAGGGTCTATTTATACCAATCTAGGCCCTTTGGAGGCACTATCGCAACCCAAGCTCCGTGATTGCAGTACCTTGGGCCTATCATGGTGAATTGAAATAATGAACAATACTCCATAATCATGGTACCTATTAAATATCAAGGGTATCATGATCGCGATCCTTGACGCCGCGATAGCAATTTCACCAGATAATAGCTAAAACTTGGTAAATCTTTCAAGTGAAGATAAGCCCTCGAGATTAATCCAAAATCCCATGTACAAAAACAAAATATGTAACCATACCAAATTTGATATTTTGAACTCAATGGAGCAATTGGATTTTTGATCTGAGGTTATTTCGACCAAATGTGGGCCTTACACCCATGTTTCATTTTCTAACTTCTCAACCAATAGGTTGAAATAAGCTTGGGTGTATCAAGATCCAAACTAAAGGTCCATATATCCTAAAATCAATATTTTAGAGTTATTGGGACAGTTAAAATTTGTATTTGAGGTTGTTTTGTAGATTTTTTTGCTTGGTGTCTATTGGAAACAGGAAAGACTACAAAATAGGGAAATGACTCTAAAAACTAAAGGAGCTACCCAATAACTGAACTATTAGTTCCAGGAAGTCATAAATGAATTGGGGCAGCTATAGAAAAGCTTTAATAGCAGACGTAAGTGGAAATTTGGAAAATGACCTGAAGGGTCATTACATTTAGTTACAGACCTAAACTCCTAGTAAATGACCTCGTATGAGAATTTTGGTCATGCCATCAACTTTAGAACATTAATTTAGGTAGAAGGGACTCTTTGTTTAGGTTCCAAGTCCTTTATACTTATTTTGGGCAACTGGGCAAATTATGTGAAATTTAGAACAATATACCTAGTCAAAAAGACTTTTCATTGAGTCTGAAATGTTATATTTAGTATGGTAGTATATTTTATTTATTCTTAATAGGTTATGAACAAATCTCTAGCACCCGATCAATGTCCATTTATAACTGAGAAGAATTTGGTGCATCAGGTTGCTGATGCAACAACTTAAGCTACATAGTATCGCTTAAGTTGACTCCACATATGCGACATGCTTTTGATTAAGTGACATTGACAAAATAGTCACTTAAGTGGGTATCGCTTAAGTGGTTAGGGATTGCTTAAGTGATTCCAAATCTTGAAGCCAGATTGCTTAAGCAAAACTGGTGTCACCTAAGCTACTGTTGCTTAAGTGATAGAGTGATCACTTAAGCGATACTTGGCACTATTTAAATCTCTTTCTCTACCCAATTTCCTATCACTTCCACTATTTTTTACACCAAGTTGAGAGATCAAAGAGATAAAAAAGTGAGAAATTATCCACATAAGTTAAGGTATGCTAACCTAAATTTTCTTGGTCGTTTACCTTTCATTTTTCGTTCAATTTATATCATAATTCTTGGTAAAATTCTTAAAATTTAGGGCTTAAATTCCTAAACTATGACGGTTGATTTGAGACCCAAATTTTTCTTTGTTTGTGATTAAGTTTTTAGCACAATTTCCTTATTTTTTGAGGGACCTCGTGATGAGTTCAATTTAGGATTCTGTTTGCGGTCCTCGCGGGTCCTTTCTTAACCTAAAATTTGACCTGACCCTTATTATGGAAATATAGTTCATTTAGTCTAAACAATATGTAGAATACTAATTTAATAACACAATGACATTTCAAAATTGTGGAGTAAAGATGGATGATTTATGATTCAAGGGTTGCAGTTCGACATTGAGGTAGACTTCTATTTACTCTTCTTCTTGAGATGGTGTTTTATATTTATTGCATGTTAGATAGGGATGTTAGGACGTGATTATTGATTGAACATAGTGAATTAGCCTAAATTGTGAGTTTTTGGGCTAGAAAGGTATTTGACCCTTAAGTTGAACTTCTTATTATACTTTAATAATCCTATTATCTTTTTTATAGATAGAGCTAATCCATAGTATGATTATGATATTATCAAGATATGAGATGGAATTCAGGTATTAAGAGTATGATTAGTGTGATTGGTCTTATTTGAGCTATTTGGGGTATCATAAAACTTTAAATTAGGAGTAATTAGCTTAGTTACTCATGTGTCATATGGATTTGACTTTGTGAATCATGTTTGGAATGGAAATGCCTTAATCAGTAATGATAGGGTGGAGTTGGTCTTGTTTGCATAAGTTAGGGAAAATTTTCTTAGTTTCTCATGATTAGGAAGAACTAATATCTTAGAGCTATTTATGGGTTATTCAATATCTAGAATTAACTTTATATACCTTAGCCTAGCCTGAGATAGAGTTTATCTAAAATGGATTTTGGGCATCAAACTCCTTCGGCCCATCTTAATCCAAGACCTGTGTTAGCTTTTGTTGACTTATTTATGCATGTTAGAATGATTAGGCTCAGTTGAGGTTAACAAGCCCTTATTATGATGTTCAATACATTACTTGGTGGATTGTAATGGTTTTTCTCTGAATTATGACGTTGTGGTTATTTCAGATATATATTTGGCCAAGGTAGTGATTATAATGCCATGGTTATACTGGATATATATTGGGCCCAAGGCCATGATTATGAAATTAGTTGTGTTTTGAGAATTAATCTATTTTTGTAAAGGAAATGGTTGTAGTTCATAGATACATTGATGATTATAATCTTATTATTAAAATATTAGTGATGGCATGCATATATTTGATTTAATCATGATCTTTTAGACGGCAAATGGTACGATCCTAAATAAAATATGGTTTTATTACACTTTTAATAAAAAGGTGTTTATTCCCACTTTTAACTTTTGAAATAAATTTCTTCATAATGAGAATCATTCTATCTTAATGAATAACTTATGAGCTATTGATACTAATAATAATGAACTTAGAGATTTGATCCAGATAGATTTTGATTCATAATTTACTACTACTATTTACCTCGTCAAGAGAGATTCCGACCCTTTCTACACCCCTATGATGATTTAGTCCCAGAGTTTACTTGGGATTATAGATTTATACCTTTTTAGCAATAGATCTACCTGTGCACTTATATATATATATACATATTTCTCTGGTCCTAGATGGATAGTCAACTGATGACTCTATTAATGATATTGATGATATAAGTGATGATATAAGTCCCAATCTAAGTCCAGTAATTGATGATGATATTAATGGTATAAGTTCCAATTCAAGTTCGGTGATTGATGATGATATTGATGATATGAGTATTGGTCCAAGTCTGGCAATTAATGATGATATTGATGATATAAGTTTATACACTGGGTTACTTTGTGGAAGTTAGATTAGTTATGGTATTATAGATATATCTTGGAATTCATTCTTGAATGTGCATTGCCTATAACCAGTATGCCCTATATCTATCAGCCTTATGAGAGGTTGCATAGGTATAGGTATAAGTGTTGCTTGCAGTATATTGTCTGGAGCTTGTATCTATTAGCCTTATCGGGGGTTGCATAGGTATAATCTTAGACTTTTATTTACTGAGTGCTGATTAAACCTTCTAAGCCTATGACGGTGGCAGTTTATGAAATGCTCGATTAGGTATTGCTTGTTTGGACTAGCTGGTTACCTTGTATTATTATTGTTGTTAGGGTTAGTTCATGATAGGTTGATTATTTGGTTGGTATTAGTATTTGAGGTATGATTCTGATTCTTTTATTTCACGCTTATATTATTATGCATGATTATCCATTGGTTAGATATTATGATTTAGACCCTTATATTCTGAATTTTTTCCTTATGGTTACTTCATTATGGTAATTATCTCATGTTTAGACATATGGATTAGAGACCCTGAATATATTAGCACTAGTTCCTACTATGTTTAGGAAGACTTGAGATGTTAATGTGATTAGTTAGCCTGTACCCTTGAGTTAGCCTTGTTATATATGTGTATCCATATATAGTAGCTATGGTATTACGTATATCCCTCCCTTCTTTCACTTATTCATATTGTATATCCATTCCTTGGCCTTGTATACTACTATATATATATATCCTTCTTCCATTCTTTATTAATATATTGGCCAGTGATATAGAATATAGTGCTAGGGTCTCGGAGTATGGTTGGAATAGGGTAACTTATCCTTATTGTTCCATTAGCTTATTATGTTGGTTTTTTGGATATGAATAAAATAGTTATCCTTATTGTATTCTTAGATTTATTATGTAGTTTGCTAGATATTTGGGTGTAGTTACATTCCTACTTGCATGCAATTTATATTTACATCTTCTTTGGAGCTCAGTCGGCTGTTTCCTATTGAGTACCACGTGTTTTGTACTTATTCTACACTTTTGTAGTCTGTATATCATAATACAGGTTCTCACCAATGTTTGGTGCATCATTCAGAGTAGCTATGATTTAGAGATTTAGGGTGAGTTCTTAACGTTTAGAGCATTGCTATTCTCCCTTCTATATATTAGACTGATATCTATGTTTTATTCAAAGATGGGTTGTATTAGTATATTCATTTTGTACTTCATTTTGTAATGTTATTACATTAGAAGTTCTTGTACTGATTCCGCTAGGTTTTGGGACTTTCTTATATACTTCAGTTTATTATTAGATTTATTATGCATTATTCCTTTATTTGTTTGGGTAGTTCGTGACTAGAAGTTTTGGACTACGGGTAGGCTTACCTACTAGTGGGTCATAGTTGGTGCCATCACGACATGAGAAATTGGTTCATGACATCCCTACATTTCATCACACCCTATGACTATTAGAACAACGCATAACCAGTGACTACGGGTTGTAGCCAAACTCGTAGGGGTGCACTAGAACTTCAAAATTTTTAAGTTTACTCTTTGTTTTCCTTACTTTATATAGTATCAACTAATAGTTTTCCTTCTCAGGTACAGTGGTACCAAAGAACGACACCACTAAGGAAGCTAAGAAACTCCTAAGTATTAAGCTCATCCCATTCTTCAACTCAGGGACGAGCCAATTGATGATGAATCCACTGGTTTCATGGAAGAATATCCAATCACAGAGCCAATAGAACCTCAAATCAGCTTACCTCAAGGCCAAAAAGCTAAGTCTAAAATGAAAAATCCTAGTTAATCACCTTCTCACTTCCATCCCAAATTTAAAGAAGAGAGGATTCAAATTTAGGTTTTGAGAATGAGGAGGGAGGAGGGAAGAGTGCCTCCAAAAGAAAAGACAACACTGTATACAACAACCAATTAGGAGGTAAAGGTTCTGAGTGTAATTCCAAGGATGTCGAGGGTAGTGAAGAAGAAACATCAAGTAACAGTGACCCAGTTCCTTCTCCTCCATAGGTCCAACTACTATTACATATTCAATCTTCCCCTTTATCCATTGTCACTAGGTGGGATACCCAGGGATGTAGGAGTTGTTTGAGCGAGATAGTGCCATTGTCCTAAACACTGGGAAACCAAAAAAATGGGTTTTATTTGGAACCCAAGTTGCTGACCGGAGGAATATATGAGATGCTTGAGTTTGACGCTTGATTCAAGAAGTTACATTTCCAGTGGATGATGAGAGACTCAGGTAGATATAGACCCTAGTTGGGGATTTTTACACAGCTTACCAAATAGAGCTGAGATAGATATATCCTCAAGGTTTATCTTGGAAGGGTGGTGATACATTGCATTCCCTCATGATTTGGGGTGTTTGGGTGAATATTCAATGCAAACAATCTCCCAGTTCTTATATAGATTAGAGTTTTACCTTTCCATTGACAATTTTGAGATTGATCATCTAATTGAGTAGACTAAAAAGGTGAAAACTAAGCAGATTGGGACTAAAAACATATATCTACATTTGAGGTGGATTACAAGTCTTATTAATCCTATGCAAGAGAATGCACCATGGGTTGTTGGACTATCTTTGCAAATCACTATGGCAGTTTGAGCTTTATCGTAAATGATTGGTGGACACTGGTTCACCATCGATTAATCTTGATAGCTGGACATAATATTTTATGCCCTGACATAGCTACTTTAGTGGCTGGTTCATGGAGATCTATGAGATTGACATAGCCAAGATTATTGATCGAGAGATTCCTGGTAAAGCTATCAGCACCTACACCAGTCTAGTTTTCCCATTCTTATTGACTCAATATGTTAGATAAGAGGGTATTTGTGCTGCCGAACATGTATAATTTTATGCTGATCCATTGGACCATTTGGGGTTTGTTCAAGATCAGGCCAAACACATATCCTAGGCTAAGGTGGGTGCGATATTACTATATGAACCTTTTCAGTTTGGCATGATATAGACATTGGCACTCTAGGTTTTACTGACCTTGGAGACACACCGCCTGAGACTGCATAATCCGAGGCTTAGGATTCCACTAATGTGGTAGACTCCACAGATCTAGGGAACTAGAATCCTTGACTCCTCCTAACTCAAGACCATATCCACCACATCTACCTACAAGTGGGTATGTTTTGGTCTCCCAGGAGCTTTTGACAGGCTTTTCAAAATATCTAGTGACCCTTGAGAAAAAAGTAACAAATATCAAGGAGGGGGTATAGCCTTGGCTAAAGAAAGAGATTAGGAGTGAGATAGGGGAATGCATATATGGTTTGATTATTTTGAGAAGATATTTAATCAAAAGCTTGAGGGAGTGTGGGCCCTAGATTTGGCGAGTTTTCATGAGGATATTATTGATTTATGGGCTTCTATAGAGGACATGGACGCAAGTCCATACCTAAAATTTTAAAATCCCATGATGCCTATCATTGAGAATATCCATAATGAGAAAGAGCTTGATATTTAGGTTATGAAAGGCAAAGTAAAAAAACCCAAAGAAGAAGGTAAGCGAGAAAGTAAGAAATAAAAAGTAGGTGTGAGAAAGAAAATTAAAAATTAGGTATGCAACATATGAGATGCAAAAAGCTCAAGCATCTAGAGAATAGGTATATAGGACTATTTGAATAAGGTTCATATGATAGTACTAGGAGATGGCAGCTCCCGAATGGGTGAGATGATGATTGCAACTGTCGGTGATATGAGTCAAAGCAAAGTTTTGCTTCCTTATATTCCTCCAACATTGAGTGCATTGGCAATTATCAGTGCAAACATTGATTTGAGTGCCCCATCTTTCGCTCAGGACATTATTGCTGACAAAGGCCTAATCTAAGGCTCTACTTGAGGAGACGTCATGATTTGATTCCAAAGTTGCCCAAGTTTGTATTAACTCTTTTGTTTTGATATTTTAGCTACGGCCTAGGGAAAATGCATCATATTTAGTTAGGGGTGGGGGCGTACCATAGTTGAGGGTTTTTCTTGTCGTGTTTTCTTTCTTGTCGACTGTATTATCTTATTTAGACTGACATGTTTAGGTTTTCTGTTTGTCCTATGTTCACATGTTGTGTTGTATTTTGTGTAACTCAGAGTGAAATAAGAGAACTTGGTGCAAATTGATTTGTATAACCATGTTAACCCATTTTGGTTTGAGATTTTAAAATAATACCCCTCCGATTTTTGTTTTAGGATATAGTTTGAGCATATACTGAGATGTAACTAATGTAGGATCTAGACATTGCATTAGAACTTATCCTAGGATAGCTTGACTGATCTAACATAAACTGAATAGGTCAAAATGTATATGACCGCCCTGAGCCCTGAGGTATATTAAGGCCCCAAATAACTCCCAGCTATTAGACGAATCAAAATACTTCTACCGATTTAAATTTTGATAAGAATGTTGCTTTAGTCAACTTTAAACAAGCATATCTTTTTCTTTATTAAGAATTTTCAAGATCAAGACAAACCAAGTTGTAGGAAATTAAATTAGCTTTCCAAAGATTCAATTTCGCCCAAATATGATAGTCGGTTAAGAAGTTATGATGATTTTAGTGAGAGCATTAGAACAATACGATAAGTATCGTATCGCGGTGAAGGAAAAATTAGCAATTATCTGATTTTTAGTGTAGCAATGTGATTAGACCGTGTCACGGTGGAGTTCTAGTTCACTTTCGTCCTTTTCCAGCAAAGCATCATGATGACGTCGCACACGCCAAGGTGTAATTTCACGATCATCTATTTTCCAGTGATGCACTGCAATGGGACCACGTCATGCCAAGGTGAAATTTTGTACTCGTCCTTGGTCTACACTTACAGTGAAATTCCAGTGACTCACCGTGTTAGCACCACATCACGGGGATGGTCAAAATTAGAATTTTTAGTGACAAAAATTAAATTTCTCCCAAGGACTATTTGCTCTTTTTCCCATGACCCCTATCCATGAAAACACGGGATTAAAGCCCCAATAGCCTATTAGGTCATCATTTTATTCAATTTCTCCCAAATCAAAAGTAGTTTCTTTCAAGAGCAAACTCTAACCCTTAAGATTCAAGGTCAAATCCCAAGAATTCACCATCAATTCTCACGAATTCATTAACCCAGGTATGTTAAGTGTTCATTCATGGGTCCCTTTCACCCATGGAGTCAAAGTATTCCAATTTAAATTTAACATTGTGATCTTTACAAGTTATCATAACTTTAATTTATGATTTTAACCATGAATCTCCATGAATCTTGACTTTACATCATGCTTACATGAAATTGTTGTTGTTTATCAACCCCACATGTTTGAATGTTGTTATTCACTAATTTGAATCATGATTAAGTGTTATTGTTGTCGAAGGCATGCTATTTCTCCAAGTATTATACTATTCCCACAATTAGATTAAACTTTGAATACCAAGTGTTTGATGAAATGCCTACAAGATTGAATTTTAAATAACTGCTATCATATTATGTCTCCAAAGTTTAGAACTATTTTACTATTATTGCTATTGAGTCTTGGGGTTATGACTACCCAAAACCATAGCTAATTACTTAGTCTTAATATCTTTAGAATAGTTTTAGAATGTGTTATGAGCATTATCAGTTCAGTCAGTTATCATAATTAGATAATCTCAGAATGGTTCAGTATTCCAAGTCAGTTCAATTAGGAGTAGGATATAGTACCGAGCAAACCCAGGGATGGGGGCTCACCTGGCAATATAGGGTGTGACCTTTAGTAGCAGTCTACGTATTCCATAATTATGTAGCCAGCATAGATTTAGATGTTAACCTTCCAGTTGAGGGTTGATCTCATACGGGTACCTTCTAGTTGAGGGTAACCCATAGTCCTTTGGGACAACACTTTAGTGGATCCGCACAACTAGTGTTATTACCCATGGTACGATACTGATACCCTTCTAACTGGGGTCACAGGTTGGTCCCTAAATTGCTCATTGGGGCATGTCAGTTAGATATTAGTTCCCATAGTCTCATTCTAATCATAAATTTAGTGATTCAGTTTTATATTGGCTTGACCATAGCATAAAAATATTAGTTATTCAATTATCAGTATTCAATATTTTAGATTTCAGATTATATTCAGAATATGTTTTATGCTTGGTCATGCATCTTCAGTACTTACAGGTTTCATGTATTCTATTTAGTATGTCATGCTATACATATTTAGACAATTATTACTCATGTTCAGGAAACCATGCATATTATCCTACCTCATTTATTATACCGGTACATTCATAGTACTGATCACCTACTCTTTTCTTGCGCTATGATGCATCATATCATATGTTTGGATGCTTAGTTCCCAAATCACACATAGACTTTCCAGATTATTAACCATAGCAGTAGTGAGTCCTCATATTTTGAAGATAAATTATATTTATATTGATGCTTTTAGTTCAGTTATTAGTTGGAGTTAGTTGGGGCATATCCTAACAACTCTCATTTAGTCAGTCTAGAGACTTTTAGATATTTCAGATAGTTAGTCAGTTCTCAGATTTCAGTTGTCAGTATAAGATATTTTATTAGTATTATCAGTTTTGTTTACAGATTTTTATCTAATTTATTGCTTAAAACCTTATGGCATTCCTAAGTTAAATTCCACATATGACCTTTTGTTATCAGTTTTACTTTGTGCTCACAACAGGTACTAGCTCATGGGTTAACTTGTGGTCCCTTAAGATTATAAGCACAGTGTGGCTCCCAGGGTTTACTCTAAAGGTGTTACAAACTTGGTATAATAGCCTAATGTTTTAAAGTGTCCTATTAATTCTAAAAGCCATGTCAAGTAGAGTCTTGTGCATGGGTAAGAAACGTACCACACTTATGGACAAGAGGCTATGAGCCATTTTAGGAAAATTCTTCCTTATTTTAGTGTTCATGTCATGTGAATGAGAATGAGCTCATGTTAAACTCTTTGTATAGTCTATTCTTCATTCCATTTACAGAACATGCCTCCTAGAAAGACAAACGAAATAAGAAACATAAACAAGCCAACACTTCCGCCTGTTCAGGAAGATCCCCTGAATGAGCATATTTCTCATGCAGATTTAAAAGCTATATTTACTACTCTAACTCACTCTATAGCGGCTCAGAATGCCCAACCAACCCCTATTTTGGCTAACCCAGTGGCCAATACTGCCACAGCTAGGATTTGGGACTTTACCTTAATAATCCTTCTCTATTTTTGAGATCCAAATTTGAAGAGGATCCCGTAAGACTTTGTAGACATGGTCCGGAAGATAATAGATATTATGGGTGTAAATGATAGTGAGAGTGCTGAGTTAGCTACCTATCCGTTGCAGGATGTGGCTCATACATGGTTTAAGTAGTAAAAGATAGAAAGGTACAGATATAAGGCCTATAGAATGGAAAGATTTTGCTACTGCCTTCTTAGATAGGTTCTGTCCATTCATGTTGAGAGAGGCTAAAGTGTTAGAGTTTATTAATTTGAGGCAGGTAAACATGAGTGTGAAAGAGTATTCCCTCAAGTTTACTCAGTTGGCTAGGTATGCTTCTTATGTGGCAGATGATAGCGAGTCTAAGATGAGTAAGTTCATGTTTGGTGTATCAGACAATATGGTCAAAGAGTGTAGGACTTCAATTCTGATTAAGGAGATGGACTTGTATAGGTTTATGGTCTATGCTCAATTAATTAAGGAGATGAAAACTAATAAGAGAGAGAGGGAGAATAGAGGGCTAGAACGGGTAGTTTTAATCAGCTAAGGTCAAAAGGTGGTAACTATCCTCAATTTCATCAAAAAGCCTTAGTCCCAACTCCATCTTTAGCTAGCGCTCCAGTACAAAAATTTAGAAATAATAATAGGGATAGAGTTCCTAGCTCTAAGTCCTAAGGCAGTGTTAACAGTGGTCATACGAATTCTCTTTGTTAGAGACATGGCAGAAACCATCAGGGTATATATAGATCCGGTAGTGATGTACGTTTTGGGTATGGCAAGATAGGCCATAGAGTCAGGGATTGTCCAAAGTGTGGTCAACAGGGTCAGTCTAGTCATCCCCCAGTTCCAACCGACCGCCTGACACAACAGGGTGCCGTAACTGATGCTATCATTGGTCAGTGTCTAAACAAATTTTATGCCCTTCAGTCTCGATAGGATCAGAAAAATTCTCCTGATGTGGTTACTGGTACTTGTAGGTCTTTTATTTAAATGTTTATGCTTTATTTGACCTTAGAGCTTCTCTTTCTTTTGTAAGCCCTTATATACCTGTCAACTTTGGAGTCAGTCTCAAAATCTTAGAAGAGCCTTTTTAAGTGTCTACCCCAGTGGGTGTCTCTATTGTAGCCCGACGGGTATACAGGAACTTTTCGGTTATTGTGTCTTAGAAAGTTACTTCATTTCATCTTGTAGAGTTAGAGATGATGGATTTTTATGTCATTTTCGGCATGGATTGACTCCACTTTTGTTATGCTTTACTTTTACATAGATTAAGATCAAACATCAGAAGCCAAATGGGTCTATGGAGGAATTTAGTATTCTCACTTGGAAGTGGGAAGAAGTGAACATGGATTTTGTGACAGGTTTTCCTCGTACTCGTTAGCAACATGATTTGATTTGGTTCATTATGGATAGGATGACCAAATCAACCCATTTGTAGTTGATCCATACTTTCTTTTTAGCTGAGGACTATGCTAGACTCTATCTCAAAGAGTTGGTCAGGTTTCACAGTGTTCTATCATCTATCATGTCAGATGGCGGTACTCATTTTACCTCACTTTTGGAAAACTTTTCAAGAGGGTCTTGTTACCTAAGTTCACCTTAGTATAGCCTTTTATCCTTAGATAGATGGTCAGGTAGAGAGGACCATTTAGAACCTTGAGGATATATTGAAAGAGTGTGTAGTTGACTTTAAGTGTAGTTGGGATAATCACTTTTCTTTGATGAATTTGTGTACAATAACACCTATCATTCCAGTACTTAGATGGCTCCATTTGAGGCTCTATATGGAAGGAGATGTAGATCTCCAATTTTTTGGTTTAAAGTATAAGAAACCATGGTAATAAGGCTTAACTTGGAGTTTAATGCTTTAGAGAAAGTGCAGTTGATTAGGGAAAGGCTTAAGGTAGCCCAGAGCCGACAAAAATTATATGCAGATGTGAGAAGGAAAGATCCTGAGTTTGAGGTTGGCAATTTTGTATATCTGAAAATCTCTCCCATGAAGGGAGTAAAGAGGTTTGTTAAGAAGGGGAAACTTAGTCCTCAGTATGTTGGACCTTACTTGATTTTGAGCCATTTTAAAAAGGTGGCTTATGAGCTTGAGTTGCCTGCAAACTGAGCATCAGTGCACCCAGTTTTCTGTATCTCTTTGTTAAAGAGGTGCATTGGTGACCTAGCTATAGTTGATCCCGTAGAAAGCATAGATGTTCAGAACAGTCTTTTCTATGATGAAATTCAAGTCGAAATTCTTGATTGACAAGTTCGTAGACTAAGGAACAAAGAAGTTCTACTAGTCAAAGTTCTTTGGCAAAATCAGTCCGTTGAGAGAGCCCTTGGGAGCAGAAGCAGATATGTAGATCAAGTGCCCTTATCTTTTCTCCGCAATCTCAGACTCAACTAAAGGTAACAATCTTCTTAGAATTTCTCTTTTCCATGCTCAATTTCTGCTGCATATCATTTTCATGCCAGTCATGCATTTATGGAACTAGTTCAGTCATGTAATCACATTTTCATCACATATATACAACATGTAATCTCAGTTTCTCAATGTTTTCAGCTTAACTAGTCTCTTTCAAGGACGAATGTTCCCAAGGCGGAGATATTGTAACACCTAAAAAATCCAAACCAATGTTAGCACTATATTTAGTACATTATCATTTTTTGATAGTTTGATGAGTTAGTTTGAGGTGTATTAAGGCACCAAATAACTCCCATCTATTAGAAAAAATCAAAATAATCCTTACTTATTAAAATTTTGATAAGAATGTTTCTTTAGTCAACATCAAATGAGAATATCTTTTGTTCTATTGTGAATTTTGCAGCTGAAGACCCTCCAAGTTGTAGGAAATTGAATTAGCTTTCCAACTATACCAATTTCGCCCAAATCCACTAGTCGGTTAAGATGTTATGGCGATTTTAGTGAGAGCAGTAGAACACTGTGATAAGTACCACATTGCGGCGAAAGACAAATTACCAATTGTCCAATTTCCAGTATAGCACCACAATTAGCCCGTATCATGGTGGAGTTCCAGTTCACGTTTATCCTTTTCCCACAAAGCACCACGATGGCACCCATCATGCCAAGGTGTAATTTAACGATCATCCATTTTCCTGTGATGCACCGCGATGGCACCGCATCACGCAATGTGCAATTTAACTCTTCCTTGGACTACACTTGCAGTGAAATTCTAGTGACTCACCACGTTAGAGTCATATCATGGTGATGGTCAAACTTGAGATTTTTAGTGATGAAAATTAAATTTCTCCCAGGGACTTTTTGGTCCTTTTTTGAAGATCCTAATTCATGAAAAACATGGGATTAAAGCCCCAGTATCCTATAAGGTCATTGTTTTATTCAATTTCTCCCAAATCAAAAGTAGTCTCTTTTAAGAATAAACCCTAGCCCTCAAGATTCAAGGTCAAATCTCAAGAATATACCATTAATTCTCACAAATTCATCAACCCAGGAATGTTAAGTGTTCATTCATAGGTCCCTTTTACCCATGGATTCAAAGTATCCCAATTTAAATTTAAATTTATGATCTTTACAAGTTACCATGATTTTAAATTATGATTTAACCATGAATCTCCACAAATCTTGACTTTACACCATGCTTACATGAAATTGTTGTTGTTTATCAACCCCACATATTTTAATGTTGTCATTCACTAATTTGAATCATGATTAAGTGTTATTGATATCAAAGGCATTCTATTACTCCAAGTCTTATACTATTCCCATGATTAGTTTAAACTATGAATACCAAGTGTTTGATAAAATGCCTACAAGTGTGAATTTTTTATAAATGCTTTTATATTATGTCCCCAAAGTTTGGTATTATTTTACTATTACTGCTATCGAGTCCTGGAGTTATAATTTCCCAAAACCATAGCTGATTAGTTAGTCTCAATATCTTCAGAATAGTTTCAGAATGTTCTATGAACATTATCAGTTTAATCAGTTATCATAGTCAGATAATCTCAAAATGGTTTAGTATTCTGAGTTAGTTTAGTTGGGAGTAGGATTTAGCACCGAGCGAACCCAGGGATAGGGGATCACCTACTAGTTGAGGGTGTAACCTTTAGTAGCAGTCCCCACATTTCATAAATATGTAGCCAATATAGGTTGAGATAGTAACCTACTAGTTGAGGGTTGATCTCATACGAGTACCTTCCAATTGACAGTAACCCATAGTCTTATAGGAAAACACTTTAGTGTATCCATATAACTAGTATTAGTACCCATGGCACGGTAATGACACCCTTCTAACTGGGGTCACAGGTTGGACCCCAAATTGCTCATTGGGAATGTCGGTTAGATGATAGCTCCCATAGTCTCAGTCCAGTCATCAATTTAGTAGTTCAATTTTAGATTGGATTTTCCATAGCATACGAATATCATTTATTCAGTTATTAGTATTTAGTTTTTCAGATTATATTCAGAATATATTTTATGCTTGGTCATGCATCTTCAGTATTTATAGATTTTATGTATTCTTTTTAGTCTGTCATACCATACATATTCAAATAGTTATTTCTCATGTTTATGAAACCATGAATATCAATCTACCTCATTTAGTATACCAGTACATTCAAAGTACTGATCGTCTACTCTTTTCTTGCACTATGATATATCATATCATAGGTTGGGATGCTCAATTTATAAATCACGCATAGACTTTCTAGATTATCAGCCGTAGCATTGGTAAGTCCTCATATTTTGAGGATAAATTATATTTATCTTTATGCTTTCAGTTCTGTAGTTAGTTGAAGGTAGTTGGGGCCTGTCTCATCAACTTACATTTTGTTAATCTAGAGGCTTTCAGATATTTTAGACAGTTAGTCAGTTCTTAGATTTTAGTTGTCACTGTCAGATGTTTTATCAGTATTATCAGTTTTGTTTAAATCTTTTTATCAGATTTATTACTTAAAACCTTATGGTATTCCTCAGTTAAATTCCATATATGACCTTTTGTTGTAAGATTTACTTAGTGCTCACAGTAGGTGCCAACTCATGTGTTAGCTTGTGGTCCGTTGGGACTGTAAGCACTGTGTGGCTCCCAGAGTGTACTCTCGGGGCGTTACAAACTTGGTATCAGATCTTAAGGTTTTAAAGCGTCCTAGGAAGTTTTAAAGCTGCATCAAGTAGAGTCTTGTACATGGGTGTGAAGCACACCACACTTATGGATAAGAGGCTATGAGGCATTTTAGGAAAAGTTTCCCTTATGTAAGTGTTCATATAGTGCGATTAAGCATGATCTCATGTTAAACTCTCTATCTAATCTATTCTTTTTTTTTTTTTTACAAAATATGCCTTCTAAAAAGACAAATAAAAGAAGAAATGCAAACCAACCAATACTTTTACCCGTTTAAGAAGATCCCCTGAATGGGCATATTTCTTATGCAGAGTTTAGAGTTATATTCACTACTCTAGCTCACTCAAAAGTGACTCAGAATGCTCATCCAACTGCTGTTCTGGCCAACCTAGTATCTAATATTGCTGCAGCTAGGATTTGAGACTTTATTCAAATGAATCCTCCTCTATTTTTAGGATCTAAATTAAGAAAGGATCCACAGGAATTGTTAGACATGGTCCAGAAAGTAACAAATATAATGGGGGTAACTTCTGGTGAGAGAGCTGAGTTAGCTACGTATCAGTTGCAATATATGGCTCATACATGGTTTAAGTAGTAGAAGGTAGATAGAGGCACAAATACAGGGCCTATAGAATGGGAAGAGTTTGCTACTAACTTTATAGATATGTTCTTTTCATTGGAGTTAAGAGAGACTTAAGTGTTAGAGTTTATTAATTTGAGGCAGGGTAACATGAGTGTTAAAGAGTATTCCCTCAAGTTTCTCAGTTGGCTAGGTATCTTCTCATGTGGTAGATAATAGCGGGTCTAAGATGAGTAAGTTTGTGTCTGGTGTATCTAACAGTGTGGTCAAGGAAAGTAGGACTGCAATGCTGATTAAGAAGATGGACTTATCTAGGTTGATGGTCCATGCTTAACAGATTGAGGAGAAGAAGACTAAGGAGAGACAGAGGGAGAATAAGAGGGATAAAATGGGTAGTTTTAATTTTAATCAACCAATGTCAAAAGGTGGTAACCATCCTCAGTTTCATCATAAATCCTTAGCCAGTTCCTCGGTACCTAAATTTAGAAATTATAATAGAGATAAAGTGCATGGCTCTAAGTCCCAAGAAAGTGTTAACAGTGGTCATACAAATCCTCTTTGTTAGAAATATGGTAGAAACCATTAGGGTGTGTGTAGAGTCGGTAGTGATGTATGTTTTGGTAATGGAAATCTTTCTACAGAGTCAGGGTTGTCCAAAGAGCGGTTAGTAGGGTCAGTAAAGTCGTCCCCCAATTTTAGTCGATTTCTTGACTTAGCAAGGTGCCGCTTCTAGTGCTACTAGTGGTTAGTGTCCAAACAGATTGTATGCCCTTCAGTCTAGATAGGATTAGGAAAATTCTCCTGATGTGGTTTCTGGTATGTTGCAGGTTTTTCATTTACATGTTTATGCTTTATTATACCCTGGATCTTCTTTTTCTTTTGTAACCCCTTATATAGTTGTCAACTTTGGAGTCAGTCCTAAAATCATAGCAGAGCCTTTTTCAATATCTACCCTAGTGGGTGTCTCTATTATAGCCTAATGGGTATATAGGAACTTCCCGAATACAGTGTTTCAGAAAGTTTCTTTAGTTTATCTTGTGGAGTTAGAGATGATGGATTCTTACGTCATTCTCAACATAGATTGGATCCACTCATGTTATACTTTAGTTGATTGTAGAAATAGAGTAGTTCATTTTCAATTTCCAAATGAACCAGTCCTTAAATGAAGGGGTAGTACTATAGATTTTAGGGGTCAGCTTGTTTCGTACCTTAGGGTGAGGAAAATGATATCCAAGAGGTGTATTTATCATCTTGTCTGATTCAAAGACTCTAATTCTAAGACTCCTAACCTTGAGTCAGTTTTAGTAGTGAGAGAATTGCTAGGGTTGATTATGTGTATCGTGTGTCGATGAGTTGAGACAACAAATTCTTACAAAAACACATAGTATGCGTTACTTTACTCATCTAGAGGCTACGAAGATGTACCACGATAGGTGGGAAATCTATTGGTGGAGTTGGATGAAGAGAGAAATTACAGAGTTTGTGGCTAAGTGCTTCACTTGTTAGCTGGTTAAGATTGAACTTCAGAAGCCAAGTGGGTCTATACAGGTGTTCAGTATTTCCACCTAGAAGTAGGAGGAAGTAAACATGGATTTTGTGATAGGTTTGCCTCGTACTCGTCAGCAACATAATTCAATTTGGGTCATTGTGGGTAGGATGACCAAATCAACTCATTTCTCACTGGTAATGTAAGAAGGAAAGATATTGAGTTTGAGGTTGGCGATTTCGTATATCTGAAAAATCTCTCCCATGAAGGGAGTGAATAAGTTTAATAAGAAGGGGAAACTTAACGGGATTTTGAGCTATTTCAGAAAGGTGGCTTATGATCTTGAGTTGCTTGCAAACTTAGCTTCAGTGCATCCAGTATTCCATATCTTTTTGTGGAAGAAGTATATTGGTGACCCAACTGTAGTCGTTCCGTTAGAAAGCGTAGATGTTAAGAATAGTCTTTTCTATGAGGAAATTCCAGTCAAAATTCTTAATCGACAAGTTCATAGACTAAGGAACAAAGAAGTTCTCCTAGTCAAAGTTCTCTAGCGGAATAAGTCTATTGAGGGAGCCACTTGGGAAGCATAAGCAGATATGTGGACCAAGTACCCTCATTTTTTCTCTGCAAACTAAGACTTATCTGAAGGTAACAATTTTCCTAGAATTTCGCTTTCCATGCTCAGTTTCAGTTGCATATCATTCTCATGTCAGTCATGCATTTGCGAAACTAGTTCAGTCATGTAATCACATTTTCATCACATATTACGACATATAATCTCAGTTCCTCAGTGTTTTCATCTTAACCAGTCTCATTCGAGGACAAACCTTCCCAAGGGAAGATATTATAATACCCTAAAAATCCAAACCAATGTTAGCGCCATGTTTCAAGCTTATACAAAGTTCATTATCATTATTTGATAGTTTTATGAGTTAGTTTGATGTATATTAACACCCTAAATAACTCCTAGCTATTAGACGATTCAATATAATCCTTACTGATTGAAATTTTGATAAGAATGTTTCTTTAGTCATCTTCAAACGAGTATATCTTTTTTTCTATTGAGAATTTTACAGCTCAAGACCCACCAAGTTGTAGGAAATTGAATTAGTTTTCCAACAAGACCAATTTTTCCCAAATCCAATAGTCGGTTGAGAAGTTATGGCAATTTTAGTGAGAGCAGTAGAACACTGCGATAAGTACCGCATTACGGTGAAGGACACATTAGTAATTGTTCAATTTCCAGTGTAGCATCGTGATTAGCCCTCATCATAGTGGATTTCCAGTTCATATTCTTAATTTTATAGGAAAGCACTGTGATGGAGCCGCATCGGACCAAGGTGCAATTTCACGATCATTCATTTTCCAGTGATGCACTGCGATGGTACCACGTTGCACCAAGGTGCAATTTTGTACTCTTCCTTGGACTACACATACAGTAAAATTCCAGTGACTCACCACATTAGCACTATGTTAGAACCGCGTTAGCACCACGTCGTGGTGATAGTTAAAATTGGGATTTTCAGTGACGAAAATTAAATTTCTCCTAGACACTATTTGGTATTTTCCCATGACCCTAATTCATGAAAAACACGGGATTAAAGTCCTAATAGCCTATTAGGTCATTATTTTATTCAGTTTATCCTAAATCAAAAGTAGTCTTCTTCAAGAACGAACCCTAGCCCTCAAGATTCAAGGTCAAATCTCAAGAATTCACCATTAATTCTCATGAATTCATCAACCCAAGTATGTTAAGTGTTTATTCATAGGTCCCTTTCACCCAAGGAGTCCAAGTATACTAATTTAAATTTAAATTTGTGAGCTTTACAAGTTACCATGATTTTAAATTATGGTTTTAACCATGAATCTCCATGAATCTTGACTTTAAAACATGCTTACATGAAATTATTGTTGTTTATCAACCCAATATATTCTAATGTTGTTATTCACTGATTTGAATCATGATTAAGATTTATTGATATCGAACGAATGCTATTACTCTATGTCTTATACTATTCCCATGATTAGCTTAAACTATGAATACCAAGTGTCAGATAAAATGCCTGCAAGAGTTAGTTTTGAATAAATGCTTTCGTATTAAGTCTCGAAAGTTTAGTACTATTTTACTATTATTGTAATCGAGTCCTGAGGTTATGAATACCCAAAATCATAGCTGATTACTTAGTCTCAATATCTTTAAAATAGTTTCAGAGAGTGTTATGAGCATTATCAGTTTAGTTAGTTATCACAATTAGATAGTCTCAGAACGATTCAATATTTTGAGTCAGTTTAGTTAGTAGTAGGATTTAGCACCTAGCAAACCCAGGGATAGGGGCTCACCATCCTGTCGAGGGTGTGACCTTTAGTAACAGTCCTCGTATTCCATAACTATATAGCCAACGTAGGTTAAGATGTTAAACTACCAGTTGAGGGTTAATTTTATATGGGTACCTGCCAGTTGAGGGTAACCCATAGTCTTTCGGGATAATACTTTAGTGGATCCACACAGCCAGTTTTAGTAACCGTGGCACGATACTAACACCCTTCCAACTGGGGTGACAAGTTAGACCCAAAATTGATCATTGGTGCATGTCGATTAATGATAGATCCCACAGTCTCAGTCCAGTCATCAATTTGGTGATTTAATTTCAAATTGGCTTGACCATAGCATACAAATATCAGTTATTTAGTTATCAGTATTCAATATTTCATATTTTTGATTATATTCAAAATATATTTTATGCTTGATCATGCATCTTCATTATTTACAGATTTCATGAATTGTATTTAGTATATCATGCTATACATATTTAGACATTTATTTCTCATGTTTATGATATCATGCATATCATCCCACCTTATTTAGCATACAAGTACATTTAAAGTACTGATCACATACTCTTTTTTGTGCTATGATATATCATATCATAGGTTTGCATGCTCAATTCATGAATCACGCATAGACTTTCTAGATTATCAGCCATAGCAGCGGTAAGTCCTCATATTTCGAGGAAAGATCATATTTATCTTCATTCTTTTAGTTCAGTAGTTAGTTTGAGTTAGTTGGGGCCTATCCCATCAACTCTCATTCAGTCAGTCTAGAGTTTTTCGGATATTTCAGATAGTTAGTTAGTTTTTAGATTTCAGTTTTCACTATCAGATGTTGTATTAGTATTATCAGTTTTGTTTACAGATTTTTATCAAATTTATTACTTAAGACCTTGTGTAATTCCTTAGTTAAATTCCATATATGACCTTTTGTTATAATTTTTACTCAGTGCTGACAGCATGTACCACCTCATGGGTTAGCTTCAGGTTTCTCGGGACTATAAGCACCATATGGTTCCCAGGGTGTACTCTCGGGGCTTTACATACTTGGTATCAGGTCCTAGGGTTTTAAAGTATCCTAGGAAGTCTTATGCTCTAGAGTTAAAGACTCTTGGTTAAAATAGGATGGTTGTTTTCCCAAGGATACACAAACATTCTAAGTTGAGGGTGTTAATGTGTCATTGAATTACGACACTTAAAACACTTAAAACAAGGAACTCTTACAAATCCAAAGGTATTAGTAACTCTTACATATCCAAAGCTATTCTTTAGTTTTATATAATGTGTTTATTGAGTTTGGCAGGAAAATAAGGTCAGAAGTGAGTAAAATAGAACAAGGAATACAAATTCACTAAATAGCAGTAGACCGCTTGGACAATGAGTCATTGGGTCACACTATGTCATCCAGTTCGTGGTCAAACCAGTGCGTGAATAGACTTAAAGAATAGTAAGGGCAATGTGATTACGACTTGTAGGGTAAGACTAAGAAATGTTAGGAGAATCTTTCTGAGCAAGAGGAGCAAAGTCCTTAAAGGTACAATTGGATAGTAATGGATATGAAAGCTAGTAATGAGTTGTAGGGTCAGGCTACGACTTGCAGTGACATTACTTCTTAGCATACAAATGAAATGTTCTGAAATATGAAATTTAGATAGGGACCCAAAAAGTTTGGCAATGACTTGTGTAGTGACCCCTGACTAGTCACCACTAGCCATAGGGAATTGGGAGGACGAAGGCAAGAGAAGGTTGATAATGAGTTATCGGTAGTCCAGATGACTCATTCCCTGAGGCATCGTCACTATGTGATGACTTTTGTACACCTATTTTATTTAGGAAGAGTTTAATGTTACTAAAAATTCCCCTCTGATGTTTTATTATTAGTTTATACACTTTGTACACTTTTGACATTATTTTGATTTTTGAGATACATTATTGATCTTGGAAATATTGTTCCTGTTTTTTGGGTTTACTATTAATTTGAGATTTTGGGTTTCATTCTTATTCTTTGTAAGTTCATCATTATTCTTTCAAAAATTAAATCTATGCTTGTTCTTACAACCACAAGTATCTAAACCCTATAACTTGGGTTGTGGTAACCCTAATAAATTAACGAAATAGATTAAGTGGACAATCATTCTAAATTGGTGTTCTTGCATGTATTGGGATTTCCTTCATTTGGATTTCTTTCTTAATGGTTGAAAATGTTAGGATCTCACCCTTATTTTGTACTTTCTTAAGAAAGAGGTACAGATTAGGAAAAAGAGATCACAATAGTAATTTGAATCTATCAACCTTCATCTAATTAACTTTAGACCGAGAGGAGATAGTTAATCTGAGATCATAAAACAAGGGTTGCTTATATGACACTTTCAGATTGAGAGGAGATGATTAAAATTCACCCAAACCTTGGTCGAGATATGGTTAGGTGATACATAAATTTTTAGATTTTGAATTCAAGGTATCGAGATAGTTTGACTAGCATAAGCAGTCTATGGAGTTATGAAGTCAGCAGGAACACAATCCTAGTGATCACTCATATTAATAACAACCCTATTTCCCAACATCATTAGAGTTACTCTTTCTTTTACAACCCTATTTCCCAACATCATTAGAGTTACTCTTACTTTTACAAACCCCCACTTTTTAATTTGCATAATTTCCAATTACATCAGCAAGCTCGTGAAAGATTTCTGACCTATTCCTTGTGGGATCGACCCCAACCTAGTTGGGTTCTATATTTGACAATGACCACTTTATACTTTCTTGAAGGTGTAATTTGGGCAACAACAAATAGTAATCTAATCTTTTTATTCCTAGTTATTTTATTTTATTCTTAATCATTTTTTATTTGATTCCTAAGCTAATTAAAAACTAGTAATCATTCTACTTTGTTGTGATTAGTTCTTGAGTCCAGTTTGTTTCCCATTCTTTTCTTTATGTACTTTTATTGTTTATTTCTTTGCTAACTTCTTTGATTAAAGTTCTTTAGTTTTGAATAAAGTCGTACATTCTTATCTCAAAAAAAATCTATTCTAACTAAGAATAGCAAATTGGCACGATATACCAATGAGAAGAAGCAAAGTTCAACAAAGTTGAACTAATTTTGAGTCAATTTAAGTGTGAAAACACTAGTGATTATGAGTTTTTGATTTCATTAATGTTAAAATTGTTTGTTAATTGTGTTAATTGTCTTATTGATAGGTACTATGCCACTGGGTGATAATATCCAACCCACCACAAATGAGGCAAACTTAGACACTTTGGTCGAGGCCATCATGGGGTTGCGGCAAGATATAAGTGTGATAACGAGAGAGATGTCAAATATGAATGAAAAGATATCAAATATTAAAGGAAAAGTGATGAATATAGGTGGAAGGTTGGTGATTGTGGAGGCGAATCTTAACTCCTAAAATGCTACTCCATAAAATAATCTCCAAGCATTCTTCAGTGGTCAAGTCCAAGAGACTTAAGCTACCATTTCTCCTTGAACTCTCCACCATATGTTTTACCCCCCAACAAGGTAATTCTAACTTAACTTCCACTAATACTATCAAGCAAACTCCACAAAATATAGTTTGACCTTATAATTTAACCCACTCCAATAGATCTCCAAAACTCACCATCACCTTAAGCCTCATAAATTATCACACCATCATATGAAACACTACAAAACCAAGTTCTAAACTACCAAATTCCATAGGGGTTGAACCCAAAAGGTCTCAATTTATACTACTACCTACCTTATCAAGTGCCACCAGTCTAAGTACCCCACGACCAAAGACCACAAAATCCAAATCCACTTAACCAAATTCCACCTAACCAAGCCATAAATGGTCAATGATATTTTGAGGGACATTTAAATGCAGGTTTTGGGTATGGTGCTCAAAGGAATATTCCAAATAACAAAGATGGATATGGAGGTCATGACATATGAATCAACTCTATCAAGGTCACTTTTCCTAGTTTCCAGTGAGGTAATTATCATGAAAGATACCTCAAATGGGAGTCCAATGTTCTAAGATCTTGCATGCTAATGATTTCCCTGATGTAAAGAAGAAAACCTGTATCATTTCTCAATTTGAAGGATATGCATTAACTTAGTGAGGATAAGCTAAGTTAATACAAAAGGCTCTTCATGGAGGTCATTATCCACCATGGTAAGTAATGAGGGCCCTTATGAGAGCCAAGTATGTGCGAGAGAGGTATCGACAAGGGTTACTTGCTAAGTTATACAATTTAAGTCAAGAAGACAAAAGTTTTGAAGCACACTATGATGAATTCCAAAACCTACTCTTGAATCTTGATTACAATAAGGATAAAGATCACACCAAGATCCTATTCAAATAGGATTGAATAAAAAATTACCTCAAGATTGTTAATTCATAAGTTTTCACAGATGGATGAACTCTTAGCAATGGATATTGATGTTCAGTGTTATATCAAGGAAGAGAAATTCATCAATACCAAAGCATAAAATCAAGATTCAACAACATGGGATCAAGGCTCCAAGTTTAAGAGATCTTTTGAAAAGAAGCTTATTGAGAAGACTGCTTTAGGGTATCCAACTAGAGAAGAAGGTAATCCTAATCTTAAGGGTACCCAATGCTTTAAATTTCAGTGATGGGGTCACAAAATAAGTGAGTGTCCAACTCAATGTGCAATTATACTTTAGAAGGTGACCCATACTACAAGTATGAAGTGAATTAATAAGATAAACACATAGAAATGGTAGATAATTTGATGAGAATATGGAAGTTGTAGAGGACCCATGTGATAGGGATGTCACCATCGCAAATATGCTCGATAACAAAGTTCCAATTAAAGAGGTTTTTCCTAAAGAAAGAGATATTATCATTACACTTTACTTGTTTAATCAAGTTATGAATCCTTTCAATGCCAAGGACTTTCCTGATAGTGTTGATCTTGCAATCGATTATCTGTTTAATTGAAGGATAAATTCTCTTCAAGAAGGAGAATAATATAAGATAAATTACCCTAAATATTCTAATCCATAGAAATTGGTGAGGCTGTAGGGATAAAGAGGAGTTTTGTGATCCACCATGATAAAGATTGGCTAAGGTAGAGTGTCACCTAATTATGAATTTCACTTTAGGGTCACTTTTGGGCACATTCTGCATTTAGGGTCACTTTTGGGCCCATTTTATGATAAATACCCCATGGCTATAATTAGCTATATTTGTTCTTTTCTTATACTTAGATGATTTTAGATGAACTTACACTTGAGAGTGTGTATTTATCTTTTTAGGAGCTTATTGATTTTCACAGAAATATTGGTTGTGATGGGTTTAGTTTTTCTCTTGGTCTTCATAGGAGTTAGGTGCTTATATTTGGATTATGCTAGAGGATCCTTGGTTTAATATACCAATGGATTGCTTATTTTCCTCTTTTTGTGTCTATATTTGATCTTTTTTTACTTATTCTCTTTTAATTCCTTGTACTTTTTCCTTGTTTTTGTATTTTGGTTCATATCATGTAGTGGATATATTAATTCCCCCAGAATATTTCTTAAGTTTTTGGGTCGTTTTGATGTTTAGGGTTCACCCATCACTGCACTATCTAATTTATGACTTGTAAGAATTGACAGTTTGGCCATTAGGCAGTTTGTTTTATTTTTAGAGACAATTCCCTATCTTGGAGCTTTCACTTTTAAGGAACGGGTACCAGACCTAAACTTTATGTAAACATCACTAAGTGAAAATTATGATAGTTTATTAGCTTTGAAATATGCATTTTAGGCAAGTGGGACCATAGATTTAGGTCCCAAGGCTTCTCAACTCATTTTGGGCTATTGGGTGTACTTTGGTTAAAATGACCCTTTAGGGTATGGGACCCACTTTTGATTGAAAAGATCTCAGTTTGAAATTTTGATGGAGCCAATGAGTCCAAAATGGTAAATTTTGTAAATAGCATGGTTCGTTTGAATTCAAAGGATTCTAAATGAATCTTGAGGGTCCAATCTAAAAACCTGACACTTTGCCAAGTTTGTTGTGTAGCATTTTTTAGTGCAAGCCAAAACTGTCCTTCATGTTCAAGAGGCCTAGTCTGAATTTGTGATGTCCCGGGTTATTGGTCATCACATTCACAATTTGTCTTTTTCATTTGAAAAGACTCAACTGCCAATCCATCCAAGGTTTCTCCTTTGCAGTTGTGATGGACAAGGTCACATTTTTCCACGACCTGAGACTACCCCTAGTTGTAACATGGTGCCTAAAGTCACAAGTAGCCCTAAGCTAACCCATGGCCTGAAATTCACTTGAGTACTGAATAAATTATCAAAATACTAGGAATAAACAAATGGAAATATTTGGTGTAAATCATAATAATGTAAAACTGAATATAAATCATAGCTGGAAATAGAACTGTATCACTACCTAATATGCTGAAAATCTAAAAATCTATATAAAAGCCCATAAAACATAATGATTTGCTGGGATAAGCTCCCAACTAACTCCAACTAATGAAACTAAAAAAACTGGCTAGAAAATAATAAAATGATAACTAATACTCGAATGATGAGGAGTCACCAAAAACTGCTGTTGAATGTGATGCGGGAGTGTGGTAGGTGCGGTCCAGGCACTAAGAGCTCGAACCTATATTATGAGATAATATAGCATAGAAAAGTATGTGATCAGTACTTTGAATGTACTTAGTATGTGAGATGGGAAACTAACAAACATAAACTGTACATGAATGCACGAGTAAGCAAACTGAATGCAAAACAAAGTATAAACATATACTGAATAAAACTTAAATACGGAATATTTAAAAACTTGGTTAAGAAAATCGAAACTGAGCATCAACTGATGAGTGTGGGAGATAACAGTAACTGACATACCCCAATCTAAGCAAACTAATTCCTAGCCTGTAACCCAGTTGGAAGGGTTCTAGTACCTTGACAAGGGTACCAATACTGGCTAGCGTGGATCTACTAAATTGATATCCTGAAGGACTAGGTGTCTTGCCCATAATAACGGGGGACCCTTTTATAAACTACAGTGGCACAGTCATTCTGGAACTTAGGGACTGCTACTAACGGTCTCTACCTAACTGGCGAGGGAGCCATCAACCTTGTATTCACTTAGTGCTACGTATGACTCCCAACTGAATGACACTGAATTCTGATATATATATATACACACACATACATACATACACACACACACATATATATACACTTATTATAGTAAACTCTTAAAAAGAGATACATATGCATAATTTGTGATGCTCATAACATGTCAACTGGTTCATGCTTGAAATCTTAGGTATCATGTGTTCATAACCCACCATATTTTCTAATCCAACTGAACATGATGGGAATTCAAAATTTGATCATGACATAAAATTCCATACTTCAAGCCAAAAACTCAATGATTGATCATAATCAGGAAATTTAT
>JAPEIP010000006.1:119302949-119316450 GCA_026120095.1 Capsicum chinense
CTACTAAATTGATATCCTGAAGGACTAGGTGTCTTGCCCATAATAACGGGGGACCCTTTTATAAACTACAGTGGCACAGTCATTCTGGAACTTAGGGACTGCTACTAACGGTCTCTACCTAACTGGCGAGGGAGCCATCAACCTTGTATTCACTTAGTGCTACGTATGACTCCCAACTGAATGACACTGAATTCTGATATATATATATACACACACATACATACATACACACACACACATATATATACACTTATTATAGTAAACTCTTAAAAAGAGATACATATGCATAATTTGTGATGCTCATAACATGTCAACTGGTTCATGCTTGAAATCTTAGGTATCATGTGTTCATAACCCACCATATTTTCTAATCCAACTGAACATGATGGGAATTCAAAATTTGATCATGACATAAAATTCCATACTTCAAGCCAAAAACTCAATGATTGATCATAATCAGGAAATTTATGGTTTTTGTACATAGGAGATGATACTCTCATGGGAGGACATGTATTCATGGGATACTTACAAAGTAAATAAAAGGAATTACACTAACTTCATATTTGACTTGGACTCCAATTTAAGGGGAGAGTAAACTTGGGGATTTAGAAATCTTTCGAACTCAATGGGTAGAAAAAACCCATTAATGAAATCCCACACCTTAAAGTGAATTCCTTAAAGATTCCCTTGGAACTTGTGTTTGAACTTGAGGAACCCTAGCTTGCTATGGAGAAGAAGCAAATTGCTTTGTGATTTGGAGTTCCCAAATAAAATAGGTTTTGGATTAAAAGAATGGAAATTTACCAAAAAGACCTTAAAATTGTGCAGGAATATCTGGTTCATGTTGTCACGACTTACATCACAATTTGTTATGTCAGGTCATGAGTTGTAACCTGAGTCTTGATCTAAGGACCGAAGTCTTTAGGTACTTATTATTTTTACAATGAGTCCCTTCCAAAAGAATCATTCGAGCTAATCACGGGTCTTTAGGAAAGTTCATGGTCAGGTCTTGTTTCTTTGATTTCTTTCTTGTGTGAAAATGGGTCCACACAATATCTCATCATATTTTATAATGAGTCATGGGCTGGACTCGTTGCCAATGGGTTAACATATTGGGACCCCTATTGGTGTGTCAATTACTACCTTACAATGAATTATTATGTCTTGTAATGGGTCACTACCAAAGTCGTTATCATTGGAAATTTGACAACTTTTTAGTAAACCCGGCACAACCTTTTATCACAATATTTGATTGAAGCGAGACTTGAGGCATTGGAAAACTAATTTAATAAAATATGTCTGGATGGGTCTAGAGTTTTAAAACTTGGGGTATTATTATATCTATTATTGGGATCATTCATCCCCAAATAAAACTGACAGCTAAGAGGCTAGGGGAAAAACTAAAACTTTGAACTAAACACTTACAAGTTGAATCATAAAGTGATGTCTGAATTTATAACTGATGCATGAAATAAAATGATCCCATGAATTAATGATATGACATAAAGATGGATGGATGGATGAGAAAGAAATGAAAGAATAATTAATTAATTAAGGAAACTATTCACTTAGGATAGATTGAATTCAAAGAGAAAAAGATGGGGGTACTTGGTTATCATATATGTCTCTGCTTCCCAAGTAACTCCCTCAATTGATTGGTTTCTCTATAGAACCTTTACCAAGGAGACCTTTTTTTTCCTTAGCTGATAAATCTAACTATCAACGATCTCAACTGGGAATTCTTGATAAGAGAGGCTATTTTCCACACAAATAGATATGGAAAATTGGATAACTTATGCTAACTATGTAGGCAAATCCAATTCATAGGCTACCTTACCATACCGACTCAAAACATTGAAAGAAACCACTTAATGGAGGATATATTCCCTTTCTTACCAATCCTCTTTACCCTTTTCATGGTAAAAATATTCAAGTAAACAAAATCACCAACTTCAAACTCAAGGTCCCTTCTCCTTACATATGCATAAGATTTCTAATTATTCTGAGCATTCTTCAGCCTTTCTCTAATAAGATAAAAATTTTCCATTACCTTATGCACTGAATATAGACCTATAAATATAGCTTCATCAACCTCAAAAAAACAACAGAAGACCTAAAACTCCTACGATAAAGTTCCTCAAAAGGGGCCATCTGAATATTAGAGTGATAACTGTTGTTGTAAGAAAACTCAATCAAAGGCAAGTAGCCATACCAACTACCTTAAAATCAATCATACATTCCCTCAACATATCCTCTAAGGTCTGAATGGTCATCTCTGCTTGACCATCTATCTACGGGTGAAAAGTTGTACTAAGATCGACGTGGTCACCAAAACCTTTCTTAAAAGCCTTCTAAAAATGAGAGGTAAAATGGGTACCTCTCTATGAAATAATGGTCAAAGGGACCCTATGCAACTTTACCAACTCCCTATGATAGAGCTCGTCATAATCTTCAGCTAAATCTAAAGTATTAACTTGCAAGAAATAAGTTGACTTAGTCATTTGGTCTATGATTACCCAAATAGAATCATGCTAGCGACGAGTATGAGGCAACTTTGTAATGAAGTCCATATTCAAAACTTCCCACATCCAAGTGGGGATGCTAAATTCCTGAATCATACCACAAGGCCTCTGGTGCTCAACCTTAACTTGCTGGTAATTTGGACACTTAGCTAAAATTCCATAATATCCTTCTTCACACCATTCCACCAATAGAATTTCCTCAAATCACGGTATATCTTAATGGATCCTGGGTGAATAGAATATCGCAAACCATGAGGCTCTGCTAACATTCACAGCCTAAAAATTCATCCACATTTAGAACATATAATCTACCCTGACAATGAAGAACACCATCTCCCTCTTGTGACAAAACCTCAAATTTTTGACTTCGAACCACCTCTTTCAACTTAAGAAAAATAGGATCTCTTTCTTTATTTTCCTTCACTTCAGCAACCAGAGAAGATTTTGAACTATTCTAAACCCAAAAACTTCATAAACTAATTCTTTCTTATCATTCTCTACGTGAGAAACACTACCCATGGACAACCTATTAAAGGCGTCAGCTACCACATTGGCCTTACCAGGGTGATACAAGACACTCAAATTATAAACCTTCAAAAACTCTAGCCATCTTTTTTGATAACGATTTAAATTATTTTGACTGAAAACATACTAAAGAATATTGTGGTCAACCAACACATCAACATGAACCCTATAAATATAGTGCCTTCAAATCTTTAAGGGAAAGACAATATCCGCTAACTCAAGATTACGCGTCAGGTAGTTCTTCTCATGAGGTTTGAGCTTTTAGAGGCATATGATTTAACTTTGTTCTGCTAAACCAAAACACAACCAAGACTAACAATGGAAGCATTGTAGTAACAAAACCATATGAACCCTCTAGTAGAGTCAAAATTAGAGCAGAGATGATTCAAGCCTTCAACTGTTAAAACCTCTTCTTATAAGAATCAGAACAATAAAATTTTACTTTGTTTTGAGTCAGACAGGACATGGGAGATGCAGTAAAGGAAATTAATTCAACAAATGATCTATAGTAACCTACCTAAACCAAAAAACTACAGATATTTGATGGAGATACGCATCTAGGCCAGTTCTTTACTGCTTTGGTCTTTTGAGGATCAACTCAACTGTCTTTACCTGAAATGATATGACTAAGGAATAATACTAATTTGAACAAAATTTTTTCACTTATTAAACTAAGAGAACAACTAGTGATCTTTGAGAGTCCGAAAGACAACCATTAAATAGTATGCATGTTCACCCTCACTCTAAGAATAAATAAGGATGTCATTTATGAAGAATATAACAAACATGTCCAAGTACAAGTTTAATACCCCATTCATTAAGTCCATAAAAGCTACAGGAGAATTTCTTAGTCCAAAAGACATAACTACAAATTCAAAGTGACTATACTGAGTATTAAAGGCTATTTTCAAATGTCACATTCTCTAACTTTGAGCTGATGCCAATCAGATATGAGGTCTATCTTAGAGAATAAATATGCACCCTCTAGTTGGTTGAATAAGTCATCAATCCCAGGGATGGGATACTTATGATGTGCTATATAAATATAACACTTTCAAAGCTTAAAATGATGAAAATATGCAAGTTTCTTAGGTTGTTTTTTTAGATATGATGCATTTTGTGTATATATTTTAGAAAACTAGGTTTTGGATGATACAATTAAGAAAAATATGAAAAATGAAGTTTTTTGCTACTTACTAAGGCTGTTTTGGGCATATGTGACCCTTACTGGGTATATATGTTCCTAGATAGCCAAGAGATCAAAAGTCTAGAGGCCCAAAAGTAGAAAAAAAAGACCTTGCACTATCCTATGCCACATATGATCTACATGTGGTATATACAGTTTGTATATGACCTAGGATAGTGTAGAGTTTGAAAGTCCATAAATCTACAGCATCTACACTGAAAGTCTGCACTTACCTAGGTCCATATATATTCAGTATGTGGCATAAGTATGTGGGCACCAATTTTTGTTTTTCCTTCTTTATCCAGGATTTGATTTTTAGGGGTTATTTTTTTACAATATATACTTTTTTTTTGATGTTTTGTAGTTAGGTTATACACTTTTAACATTCAGAAATGTATATTTGATTCAAAGATTGATTTTTGTCTTGGGATTGCTTTTTTATTGATTTTTATTGATAATTTAGTTATGGACTTTAAGTTTTATTCAATTATTATTGTAATATTGCTTAATGTTATTCAATATAAATTACGTTGATCATTTCAAAAGCATGAGTGGCTAAAATCATTACCTATGGACATAGAAACCCTGGCTAAATAATAAAGTAGGGGGAAGTATTCAGTTTTCCTAGCCAAGTCTTGTTGCATGAATAATGTTTTCCTTCGACTTTATTTCTCTCTTAATGGTTACAAATGTTATGATCCATCCTACATTTACTATGAACCTAAATAGGAGGTAGAGATTAGGAAACAGAGATCACAACTGTGATTTGGGGTTAGCTGTCAAAATAAGCTTACTTGTATTATCTTTTTAAGATAGTTAACTTATATCTAAGTAACTTAAGACTAAGAGGAGATATTTAAAATTGGGGGAAAGTTAAGTGTTAGTAAGACAATGCTCTGAGATCGAGAGGAGATGAGTTAAATTCACCAAAGTATGCTGAGAGGCAGAAGGTGATGTCTGTCTTACCAGACTCTACATATACATCACTTTAATTGGTGGGTTGAATACAAGAAGCCTATTGAGTTAGAAGCCAGGGGGAACACAATCCTAGTATTCGTCTATGACTGATTATAATTGGAGTTGATATTTTCTATTTGTTAGAATTTATCACTTCAAACCCCCATTTACTTTTCTAGTTTTTTCCCATTGATTACAACAAACGAGAGGCATAATTCCATCCCTTGGGTTCAACCCCAACCTGAGTTGGGTTACTATATTTTGACAGTGATCACAATAGCCTTAATTAAAATTTTGGCGCCATTGTCGGGGAGTACAATGTTGAGTTATGAATCAAAGTTATTAAAGTTTTAGGGTATTTTTTTTGTTTTTATTTAGGAATAAACTAGTGTATGAATAGCACCAGGAGTCAAGGCAATCCCTCACTCCATTTGAATCTAAATTGAGAGAGAATTCTACAGCCGACTAGTAGGACGATAGAGCCTAAGAGAGATGAAATTCCTGAAGGGGTTTGTGATGGAACATACTAGGTGCCTCCTCCTCATCAACACAGAGTTCAGGAAATTATTGAACAACAAACTAAGGAACTATTAGCAGAAGCTACTAACTAAAGGAGGGAAGAAGATACTTAACCTATAGCTTAGGAGGAAGAGATAGCTTTACGGAGACAGAAAGTAGACCATCAAGTAATACTTGGTTGTAATCAGAATATAGTTAGAGGAGGCTGAGCTCAAGTAATCCCCATGTACTAGTATTTACATCCTTATGATGATGATGAGGACTTTAGTTATGTGGATTTGGATGAAACTAGAGCCATCATTCCCCCAATTTTGCCACCAGGTGTTAAGGTTGATATAACTAGTGTCATGATCATACTATTAGATTTGAAGGGCATATTTGCAGGATTTTCTTTTGATGTTGCAAACATGCACCTTGAAAATTTGATTAGGATTTACAATTCTTATACCAATCTAAGGGTGAATCAGGTGACACTTATATTAAGGTTTTTCCCTTTCTCTCTAATAGGAGAAACATCTTTATGGTTAGGGGAACTACCAAGAGGATTTATCACTACATAGAATGAGTTGTACAGGCAATCCTTGAATTGACTCTTTTTGCTGGCTAAGATGTTAGATCTATATGATGAGATATATAAATTTAGATAGCCGCAGTCTCAGTCCATGTATGAGGCTCGATTTAGATTCAATAAGAAGTTGAGTATGGTGCCCAACCTTTGAATTTTTGGGACGATCCTATTATAGATATTAGAGCCTTGACCATCAGTTCTAAAGCCATGAAAGACACTATTTGTAAATAAGCTTTTATGAGACTATGCTAGGAGGTAGCTTCTGATATTCTAGAACAGATTTCACTCACTAACTGAGGGTGGTAAACTTGGAAGGCTAAAAGTGGTTTTGGAACGTACACTATTGGAGCTTCCAGCGATAAAAAGTGGCTGATGATTCTATAGGGCAAAAGATTTCGCTATTAAGGACTAATATTGGGTTGCTATCAAAGTAGTTCGCAACCATGAATTTTGAGAAAGTGAATGCATTAAGAGAATAGAGTGCAACCTCTATAGATTATGAGTCTAAATTATAAAAGAAGGCTAAGATTCTAGATCATCAGTTGGTGGGTTTTTGAGCCCATGGGAAAGAAAACCAAGGTTAAAACTATTATAGAGACAGATACCGAGACCACTGTAGAGAGTGAGATGGTGAATGGAGGTAAAACAACTACTTTAAGTAGAAAAGAGATAGGTACATCCCTCTAGGTAGCCATGATACAAAATAAGGAATATAGGTGATGCTGGCTAAACTGGTAAAGTGGAAACAGAGTCAGGAGGCCAACCTTAAATAAATTAAGGGTTATATTAAAGGTTTGAGACAAAATATTAAGTCTTATGAAACTGCTATTAAGCATCTAGAGCACCAGTTTTGGTAGATGTTAGCCACGTTGAATCAAAGGTAGCTAGGTACCCTTTCGAATAATGAGGTGTAAAACCCAAAGAATGATGGTCACTGTCTTGATATCACCACACAAAATGGTTTATCTACTGTTGATCCACCAGTGACTAATGATGAGGTGAGCAAGACTAATAGTCGTATGATAGATGAAACACCTGCCATCGAAGCTGACAAGGTGATAGGTGTTGATACTGGTACTAATAAGGATAAAGGTAAGGTTAAGGTCACTGGGATAGAAATAATACAAATTCCATGACCACTCTTCCTTTTCCCCAAATGTTGAAGTAGAAGAAAAAAGATGGGATATTTAAGTGGTTTATTAAAAATCTAGAAGATCTAAGCTTGAATATCCCTCTTTTTGAGGTGTTGGAGCAGATGCTTGGGTATGCCAGGTTCATTAAAGAGTTAGTGACAAAGAAAAGGGCATCTAGTTTGGAGGATGTTGGAGGAGTGTACCATTGCAGTGCAATCACTTTCATGTCTCTAGCCTAGAAAAAGAGTGATCTTAGAGCATTCATGATTCTATTTACTATTAGGATATCTAGATTTGCTAGACCTTATGTGACCTAGGGGCCAACATTAATTTTATGCCGCTGGATATATTCAAGCAATTGGACTTAACACCTCTTAATCTAACTAATATGAGATTGTTGATAACATACTGTATTATGAAGAAACCCGTGGGCATTTCTTTTGATATATTAGAAAAATTTGACAACCTCATCTTTCTAGCCAATTTTGTCATTTTAGATTTTGAGGTTGACTTCGAGATGTCCATTACTTTAGAAATACCATTTATGACCACGAGTAAAGAAATTATCAAGATGGAGAAGGGAGAGCTCAAGTTTAAAGTCAACAAAGAAGTCACTTTCAATGTCCAAAGAATCATGAAGCAGTTTATTGACGTGAAGGTTGTGTTGGTGATCCATTGTGTTGATGACCCTGGAGGGTATTTCCTTGGGTACCTTGATGAATTTAGAGTAGTGGAGGAACCATAATTGTTCTTCAATTTTAAATCAAGCGCTATATGGGAGGAAAACCATGGTCTTGTTGGTGAAGTCTGAGTAACCAATATATCCACATCATGCCACGATGTTAAATCAAGCGCTGGGTGAGAGGCAACCCACTATATTTGTGTTCACTTGGTTTGTTTTGGTTTTGTTGGTTTATAGCTTATGGACTGACCTGGAATGTGGTAAACTTGCTAAACTCATAACTATTCAGGTAAGGGGATTTAGTGACCAATTCAACACGGTCATAAGTCCCACATGGGCCAGGTAAGTTGTGCATTAATCAAAAGATGGAAGTTTGAGGATTTTTTTAGAAGTTTTGGACTTTAACTATTGAAATTGATTATAGGAATATAAATACCACCTATGACCTTGTAAGTAACAAAGTAATTGTTAGAATAAAATATCTAGAGAGCAGGGAAATTGATTGAAAAAATTAATCCACGTATGGTGGCACATACAGATTATATGTACCACATGCTACCCATTTCTGGCTGCTATAAGTGGGAAGTTGTGGGTCCAAATATCATTTAAAATTTTTGGGCCCACCTAGTCTTAATTAAACCCTAAATCGGCCCCCTTCTCTATTTAATCCCCTTTTATTCATTTTAAACTTATAAATGCTCAAAAATTTCTCTTCTCTCCTAAAACTCTAATTTCCTTCTTAAAAATTCAAATTAATTGCTCACCCCCACTTTGAAAAAGGTGAAATTGACACTCGTCCTAGGTACCAACTTTTCCCAAAGCACCAAATACGCATTAAATCTTTTGTTTTCCATTTCTTCGTATTGCACTTCTGATTTTCATCTAGGAGATAAAGTTCTTGGCTCCTACTCATATTATCTTATGTTAACTTGAAAACAAGTATGTTGGTAGGTTGATTCCCATGAAAAATATGTTGTGAACAACAATTTTGTAAGTGGGAAGCCTTGAAATTTCCTAAAAATCCTAATGTAGGGCATTCTTCTTGAATTGAATCCTAAGATTATGACCTAAGAGAATTTGTACTTGAAACAGTAGAGGAATACCAAAAGTTTGGCATGTTAATTTTTAGTGAACAATATAATTTTTGATGTGTTTGTGCACATTGGACTTGTTGGGACTGAGTTCAAGTTACAGAGATGTGAAAATTGAAGGAAAATTTGAAGTTTTCAAATTTTGAGTTTTTCTTCAAATTTTGCTGTCCATCATTCTATGTTGGAAATTAACTCTTGGTTTTCAGGTACTAATGGCACTGAGGAAAAATGCCAGACCAACTAGAGATGGTACAAGTCCCACAAACTCAATGGCTTGATAGAAGAGTACCCTATTACATAACTTAGAGCTGTTGTAGATAGGGTGACACGTCGAGTGACTAGGGAAAAGATACGTAATGCAACTGAGACTGTTATCATGGGAACCATAGGCATGAAACTTGCAAATGATTCACAGTGGGGAAGATGACCTCTTCTTACTCAGTCTAGGGCCTGGACTGAAACCACTCAGGTTATGTAGTCTATTCAGGCTCTTGTCTGATCGAGGATGAAGTCGGATAGGAGATCACCACCACACTCTCCCTAGCCACCTAATGATGGTGAGGGTGATGATGGTGATGAGGATGAGGCAAAGTCAGACTAGAACCAGTTGTAGGTACACAGAATCCCAATTAGAGAAGGGGTGCTTGGATGAGTCTGATGCAAATGAGAAGGAGCAGTCGTCAATAGTACCCCAGTCTGAGGAGGGTACAATAATTCAAGAGTAGCTTTCAGTAGTATCCCAGTTTGAGGAGGGTACATACCAAACTATACACTATGTACTAGCTCCTGATTTAGAGATATGAAATCTACATGAAAAGGCATTTAACGCTACACATATCTTAGAGGAACCTTTAGATGATGTGAACTCGAGATGGTGCATGGAGAGAATTTAGAGTATTATTGAGAAGGACAATCATATTACCCAGTTCGGCTAACCAGTGAGGACTATTTATGAGAAAAGATGTATTGACTTGTCGAGGTTGGCTGGTGCACAATTGTTAAGAGCTACATTTGAAAAATATTGGCTGGGGTAGTGACTCGACCCCTAGGTTCTTACAACCCATCTTTGGTGCGAAAGTTCTATGCATCATACCATGCAATAGTAGCCTTGATAACGCTAAAGAGTAGAGGTATTTTAAAGTATATTGAGCAACCCTAGCTTGAGCAGACTCGTGTTAGAGGGGTTATAGTAGACGTTTCAGCACCAACCATCCGCCAATTTCTCATTGGGACAAATTATGTTACTCTAAAAATCCACAGCTGAGTGTAATTATAAATTAAGAGTTGCTTATGATAGACACATTATGCGTGATACTGATTATAGGTGTGAGAGAGTTGAAATGGCAAGATAGATCACTAGAAACATTTTATCTTTGGATGACGATATCCCTTATATCGTGGGGAAGGGTATGATAAAAAAAGTGACACTCAGTTTTGCTGCTAAATTTTAGTGGCTGCTGGTTCATTATAGACTATGTCTGACTAATGCGGATAATGTATTGACTCGGGAGGGTTCTGTGCTGATTTCTATCATGATGGTCATATATGACATCAATTTTTCAACTATTATTCGGTGTGAGCTTCATGACAGAGCTTTTGGCAGATCTATAACTTTGCCGTTGCCATGCCTGATTCTGTAGTTATGTGATGAGGCTTGTGTACCAGAGATACCAAGAGTTAATAATAGAGTACAGGTGGAAGACACATCACAAACTAGGATCATGATGGGTCCATCACATACGAACTTTCTCAGGAGACCCCGTGCGCCTAGTGCTGTACCTTTGGACTAACTGAGGGCCCTTTAATTTGCATAGAGCCTAGTGCTATAAAGAGAGAAATGGTATAGATTTTGAGATGGGGAGAAGAAAGAGGTCCCTGAGTTACGTACTTAGGGTGAGGGGACCTAGCGATATTGACATCAGCCACGACGTCTATTTCAGAGTCTGTGGGTGCATATTTAGTGCCCCCTCGCCTATCCTCTACAGCTCCTACTTTAGGTATAATGCTAGTATCTCTAGAGTTTTTATAGAGCTTGGTGGAGAGTTAAAGAGTGACTGATACTCAGCTACAAAGTACTAAGGCTGAGGTGGTGACTCTATATGTGCAGATCCAACCATAAATTCGGACTCGACTAGAGACGACTGAGGCTAGATGGGAGGCTACAGACAAAGTTTCTATGTCAGAGTTACGTGCTGATTTACATGCACGTATAGATATTTTTGAGGGATGTGTGGTAGTCCGATTTGTGAAGATTGAGGTGTTGAATCTTAGACATATTAAGGAGGAGGTGGATGTTTTATGAGCAGAGAAATGCTCTTTCACTAAGAGCCATATGTCTGCCATACCTCTTGTTGTACCCCTATTTTTTTAATTAGCACCTCCACATAGGCTCAATAATTTGATTTGTTCATAGGGGATAATGATATAATGCTTATAGTTAGGACCAGGAGAGGCCGAGAGAGGGACCTGCAGGATCCCACTATACTATATGACCAGACCCTGAAAAGGGCTAGATATGAGTCGGTGGAGACTAAAGCTATTGATCGGTAGAGGTAGATAGAGATAGTAGTGGGTGCTTCTTCTAGTAGTGTATTGCTGCCACCAACACCTCCGCTAGTTCAAATTCCCTCGCCAAGGAACGATTATGACATGGAAGCCTCGTGCATCCCAGGTATGTTCTCACTCCCTTGTTTTATATTTATTTAATACATTAAGGATAGTGTGCAATTATTAGTTGTAGGTGGGGTTACAATAACCACTGCTTGTTTTTATTGTTGTGCTTTTTTTCCTGTTGACCGCATATGGTTGTAGAACTGACATATCTAAGTTTAAAATTTATGTCTTGATGTGTTTTGTTTTATATTGTGTTTGTTTTTATGTAATTAGGAGATTTTGAGTATTTAGGGCAGTTATTATATTTTTTATTTAATTTGATAAAAATGATAGCCCTAAAAAATTTGGTTTTTAGAACTATGTGGATGTATAGATGTGTGAATTTTATGGATCTTTTTATTCCAATAGAATTAGGAACATGATAACCGTAGCTAACTTGTGCCAGAACTGGATGGGTAGTAGCTTGTGATGTGATTTTGTGCCATGTGTGTGTTTGATAATACTTAGTTCTCTTTGTGTGTTAAATCTAGAACTTGCCTAGTTAGTCTTGTCTAGGTTGTAGTATAGTTGGTTAGGATAAGATCATAGGCTACTTTTGATTATAGTCCACTTTTAGTCTAATGACCTCCCCAGTGAGAAACAATATCCCTTGATCCCATTTTGAGAATTGCAACCTATTTCATTATTTTTACGTTTCACCTTCGTATTTATGTTACAATGAACCTATTTTTCCCTGGTCCTCCATGGACAATGTGCACCTCAACTTAGGCAAATTGCCTAAGTTGGGGTGGTTATCATAGGGACGCATGATATCGAGTGGGAATGAAAAAGGGTAAAAATAAGAGAAAAAGTTAGTAAGGATGGGTGTGGTAGAAAAGAAGTTAAAAAGAAAAAAAGGGAAAGAATGAATAAAGGAAATCGCACCTAAACTGAATGTGCACAAAAGAAAAAAAAGGAGAAATAAGGATGGAATAAAAAGGAAATTGGTTAAGGGTGAACCCCAAAGTTAGTGTAGTCCCAAGGAGGATTAGTCACTTGATATATCCATATATACCATACTATCTCCCAGGCCTACATTACAAGCCGAATAAAGTCCTATAGTGATCTTAACTTGACTATCTGAAAACCTAGGTAAAAAAACTAAGGGCAAGTTTATAGTATTTGATGCATATTGGTTGAATTAATATTTTGATTGTGAGTGTCTCTTGATAGTCCCTACATTGACATGTAGTATTTCATATGAGTGAGTGGGACTTCTTTATAGTGAGGGCACATGGGTTGTATTACTTATTGTTTTCTTGTTTGGGTAGTGTCTCTTGTATATATGCATTGTTTTATGTTGCTAATGTAATTGCAATATCTTGATTCTATTATGTCACACTGTTATGGTTCCCAATTATACAAGATTGGTTTCTACTTATTCATAAATAAGGGGGTGTGGGGCAATGTATTTGAGCTTAACGTGATAACTGACTGCCTTAAGTAGCTTAGATTCTCCTAGTTAAGTGTTGTGTTTTATTTTGTTTTGTTATGTTGCACAAGGAGATGAAAATGTTCTAAGTTGAGGGTGTTGATGTGCTATATAAATATAGCACTTTCGATGCTTAAAATAATCAAAATATGCAAGTTTCTTAGGTTGTTTTGTTAGATATAATGTGTTATGTGTATATTTTGTAGGAAACTAGGTTTTGGATGATAAACTAAG
>JAPEIP010000006.1:119316550-119327114 GCA_026120095.1 Capsicum chinense
ATTTTTACGTTTCACCTTCGTATTTATGTTACAATGAACCTATTTTTCCCTGGTCCTCCATGGACAATGTGCACCTCAACTTAGGCAAATTGCCTAAGTTGGGGTGGTTATCATAGGGACGCATGATATCGAGTGGGAATGAAAAAGGGTAAAAATAAGAGAAAAAGTTAGTAAGGATGGGTGTGGTAGAAAAGAAGTTAAAAAGAAAAAAAGGGAAAGAATGAATAAAGGAAATCGCACCTAAACTGAATGTGCACAAAAGAAAAAAAAGGAGAAATAAGGATGGAATAAAAAGGAAATTGGTTAAGGGTGAACCCCAAAGTTAGTGTAGTCCCAAGGAGGATTAGTCACTTGATATATCCATATATACCATACTATCTCCCAGGCCTACATTACAAGCCGAATAAAGTCCTATAGTGATCTTAACTTGACTATCTGAAAACCTAGGTAAAAAAACTAAGGGCAAGTTTATAGTATTTGATGCATATTGGTTGAATTAATATTTTGATTGTGAGTGTCTCTTGATAGTCCCTACATTGACATGTAGTATTTCATATGAGTGAGTGGGACTTCTTTATAGTGAGGGCACATGGGTTGTATTACTTATTGTTTTCTTGTTTGGGTAGTGTCTCTTGTATATATGCATTGTTTTATGTTGCTAATGTAATTGCAATATCTTGATTCTATTATGTCACACTGTTATGGTTCCCAATTATACAAGATTGGTTTCTACTTATTCATAAATAAGGGGGTGTGGGGCAATGTATTTGAGCTTAACGTGATAACTGACTGCCTTAAGTAGCTTAGATTCTCCTAGTTAAGTGTTGTGTTTTATTTTGTTTTGTTATGTTGCACAAGGAGATGAAAATGTTCTAAGTTGAGGGTGTTGATGTGCTATATAAATATAGCACTTTCGATGCTTAAAATAATCAAAATATGCAAGTTTCTTAGGTTGTTTTGTTAGATATAATGTGTTATGTGTATATTTTGTAGGAAACTAGGTTTTGGATGATAAACTAAGGAAAAAGATTAAACGTAAAGTTTTTGGATACTTTTGAGGCTATTTTGGGCATTTGTGATACTTACTGGGTGTATGTGACCCAAGATAGTGCAGAGATCAAAAGTACAAAGGCTCAGAAGTAGAAGAAAGAAGACCCTGAACTATCCTATGCCATATACGGTATATAAGTGGCACATACGGTTCCTATGTGACCCAAGATAGTGCAGAGTTTGAAAGTTCAGAGAGCTGCAGGATCTACACTAGAAGTCTGCACTAACCTAGGTCCACATACTGCCCATGTGTGGTACTATGGTCTGTATGTGTCCTAAGTAAGTGGCCACCAAATTTGTTTTTCCTTTTTCAATTGGGATTTGATTTCTAGGGTTTCCTTGTATACTATATATATTCTTTTGATATTTTGTAGTTAGGTTAAGCACTCTTAATACTTAGAAATATATATTTGATTCCAAGATTTGATTTTGGTCTTGGGATTTCTTTTGCATTGATTTTGATTGATAATTCAGTTACAGACTTTGAGTTTTATTCAATTTTTCTTGTGATATTGATTAACATTAATCAATATGAATTCGTTGATCATTTCACAAGCATGAGCAGCTAAAGCCCTTAGCTATGGTTATGGAACCTAGCTAAATAACAAAGTAGGGGAAGTATTCAATCCTCCTAGCCAAGTGTTGTTGCATGCATCAGTTGCAAATGTTAGGATCTATCTTGTATTCACTATGAATTCGAGAGAGAGGTAGAGATTGCGAAAAGGAGATCACAACAGTGATTTGGGGTTAACTTCCAAAATAAGCTTACTTGTGTCATCTTTTTTAGATGGTTAACTTACATTTAATCAATTTGAAACCAAGAGGAGATAGTTGAAATTGGGGTCTACGGTAAGGGTTAGTAAGGCGACGCACTGAGTCCAAGATGAGATCAGTGAAATTCACCAAAGTATGTTGAGAAGTGGTTGGTAATACCTATCATACCGAAATCTATATTCATAGTAATTGAATAGTTGGGTTGAATACGAGAATACTATTGAGTTAGAAGCCATAGGGAACATAATCCTTGTGTTCGTCTACACTGATTACTATCAAAGTTGATATTTACTACTTGTTTAAATTTTTCACTTCAAACCTCCCATTTACTTTTCTAGTTTGGACGATTGATTACAGCAAGTGAGAGCCATAATTCCATGTATTCCCTTGGGTTTGACGCCAAACTAAGTTGGGTTACTATATTTTGATAGCAACTGCAATAGCCTTATTTTAAGGTGTAGTTTGGCACGATCAACTTATTCTTGATTGTGACTTTATTAAACTGACGGTAGTCGATACACATCCCTAGAGAATGATTTTTCTTGTACATGAATAGAACTGGAGCACCCCATGGAGAGACACTCGGCCTAATGAAATGTTTATCTAAGAGATCTTTCAATTTATTAAGCTAAAGAGGAGCCATTCTATAAGGTGGAATTGAGATAGGCTGGGTACCTGGAAAGAGATTTATTTTGAAGTCAATTTCCCTCCCGAGAGGAACTCCGAGATCTTCAGGATACACTTTTGAAAATTCATTTACTATAAAAAATGAATTGAGACTCGGGATTTTAGAATTTGAGTCTTTGACTCGGACAAGATGATGGATTCACCCTTTTGAGATCATTCTTCTTTCCTTAAGGGATAAAACAAACTGACCTGTAGGTACTGAGGTACTACTCTTTAATTCTAAGACTGGCTTATTTAGAAATTTAAATTGGACTGTACTGTTTCTACAATCAACTGAGGCATAACAAGAGTGGAGCTAATCCATGCCAAGAATGACAACAAAATTAGTCACGTCTAACTCTACATGATCGACTGAAGTGACTTTTTGGGATATCATGATTGGGCAATTTCTGTACACCCATTTGGCTATGATGGAACTACTGACTAGAGTAGAAATTAAGAAGGGTTCTACTATAATTTTGACATGAAATACCAAAATCTACTACTACAAAGGGAGTCACATATGAAAGTGTGGCTTCGGGGTCTAACAATGCATACACATGAAGGTGAAATACTTAAAACATACCCATAACCATATAGGGAGAATCCTCCCAATTCTTGAGAGTCTAAAGAGCATAAAGCCTATTCTAATACTGTTTACTAGTTGCACTAGGAACGGTACCCTGCTTATTTGAACAACCTCCTGGAACAGATGAGAAGTTAGTCTGACCCTGCAGATGTCATTTCTACCTCCCCGCTTAATTGTTGGACATTTCCTTATTTTATGTTCCAATTTTCCACACCCAAAACAAGTATCACTACTTTCCGTACACTCAAACTTGTGATTCCTACCATATTTCTTACAAACTAGGTAGGTGCGGCCACTTTTTACTTTACGCCGAGACTTAGAGCTTGGACTTTTATCATGAGTATCTTGTTTGAAATTAGGCACAGGAGAACTGTGATAATGCTCAACTCACACATCAAACTAAGTGCAAGGAGATCGTTTTCAACATATTACCCAACTTTGAGTCAGGATCAAATCCACGAGGAACAATGTGAGTGTGCGATCGGGTAAGTTCAAAATAGAAGTTACTAGCTAAATTTGAATCTAAGATACAAGTATTTATAGGGGAAGCAGATTTTTAAATGTTTCAAATATATGATTACGTTTTTTTTTATTCTAAAAGACTAACTCGACGCTATGAATAATTAGAGCGTAATCAATTAGGAACAGATCTTGGGGTTACATTTTACCAGGGACAACTAGTATGTGGGTAAATAAAAATCAACTTCAAATTTTAGTTAAAACATGCTTGGGTAGTCTTGGTTGAGGATTTTTGTACTAGTATTTCAACCAAGTACAAAACTATCACCCATAAATTCTTTCAAATACCTTGTAGGTGTGGTAAACCAATCATCACAGAGCCTCAATTTTGGGCATCCCAATTTCTAGGATGATGCCTAAGATATAGCAATTCCATAATTTATTCTTACTTTAAAGATAATAAAAAGGAAATAATAATTATCTATCTTATTTCTCACAAATGCTCATGTCACCTACATCCCTCTTTCAAGGATAATGTAGGATCTAGATTACCCACATCCCTCTTTCAAGGATGATGTAGGGGTTTAGGAAATTTGAGGTTTTCACTAATAAATTCCATTATACAATCAATAATTTGTAAAACCCACAACATGAACTAAAAATTGAAGCTAACAATCACAACCCACGCTCTTGCACCCTATTCAAACTTAACACCGAGAGGGAAAACTAGCAACTTATAAGAATAATAAACAAAGATACACCAAAACCTCTTTCAAATTGATTCATGAATGATAAAGACTATGCAAATTCAAGCTTCAAATCTCAAAAAATATTCAATGGGGTTTCCTAATCCTTTACTTTGAAGTTACTCTAATGTATTCTTTACCCCAAAATTAGCACAATAATGTTCCCTTCAAAAGGAAACTAGATGGTGAAAAAGAGTCCCAAGAATTGGGGATCCTCTGCAATGGTTAAGGGTTTGAGATTTTTTAAGGGAATTAACAATTACTATGTGAAATTATAAGACTACCCCTAGGCAAAATCCTGCATTATCGCGATTGTGGAAACTGTGATTGAAATAAGACCATCGCGATCTCGGTTCATTGGCCTAGCTTAACTGGTCATGATCATAGTCCAAAGACTGCTTTCGTGGTAACTAAGGCTTGTTTCTGCTCCAGGTCTTCTAGCTATACTTCTTTTCTCTTTTTTGATCCTTTTTATCTCAAATCCACATCTTTCCATCTCATAACCTGTATGCATGCAAGATATGGAAATTAGTGTATTTAATTACAAATATGTCTCATTTATACATTCAAGTCATAGTAGTATGCACTAATGTTGAATTCAAATAAGTGGTAAATACACCACTTATCACATTGGCAGAAGATAGGGTTGGGGCTAAAAATTTATAGAAGAACTGAGAATGATTCCCACTATCTGATGTCAACTGAGAGAAATTAAAACTACAAGTTCTAGCCCTCTTATTATCCCTTTCCTTATCATTGAGCTTCTCCTTCTCTATCTGTTGATCATGGATCATCAACCTAGATATGTCCATATCCTTAATCAACATGGATGTTTTACACTTCTTAACCATCTCCTTAGAAACACCAAACACAAACTTACTCATTCGGGTCCTAGAATCAACCATCATAGTCAGAGCATACCTTGCCCACTGAGTAAACTTGAGTGAATACTCCTTAACACTTATACTACCCTTCTTCAAGTTGATGAACTCCTACACTTAGGATTTCCTTAACTCAAGAAAGAAGAACCTATCCAAAAATACAGAAGAAAACTCATTCTACTCTACTGGCCTTGCATATACACCTTTATCTTCCTTCCACTACTTAAACCAAGTTGAGCCACTCCTTACAGTTAGTAAGTCGTCAGGTCAACAATCTCAGTGAAAGTATCATCGATAATATCAATAACCTTTTAAACATTGTCCAAGAATTTTTGTAGATTCTTCTCATACTTAGACCCAAAGAATTCTAGTGGATTCATCAGAGTGAAATCCCATATTCTAGCTATCTCCATATTCACTACTAGATTAGCTAGGGCAACAACTTATTTGTTATTCTGAGAAACCATAGATTGTCTTTATGCTATGAAAGCAGCCCTAAATTTAGCATGAGAGACTAGCCCATTCAAAGGGTCTTTGAGAATAGGCGGTTGCACTGGCTGGTCCTCATTCCATGTTTGTTAGCCTTTTGGGAGACATTTTTTAAAAATGGATAAAGGACAAGTTATAAGAAGAAATTTATTTGATATTACACTTGATCACATGAAATAAATAATGAAAGAAGTGAGACTTTCCTAAAGTGTTTTGTAGCCTCTCACCCATAATATGGCATGCTTCACACTCTTGATCAACATTCTACTTAATGCAGATTTTTGATATCCTAGGAAACTTTGAAACCCTATGCTCTGATATCAAGTTTGTCATGACCCAAGATACCCCTTGTCGTAACATGGTGCCTAAAGTCATAAGTGACCTTAAGCTAACCCATGGTTTGCAAGCACTTGAATGCTGAAGAAATTATAAAAATACTGGGTGGAAGATAACTAAAATAACTAGTATAAATCATAATAATTTAGAACAAAATAAAAATCATAGATGGAAATAGAACTATCTAACAACCCATTAAGCTAAATATCTAAACATTTTCCTAAAAGCCCCTAAAACTCAATATTTGATCAAAATAAAGAAATTTATGGTTTTGGAACATGGAAGATGATACTTTCATTAGAGGACATGTATTCACGGTATACTTACAAAGTAAACAAAAGGTATTATCCAATCTTCATACTTGACCTAGAATCCAATTTGAGAGGAATACAAAACTTGGGGATTTTGAAATATTTAGGACTCAATGGGTGGAAGGAACCCATTGATGAAATCCCACATACCTGGAAGTGAATTCCTTAATGAATCCCTTGGAACTTGCGCTTGAACTTGAGGAACCCTATCTTGATTTGGAGAAAGTGAAGCTTGCTTCTTTTTGGATAAATATAATAATTTTAGAGTTTATGAGGTATTAGGGTAAGTTAATCCCTCAATAATTGATGTTGCAGTGACTAAATTATATGGGTTTGGGATTAAAAGGATGTGAATTTATGAAAAAGTCCTTAAAATTATGCACGAATTCCTAGTTCCAGTGTTCACAAATCACATCATCACTTATTATGTCAAGTCACAAGTCATGGACTGAGTCATGATATGAGGACCTAATTCTTTGGGTCCTTACTATTTAGATAATGAATCCCCTCCTAACGAATCATTAGATCTGATCATAAGGCTTTAGGAGAAGTTATGGTCAGGGATTTATTTCCTTGATTTCTTTCTGGTATGATAACGGGTCCATAAATGACTCGTTATGTTTGATAATGAGTCATGGGAAGGACTCATTTAAACTGGAATAACATCAGGGGACCCCTTCAAGTGTGACAATGACTACCTTACAAAAATTTATTATGCCTGGTAATGGGTCATTTCCAGAGTCACTATCACTTGAAATTTGACAGCTTTTCAGTAAACCTGACACAACTTATTATCATAATATCATATTAAAGTGAGACTTGAAAAATTGGAATTCTAATCTAATGGTATATCTTTTGATGGTCCTAAAGCTTGAAAAACTTGAGTTATTGCACATTTTCAAAGGCTTAGCTAGGATAATGATTGTGTTCATGATAGATGTCTCACGATTGTGATAAAGGTACCCTTAACAATATTAAATACAGTGAAACTTGACTTTTCCCTTATTATTTCAAGTCCGAACTTTACAAAATGCTAGGTTATCCATTAAATTATAAAGATAGATCATTGGTTATTGGGTGTGAGTTGGAGGAGTCATTGTGGTTAATTTCTCATCATTACTTTTGTAAGTTCTCATTTAGTTTCTATATTAATTATCGAGTTAAACTTAAATCTGTAGAATAGTGTTGGGGTTGATTTGGGGACAACTTATGATTGGATTCCACCAATTTTTGAGGGTAAATGATCCTTGAGCTATATGGGATGCATTGATGATTTCAATTTTGTTATTCTAAAAGTAGGCACCATAGGTATTTTATTGGTTCTACTTTTGACCTACAGTATTTAATATGCAATATGGGTATGGTTGTTCTCATTTTAATACCTAGATTATTACTTTGGTAGTGGTTGTATTTGGAGATTTATCATACGGGAAAAGCTCTGGAGTGGTGGACTTTTTCTGGCTTTTGGTGGCGTCCATGTAGACTAGGCTTAATTTCCATATAGATTGGCTTTATTATGATGCTAGTGTAGCATTATTCTAGCTATAGTTGTGTATTATGACTTAGTTGATAGTCTAAGATTTTATTAGTTGCGGTTAGCCAATGTTAGAGCCTTATTGGTAGAATGTTTGCTTTGTTCTCCTTTATGCTAGTTATAATGGTAACCTAGGGCTAGTTTTAGTTTATTGAAGACCTTAAGATGAAATTGTATGGCCTTAGTCTAGGTTGGGTAGATTCTTCACTTAGTATGGATTTTTTTGACTAGTATTAGGCTCCGCTGGGCATCCTTTTCGTTCAAATGCCTAGGTTAGCCTCTTGTAGATCTAAGAAGCCTTTATTCATCACTTTAGATTAAAATTTGGACCTTAGGGTGACTTAAGTCATTTAATTAATTTTGATTAACTTTATTACTTGGATTAGAATACATTTGAATTTTAAGCCTCATTCTTAGACTTAACAATTGGAAATCGTCCTTCTTGTAGATTTAACTATGTTACTTGGAAATTTGAGATTGACTTAGACTTAAAGAAAGTTGTAGTCTTGGTTATATTTACTTTGAAATTTATTTACAAGTTCTAGTTTAAGTCCAATATTACCTTTATTCTTCACTTTAGATTAAACTTTGGACCTTAGGGTGACCTAGGTCATTTAATAAATTCTAGTTAACTTTATTACTTGGATTAGAATACATTTGACCTTTAATCATCACTCTTAGATTTAACAATTAGAGATCGTCCTTCTTATAGATTTGACTATTTAACTTGGAAATTTGAGATTCACTTAGACTTAAAGAAAGTTACGGTCCTGGTTATATTTACTTTGGACTTTATTTACTAGTTCTGGTTTAAGTCTAGTATTTATGATCTATTCATGGCATATTATTATGATAATATAGTTCTCCAATTTTGGATCAATTCTGGCATTATGGTTTGAAGGGAGTTTAAGGTATAATTTTACTCATTTGTCACTTTAAACTCACCATCGAGGGTATTTATTCTTTGGTTACATTAGTTGGGATTATAGGGGCTTGATCTGATTATTTTTTGCTTGTTTGTGCCATTTGGGGCTTATGGGGGACTGGTTAGGTTATATCTAGACCATATTTACTTTTAAGTGATTTACTCTGCATATTTTTTTGCTTTATCTCAATTTGGGGTATTATTTTGGATTTATGCTCTTTTATTTCTAACATTAGTTTGGATTTTTGTATTTTTATTATATTTTTTGCTATAATTTATCTCAATTGACCTATGATATCTACTAAGAACCCATTTCTTTTAATGCTCACACTGAACTTCTATACCTTTTTCTAATGCAGAATTGAGTATGAGCCATCGCCACTGACATTACTTTCAAGCTTTTTGCTACTTCAAAGATAGGCTGAGCTTATAGAGATGGTTCTGATCCTCTCTCTTTCTACCATATTTAGATAGTCTTTTGCATGTTATGAGACTACTTGTATATTTGATACTTTTTAGTACTCTACTTTTTATTTAGTAGCTTTTGTTCCCGATCTTACCAGGTTATGGGATACTTTTTTGCTTATTTTCTATATTATCTTGATGTTCTGTATGATCAGATCAATACATTCTACTACATAGTATTTCTATTGTACATCTAAATTTTGGTATTTTTTTATCTTCCATATTTTAACCCATTAATTATTATTTTTGGCTATTATTTGACTTACCTTTTGGTGGGTTAAAGTAGGATCCATTATGACCTAAGAAATCAGGTTATAACATCAGGGCAAGTCTAGTATTTGATGAATGTTGAGGGTATGCTACTTTGGGGAAATTTTCCACTAATGTGATTATTAGTGGTGATGTTTGACTTGATTCCCATATAGGGAATAAGTTTAGCAAGCCATAGTAACTTTCTACACTAGAAATGGAGTTATAGAACTTTGGTTATAGAGTTTACTATGATAAGATTGGTTTGTGATTTCATAATTTATGGAACATGTTATAAAATAGACATAACTGAAGAGGGGTCTTGAGTTTTTACCTTGAACTACTATGGAAAAACAAAGTAACTGCTGCATCAGTACTATTTCAATGGAAAAAGATACTACCACAGAAGATACCTATTAAAGTTGTGAGCCACCACAACCATACTGCTGCAGTGGTAACACCTAATATAGACAATATTTTTAGAATCCAAAAAATTGATTTCATTACCTACTTCCTAAAAAACACAAAATATCACTAGAGAGGGAAATTTTCTAAAGAAATTAGGAGTATTTCATCTTTGAAAGTAGGTTATTACATTCTAAACTTGAACTACTTCACATAATCTCTGAAAATCATTAAAAAATGGATTTAGGGTGGAATTTGGGATTTCTCCCTGATTCATAAAATTGGTATGAAGTGTTTACAATGAGTATAAAATTAGTAAATAATGATACTAGGGTGTTAAAAAATACTAATGGGTGTATAGTTATGATTGTCCATGCTAGTTCAAGTAGAATTTATGAGGGTTCAAGAGTATCAAACCCTAAGATAATGATATAGGGTACGTTGATGATTAAAATTAGTAGTTTTAATCCCTAATAGTATAAAGGCGATGAATTATTGAAATGAGTGTGTAAATAGAACAAGAATGAGTTGAATAAGAAGAAAAAGGTAAATGTGTGGCTTAAAGGTGACTTTGAGCAAGAATTTGAGGTAATTTATGGTTATTGTAGCAATTAGACATGCTTGACTTTGTGTTTATTTGTGAATTTAATATTGTGATGTGCCTTAAGTAATACATATGATTATT
>JAPEIP010000006.1:119334626-119347375 GCA_026120095.1 Capsicum chinense
ATCAATAAACTTGCAACTTGAAGGGTTTATCATGAACATTATGCAATTCATCACATACTAGGTTCAAATCTTGAAACTCATAATCTAAAATATGAATCAACCCTCAACAAAAACATAAACATGAATTTCAATTCACATAAATCATGAAGACTCATAAAAATATAATCTTTGAATTTATAAAAGGATTCTTGAACTTCATGGGTGGAAGGGACACATAAATCAACATCTAACATACCTTAGTTCTTGATTCTACGAAGATTGACGGTGGAAGTTCTTGAATTTGGATTTTTAATTGAAAACCCTAAGCATCTTCTTGAGGAAAATTGAGAGAAAACTAGTATATGTGGGTAAACAATGGTTGAATCTTGTGTTATAGGGTTATATAAGAGTGGGAAAAGACTGAAATAACCCTGGGGTCACAGCTATTTTAATGATCGATAACTGGGTACTGACACGCTGGTCGACGTAGAAATTGTACTCAATCAACATAGTTTCCACTCATTCCCTCTCGATCGCCTTTTTTCTATTCATGTCGATGAAATCGATGCGATACCTTATATGTCACCCCATGATTGCATTAAGCCTCATTACTTTTGACTGCCAGTCCTGGAAAAATATTGGCCGACACGATAGGCGACATGGCGCACCAAGATTGCTTTAGTCCACTATTTTGGGCACTGGAAATTCATCTAAACGAGGTCTGAAAAATCCCAAACTCATTCGGGAACCCCTATTGACATTCATGAGTATGGATTAACTTAAATATCAAATCTTTATGGGCATAAAGGTCACAAAATAAGAACGCCAACTTTTGAAGGCTAAAATTTACTAAGTCTTAAAACTTATCCAAAATTTTCTAAGTGTTGGTGCTTCTCTTGACATGATTTAAAAAGTTTTAATGACTAGAAAAATGTTCAGAGTCTTACACTTTTGGTTGTCTTCGATTTCCTTTTTGGGGCATATGGTTTTTAAGAAAGGGTAAGGGGTTATGATAGATCCACTGAAGGTATAAGGTGTTAGTAATTGGGCAAGGCCAATGAATCTGACAGAAGTCTGGAGTTTAGTGGGGTTGGATAGTTACTATGTTAATTTGTTAGGGGATTTCTACTATTGCTTCGTATATAACCTGCCTTACTCAGAAGGAAGTTTCATTTTTATGGGATGACAAGTATGAGGAGAGCTTCCAAAAGCTCAGAACCTTGTTGACTTTGGATCTAATTCTCACATTGTCTGTTGAAGGTAAGGATTTCATTGTATATTGGAATGCCTAATGATTGGTTTTAGGTGCTATTTTGATGAAGGATTGGAATATGATTGCTTATTCTTTGAGACAACTGAAGCCTTATAAGAAAAACTACCATCCATAAGATTTAGAATTAGTATCTGCGGTGTTTGCTTTAAAGATTTGGAGATACTACCTCTGTGGGGTGAAGTATGAAATGTTCACAAACCACCATAGGTTACACCATATGTTCACCCAGAGGCATCTGAACTTAAGATAATGAAGGTGGAAGGTGTTGAATATAGACTCTAACATCTCAATACTATATCACTTGGGTATAATTAGTATGGCGTAGGACACACTAAGTAGGAAATGAGTGAGCATGAAAAGTTTAACATATCTAGAGGTACCACGAAGCCAATTGGAAAGAGAGGTAAAGTCTTTGGGTAATGATTTTCTTAGATTGCAGGAGACAAGTGAAGGTAAAATATTAGCACATATGGAAATCAGGTCCACATTCTATGACCCCATCAAATGTAGGTAGTTTGAAGATAAAAAGTCGAGCAATCTTAGGGATAAATTATTTTAGGGTGAGGCTAGAGAAGTCGTTCTTGATGATTAAAGAGTGTTGAGAATTCGGAGATGCTTGCGCATACCCAGGGTGGGAAATCTGATTCCAACTATTATTGGAGAGGATCATAGATGTTGGCAAAAACTAACCTCCAAAAGAAGTATGATGCTATCGATGCCAAATATCGTAACCCAACTAGGTTGGGGTCGAATTAATAGGGAAAATGCTAAATTATTGATTAACTTGATGTAATTCATGAATAGTGCGGAAAATTAAATGGGGGATTTTTGAAGTGACCAGTAAGTAGTAACTAAACTTGAGTAATTGAGTTATAAACTGTAGAAGATGAACACTAGGACTGTGTTCCTCCTGGATTCTTAGCTCCACAAGTTTCCTATGTTCAATCGACATTTTTTGTTGCTCTGTATATAAAGTCGACAAGATATGTATTATCAATATTCTTATGAATGCATTGATAAATATCACCCTTTATCTTATGAGTCTTGGGGCGTCGCCTTATTTCTCCTTGTCTATGACTTCAGTTCAATTGTCACGTTATGAGTCCCAAGTTGATTAGATGTGATGGAAAAATAATAATGATGGAAGTGAATCTCAAATTTCTATCTTAATCCTCTTTTCCCAATGATAAACTCCCTTGTGATGATGTTTATGAATACAAGCTATCCCCAAGCTTCTGAAGTAGCTTTGAGGTCAATTATGATGATGAAGGTTAAGATACATGCAGTTTACTTTAGAATAGATGAATCTCCCACTCCCCTTATGTAGTTAATCCACAAGGGTTCCCACAACCTAGTTAGGGAAGTTAGCTGCGCATACTCATGCAACAATCCATGATAATCAGTAAAGAAAGCATGTAATTAATTACACAATAATGAGAAGAATAAAATTAGGAATCTGCTATTGAATTATGTAATGTAAAATTACATAATTCAATGGTGAAAATAATGTAAAATTATGTAAAACAAAATCAAAGTGTGTAACCTAATAAAATATAGGGTATTTATTGTCTCTAAAAAATGCTAAGAAATTCTAATAAAAATAGGAAAGGTAAAGTTAAGTCGACAAATGGTATGACTCGTTCATCCAGTCAAATACTAATCATATGAGTCATACCATGCCTCTCGTATCCATTCCAGTGTCTGGTCTTCCAAGGATTCAACTTTCTGTTCTTCATTTAACTTTTTCTATGAATCATACCTTGATCATACAAATTGTGTCCTTTACTTGTATCCACCTGGGACTTCTGTCTTTCCAAGATTTGAACACTAGTCTGCTTGTAGTTTTCCTATATGAGTCATACTCAAACTTTCGACTCGTATATTTCTAAGACAATTACTTTGGATGGTAGCTTTAGATTCTATTATGCTTACGAATTATTCATACGACTTGTATGCTTGCTTACGACTCGGATGTTCAAGTCGTATCTTCTCAAAAATTTGTTTTTTTTCTGCTTCTTGGTTTCTGTTGGTCATACGAGTCATCCTCTAAGTTGTATGATGTGTTGATGACTCATGAGGCAACTTGTACCTTGCTGTAACTTGGTATTTTCAGGTCTTTTTCTTCCATTTTCATCCCAACACTCTAGTAGACCTATTTTATCTGCAATAAACACAAAAGTGCATTATATCCACTAAAACAACCTAAGTACATCCATAAATTAATGGTTTTAAGCATCGAAAGTGTTGTGTTTCCACAACCCATCAACATCCTCAAATTAGAATTTTACATGTCCTCAGACAAACAAAACTAAAAACTATTTGAGAACACAGAAACAATGCTTAAATGTGAAGATCTTAAGCTACCCATGGAAGTGATTTTGAACTAAATTTCAACCCTGTTACTCCCCTCCTAGTTTTAACTTTTCAGTACTCAAACTATGTATAATGAGTTAGCACACGGAGAAACACGAGGGAATCTGATGATGGCATTAAATTAGCAATAGATAATTAGGCATTGACACGAATTACATTCACCAAATAATCTAGTAACCTAGCAATATAAACCATGTTCACTAACTGTCAAAGAAATCCCTTTCACTCTCATCATGGATCAATCAACTTATACAGGGATATAACAAATAAATCTCTCTCTCACAAAGAAGTTTCACCAGTGTATATAAAATACCATAGGCTTGCCCTTATGCTCTCTTCCTAAGTTTTAAGATAGTCGAGGTAGGATCACTACAGGACTTTATTTGGTTTGTAATGTAGGTTTGGGGCTGGTATGATATTATATTGGGATTTATTTAGTGACTACGCCTCATTGACACTACGCTTTCTTCAGGGTCCACTTATTCTTCAATTTTATTTTCACCTTTATGTTTGCCTTTTTATTTGACACATTCAGATTAGGACAGGTACGATTTTCTCACATTAATTTTCATCTTCTTTTCATTGCAATTTTTCTTCTTCTTTTATTTTCTTTTGTCTTTTTACCGTACCTAACATTTTTTCAAATTTTTCTTCTTCATGATGTTTGTTCATACTCATTTTTTACTACACACCCTTATAATAGCCACCCAACTTAGGCATTTTACCTGGGTGGAGGTGCAGAGTGTCTAAGAAAAAAAAGAAGGTGAAATTGGTGTAATCAAAGAAAAGGGTCAATTAAGCTCAATAATTTGGATAAAAGGAATTCATTCTTATTTGGTTGGGAATTTAGGCTCAGCTGGACTTACAAAAAAAGGGCCTATGATCATTTACCACTTGACTATCGTCAACCTATATAAAAGAAACTAGGAATGTTCTAGATTCCTTTACATTGGGAACTCAGTAATACCTACCCAGTTATGCCACTATTTTCCCCTAATTGTTCTATCCCTTATCCTAATGCCATTATTAGATTCACAACAGTCTCACATATACACATATCACATAGTTAACAAAATTTAGGAGGGGCCTCAAATTTCAGCACAATTTCGTTAAACAAAAAAACTCAACACAATTATTTCAAATCCACAATATTCATGTTTCCAGAATGACAAATCAATTTAATTTAAAATCAATTCAAAACTCGCAATTCATTACAAATACTTTTCAAAATCACTAAAAAATATAAAAATAATCTTCTGCCATAGGTGCTGATTTTCTCCCTATTTCATCCCTTTGTCAACACCAAACCTGCAAGTCATAACAAACTTTTAGCTACTCATATATTTCAGCCAATCCCAGATATTCAAAATCAGATATACCCTACCCCATCTAAAATCCTTACACGGTCCCCATTTCTAAAAAATGAATGAAAAGTAAGGATGAAAGGTCATACCAGGGCTCTCAAGGCACTGGCCCGACAACATTAGTACGTGGGCCCTCAGATAGGGTCTTACTCTCCTCAACAATCATCCCATCAGTCGGGAATAAATTAGCAATAGTATTTATGGGTACAAAACCATCTTCCTTATAATCAATAGTTGGTGTTCTCAAACCACCTTCTCCAGCAGCCATCTCACAGACCTGTATTTGTGGGTCCATCTTATCCTATATGTTGTCTGATCTGAGGCGGTTTTATACACTTTGGTATTATTATTCTAGCTTATTTCACCTTTTTTTTGAGAGAAATTCATTTTCTTAACATGTTCATATTGATATAAATAGGCATTTAATTGTCCAAGTGTGTGATTACAATGTTTAAAGTGTTTCGAAACAAGTTTGTGCTTAATTAAGTCATTTAGAGTTCATCTCGGAAAACTAGTTTTACTAGCTTAGCTAGTTGTGTGTCTAGTTGGTTTCATTGGATTCTAATGTGTTTAATTTGTTTCAAATGGTCTAAATATGTAATTATGGGGGTAAAAACTTGTTTTTAATGGACAAAGTTCAATTTGATTAAGTCTACAGTCTGAATAATAATTGAAGATCATTATGAATTTGCCTTATTTTAGCTCTTATATTGATTCATCGTTGAGGTTATTGTGTTATTTTAATCTCTAATTTGTGGTGTGTAATATTGTAAGAAGCTTTTTAAGCTGAATATGGTGATATATTGATGATAAAAATGCTCAAAATTCACAAGAAATTCGCTACAAAAGGCATGGGAAAAAGGAAGGACGTTCAACACTTGACTAAAATTTTGGAAGCAAATTTCAGTGAGTCAACACGTTGCGTTACTCTTGTTGACACGATTCTTAATGTGCCGCATCGGTGATCCATGCACAAATTAAATTTTGTCAACACAGCTTTGGACTTTGCCCTATTTTTATTCAAATTGGTGCACACAATTTATGAAGAGACTAGGGAATATTGTGGGAATATCTTGATTCACATGCCAACTTTTTACATTTCCACAAACATAAGAATATTTTATTATAAATACATTATGTGGGAACATTCTCACAATATTAATTTGGTGGAGGATTATTTTCATGGACACACCTAGACACATGGGTGGACAAAAAAATGGTGGCTGCACTATTATTAGGTTTTAATTATTTTATTTAGCTTTTAATTTTTCATATCATGTATTCAATTATTTGGATCATGATTATGAATATTATCGGCTAAAAACCCTCTTTTCAGGGCTAAATAAAAGAACATGAGTACTATAGTTTTGGATTAAATTCGTTTAATTTTACTTATCATTATTGGTTGTGTGTTTATTCTTGTTTTAATTATTTTATGGATTGATCACCTGTAAAATACATATATTGTCGACCTTTTGATCTCGGAAGAGGGAATAGGGAGATAGAATATGGGAATAAACAAAGTTTGGATTTTAATTCTTTTATAAAAAAAGAATTAAATTTAGCGACTAGGTCAGAGATGTACTTAGATGTCTTACTTGATTCAAACGTAGGTTGATAACATTAATTCACTTAATTGGATTATTACATCCCTACTCAATGATGTAGTTGTAATGTCCATATTAGGTAAAATATTAGAGGTTAGGAAACCATGATCATGCAATTAACCCTACGAATCAACAACCAAGATAAACAAATTAACAAATGAAGTTCAACAATATAGTATGATTTTTCGGAGTGCATTATCCCTGGGTTTTACTCCATTGATTGTTCCAAGAACTTTTATTTATGCATTGTTACTTTGCTTTTTAATTTCCAATTTATAAACTCTCTTTTTGGTTACTCTTGCACTAAATTAATATAAATTGTGAACTAGAATTAAATCGTCGTTGAAGTAAGTCTGTAATGACCTGGAATTGCCTCCCGGGATGTCAAACGGTGCTTAAGGCTACAAGTAGCCCCAAGATAACCATTTGAGGCTATTTCTACTAATAATACTCCTTTCAAGATGGAATAATTTAAACACTAGCATAGTCATATCATATGAAGGGAAAATACGGAGGAAATACTCGATCAAAACGACCACAATACTGGAATTCTCAGCACAATCACAATCTAATAACTAGTCTTACAAAGCCTCAACTAATCCATGAAGTAGAGAGTCATTGGGACTGGTCCCCAACTGACCCGAAATGAACTAAAAGTAATAACATAGTCTCTCAAATACTGAAATATCTGAAGATAGGTCGTCGAACCATGAAGACTCACCACTGTAGGAATGTAGACAGAGGTACTCAGAAGTCACTGACAAGGCTGGAACTGATCACCTGAACCTACATTATAAGACAATGTAGCACATAGACGTATATGTGGATCAGCACTTGGGAATGTACTGAGTATATGGGGGTGCATGCATTAATATAAAACAATATCAATACGCTTCAATCATATCATGGATACAATAAGTAATAACTCACATGGCTTGAATAAGTATAAAATGTAAAGCTCATGAATTATGTAGAATGGAGCAGGTAACACAAATCTTGTTAGTCATCATAGTTTAACTTTGAAATCGGTAATCTTCTTTTATTATCATTACCCATAGGCTAAAGGAAACTTTAAACAATACTTTCAACTTATTTGTATGTCTCATGGAGACTAAAACTTCTTTAATGCTCAAGAACTTATAACTCTTTTTAACTCAAGTACTTGGAATTTGGAATCATATAACTTTGAAACATACTTGAAGGCATTTCTTTCACTTTAGGAAAATATCTCGTTTCAAGCTTTAGGGAAAAGTACTTATATCAAAGAAAAATACTTTAGTCTTAGGGAGCATATCTACACTTTACTATTAGGAAAATAACTTGTATTAAGGGAGGTTCTCTTAACCGACATAAACCATGCGAGCTACATGGAGTCCAATGTTTTGTCCTCCTAAAGAAGAGACCCCACGTTAGGGAGGAGGTCATACTCTTGCCAGGGAGTAAAACCTTAATTCAGTGATCAATTATCTTTTCCTCAGGCCTAATGTCTCATCCTTAGGCCTAAAATCTCAAACGTACGGTGGCACATAGTTCTAGGGTAAGAAACCATAGTAACTTACCCAACTCGGTACTAAATACTACTCCCTTTAGTTTATTTTGCTCATCTCATGAAAATCCACTTTAAAATAATCTCATGATTCATTAAAAACCCAATAATAAAATTTGTAATCTCATGTAGTGAAGTGGATTTCAAAACTCCATGACCATTAGGTCAAAACATTTCTCAATAATCTCAGCATACTCAAATCATGGATGCTTATAGTACAAGAGTTCATAAAATTTCAAATCTCAAGTAGGGATCGAAATCCCATAATTCAATATTAAGTTTAAAATGATCAAAAGCATAATAGATAGCATACAGATTCATAACTCAAGTAGAAATCTGAAAATTTCAGCAATTTGTCTCAAATTCTCAACATACTCATGTACTTCAATATCTCATGGATTAAAATCATGGGGTATAGACCCAGCTGCAATTTCTCAAGAAAACATGTGAAAATCATGCCATTAGAATCTCAATTCATAAGAAACATCAAAGTATTGCAATCAATAATAATGGGTGAAAACCCTAATTCAAATTCATGTAGAATCTCATAGATTGTAGAAAATCATAGTTTAAATAAGCCTTTGGGCACAAGGATGAAAGGATTACCCTTGTTCAAAACCTTATTCTTAGATTATGAAATTGGATGAACAAGATTGCTCTATACTCTTCTTCTTACTCTTCAGAGAGAGTCCTTGAAACCCTTGAAATTGGGGAACTTAAGTCCCAATTCAATTTGTAGAATCTATGGTGAGTTCTTGGATTTCTTGGAGAAGGGTTTTAGATTTGATCTTGAGGGAGAAACCTTAGATTTTTTGTGTTTTGGATGATGAATAAAGCTATTTTCTTGTCTTGGAATATATCTATTGATAAAAGAGTGGAAAGACCGAAAATCCCCTTGTTAAAATGAGTTAAAACCACTGAACGGGGGTTGTGACAGTCGAAGAAACGGTCCGTCGCACGTTTGATGGTCCGTCGTATCGTCCGTTGCAGGTTGGCCAGAAAAAGAACATTCTGACTCTGTGTGATGGTCAAAGTGACGATCCTTAACATACCCGACGGTCCATCAGATCGTCCGTCGCACGTTGTATAGGATTGGGCCTCATTGCCTGAGCTCGACGGTCCCAGCGACGGTCCGTCATAGCCTTGGCAGTCTATAATTTTGGGCCAAAAAAAGGAGTTACTGCCTTGGTCGCGACAGGACAAGCGACATTACGCCATAGACTTGATGGTCCGTTGGATCATTCGTCGCACCTAGGTGGTTCTAACAACTCTTAGTAAAATGATCATAACTTCTCACCCCGATACCGGATTTGGAAGAAATTGGTATTATTGAAAAGCTAATTCAATTATCAACATGAAAAAAGTCAAATTTAAGAAAATTCTATATGGTTTAAACACCCATTACTTGGGAAGTCACTTCTCAATCTTTTAGTGTGGGAATTACACTTTACTCGATACGCTCTAAGGCTCCAACTCGAGGGAACTTTATGGGGTCTTACAATATCTCCCCCTTGGAAACATTCTTCCTAGAAGTTTTCTAGTTAGACTAGGAACACTAGAAAAATAGAATACACATAGCTGAAGCAAGTTGCTAAAATAGGCTCAAATCTCTCTAAACTCTCGAATCCCTCAGAAATTTCAAGAACTCATGCAAGAATAGATACATAACTGAACTTTAGATTAGGATAGCTGGATTAAGCAAGAATAATACTTTCAGATTGATCAGAACTCGCAGAAAAGAGGTGCGGATACTTGGCTCGCTTGTCTGCTTCTGCCTCCTAAGTAGCGCCTTCAACTGACTGGTTCCGCCACAAAACTTTGACCAAGGAAACTTCTTTGTTCCTTAGTCTATGGATCTTAAAATCTAGGATCTCAAATAGGAATCTCATCGAAGGAAAGACTGCTCTAAATATCAGCACTCTCCGAAGGATCTACTACAATGGAATCATGAATATGCTTTTTAAACGTGGAGACATGAAAAACAGGATGAACAGCTAACAAGTCTGTGGGCAACTCAGCCTCATAGGCTACTTTACCAATACGACTCAAGACTATATATGGGCCAACATAATGGGGACTAAGCTTTCCTTTTTTACCAAACCTCTTTACCCCTTTATGGGTGAAATCTTCAAGTACACCAAATCACCCACCTCAAATTCAAGATCTCTTCTCCTCATATCGGCATATGACTTTTGATGACTCTGAGTTGTCTTCAATCTTTCTCTAATCAGCTTAACTTTCTCCATAGCTTCAAACACTGGATCAGGACCAATTATAGTAGCTTTATCCACTTCAAACAATCCTATGGGTGATCTACATCTTCTACTATACAAAGCCTCAAATAGTGCCATCCCAATGCTAGCATGGTAACTATTATTATAGGAAAATTCTATCAATAACAAATGCTCATCCCAACTACCTTTGGGATTAAGAGCACACGTCCTCAACATGTCTTCCAGGGTATGAATGGTCCTCTCAGTCTTACCATCTGTCTGCGGATGAAAAATAGAACTCAAAAGAACTTCGGTGGCAAAATCCTGCTAAAATACCCTCCAAAATTAGAAAGTAAATTTAGTGACCTTATACGAAATGATGGATGAGGGAACTCCATGCAGCCTGACTATCTCCTGGATATATAATCTAGCATAATCCTCTACTTTATAAGACGTATGCACGGGCAAGAAATACACAGATTTAGTCAGCCTATCTACAATAACCCAAATAGAATCATGATGACTTGGTACTGTGATGCAAGAGGTATACCTAACTCTTGCATCACAATACCAAGTCTTTGGAGCTCTACCTTAACCTGTTGGCACATCGCACACTTTCCTACAAACCCAGTTATATCTTCTTCATACCATTCCACCAATAGATTTTCCGCAAGTTATAGTACATCTTGGTAGTACCGGGATGAATAGAATACCGTGAGCCATGCACTTCAACCATAATCCTTTGCCTCAGATCATCAACACACGAAACACACAATTTACCCTACAATCTCAACACGACATCTCCTCCTTAGGAGAAAACCTCTACCTTTTGGTCCTTAACTGACTCTTTTAGGCTGACCAAATTAGGATCTCTTTCTTGCTTCTCCTTCACTTCCGAAACTAGAGAGAATTCGGAACTACGCTGCACCAAAGTACTTCTCTCATAAAGCAACCTAACATCCACTCTAGCCAAATGATGCACATCACGAGCTAACTCTTTCTTACCTTCCTCTACATGAGCAACGCTACCTATAGATAATCTGCTTAGGGCATCCACTACTACATTGGCCTTATATAACACACTTATATCATGGTCTTTTAACAACTCTAAACACCTCCTCTGCCTAAGATTCAACTCCTTCTAAGTAAACATATACTGCAGGCTCTTATGATTAGTAAACATATCAGCATGGACACCATAAAGATAGTGTCTCTAGACTTTCAAAGAAAAGACCATAGAAACTAACTCAAGATCATGGGTTGGATAATTCTTCTCATACGGCTTTAACTGTCTTGAGAAATAATCTATAACCTTACCTTTTTGCATTAACACATAACCCAAGACAACTCTAGAGCCATCACAATACACCACAAAGCCATCTGTACTACCAAGCAAAGTCAACACCAGGGATGAAGTAAGTTGAGTCTTCAACTCTTGAAAACTCTTCTCATAAGAATCTGACCACGGGAACTTAACTTTTTTTTGAGTCAACCAGTTCATGGGAGATGCCATAGAAGAGAAACCTTCACTAAAATGATGGTAGTCGCCTGCTAGAACTAAGAAACTTCTAATGATAGATGGAGAGATAGGTCTAGGCCAATTTTTTACAGCCTCAGTCTTTTGGGATCAACTCTAATACCTTCAGCTATAAAAATATGACCCAGAAAGGCTACAAAACTTAGCAAAAATTCACACTTACTGAATTTGGCAAACAACTGATGACCCCTAAGAGTTTGCAAGATAGTTATAAGGTTATTTGTATATTCATTATCAATACGGGAGTACACAAGGATGTCATCTATGAACACTATGACAAACATATCAAGATATGGCTTGAACACTCAATTAATGAGGTCCACGAAAGCTGTTGGGGCATTGGTTATCCAAAAGATATAACTAGAAACTTAAAGTGACCATAATGGGTTTGGAAGGCTGTCTTTGGAATATGATATTTCCTCACTTTAAATTGGTGATAGCCGGATCTAAGGTCTATCTTGGAGAAATAACCTGCACTTTGCAACTGATCAAACATGTCATCAATTCTCGAAAGAGGATACTTATTCTTGATGGTGAACTTGTTAAGTTGACGATAGTCAATGCCCATACGCAAAGAATCATATTTCTTTCACACGAATAAGACAGGTGCGCACCAAGAAAAAATACTGGGCCTAATGAAACCTTTGTCTAAAAGATCTTTGAGTTGCTCTTTCAACTCCATAAGCTATGCAGGTGCCATACAATATGGAAGAATATAAATCGGACGAGTATCAGGAAGAAGGTCAGTGCAAAATTATATCTCTCTATCGGGAGGTATCCCTAGGAGATCTTCCAGAAAAACATCTGGAAACTCATTAATAATATCGACGGACTAAAAAGTTGGAGCCTCGGACTTA
>JAPEIP010000006.1:119347475-119363307 GCA_026120095.1 Capsicum chinense
AATCTATAACCTTACCTTTTTGCATTAACACATAACCCAAGACAACTCTAGAGCCATCACAATACACCACAAAGCCATCTGTACTACCAAGCAAAGTCAACACCAGGGATGAAGTAAGTTGAGTCTTCAACTCTTGAAAACTCTTCTCATAAGAATCTGACCACGGGAACTTAACTTTTTTTTGAGTCAACCAGTTCATGGGAGATGCCATAGAAGAGAAACCTTCACTAAAATGATGGTAGTCGCCTGCTAGAACTAAGAAACTTCTAATGATAGATGGAGAGATAGGTCTAGGCCAATTTTTTACAGCCTCAGTCTTTTGGGATCAACTCTAATACCTTCAGCTATAAAAATATGACCCAGAAAGGCTACAAAACTTAGCAAAAATTCACACTTACTGAATTTGGCAAACAACTGATGACCCCTAAGAGTTTGCAAGATAGTTATAAGGTTATTTGTATATTCATTATCAATACGGGAGTACACAAGGATGTCATCTATGAACACTATGACAAACATATCAAGATATGGCTTGAACACTCAATTAATGAGGTCCACGAAAGCTGTTGGGGCATTGGTTATCCAAAAGATATAACTAGAAACTTAAAGTGACCATAATGGGTTTGGAAGGCTGTCTTTGGAATATGATATTTCCTCACTTTAAATTGGTGATAGCCGGATCTAAGGTCTATCTTGGAGAAATAACCTGCACTTTGCAACTGATCAAACATGTCATCAATTCTCGAAAGAGGATACTTATTCTTGATGGTGAACTTGTTAAGTTGACGATAGTCAATGCCCATACGCAAAGAATCATATTTCTTTCACACGAATAAGACAGGTGCGCACCAAGAAAAAATACTGGGCCTAATGAAACCTTTGTCTAAAAGATCTTTGAGTTGCTCTTTCAACTCCATAAGCTATGCAGGTGCCATACAATATGGAAGAATATAAATCGGACGAGTATCAGGAAGAAGGTCAGTGCAAAATTATATCTCTCTATCGGGAGGTATCCCTAGGAGATCTTCCAGAAAAACATCTGGAAACTCATTAATAATATCGACGGACTAAAAAGTTGGAGCCTCGGACTTAGTATCTTTAACTCTAACTAGGTGATAGATGCAACCCTTGGATATTGGATTTCTGGCTTTGAGATAGGAGAAAAAATGACTCTTGGGAGATACCAGACTCCCAGATCACTCAAAAGATCGTTCATCAAGAAACTGAAACTTGACCACATGGGTACGACAGTCTATAGATGCATAACAAGAATGAAGCCAATGCATACCCAGGATAAGGTCAAAATCCACAATGTCTAACGCTATAAAATCTGTAAGTATGACTCTATGAAGAATAGCAATAATATAATTTCTATATACTTATTTAGTAACAACTAAATCCCCTACTGGTGTAGAAACTAGAAAGGGCTAAAAAATATTTTTGGGACTCATTTTGAAATTCACAGCTACAAGTGGGGTCACATAAGGGAGGCTTGACCTAGGGTCCAACAACATATATACATCAAGGCAAAAGACATGGAGCATACCAGTAACAACATCGGGAGAGTTCTCCTACTCCCGACAAGATGGTAAGGCATAGAATCTGTTTTAGCACTGATCACCAGCAATTCTAGATGAAGTACCCTGAATAGGGGTAGGATGGGGTACAGAAACTGGTGCACTAGTAGCCTCTACCTGAGGTCAGGCATCTCTGTTCCCCTGTTTAGTATGAGGACAATCTCTAAGTTTGTGGCCCTACTTTCCACAACCAAAAAAACCCTCAAATCTACGAAACAGTCATTAGGATGATCCCTACCATACTTAGCACAATGAGAATAATGGGGCCGGTTACCAACACTATTCTGTGACCTAGACATAAAAAATCTGCCCCCTTGCTCCTGCCTACCTGTAGGTGTGGGAGCACTAGCTGATGAAGGCGCTGGCATAGATGAATGTCTCTAAAATTGAGGACGATTCCCTCCATGAAACCTAGCTAGCTAAACTCATGCTGCTCAGATCTAGCTCTCTTGTTACCCTTCTCTCTCTCTCTCTCTCTTTCTTTCTCTCTAATATTATCTGCCTTTATCTACTGGGCATATATCATCAACCTAGCCAGATCCATATCCCTATGCAGCATCACATTCTTACACTCCTTCAGTACCAACCCCAAAACACCAGTCACAAACTTGCTCATACTATCTCAGGTGTCAGAAATTAAATTAGAAGCATACTTGTCCAACTAATTAAACTTCAAGCAGTACTCCTTAATAGTCATGGAGCCCTTCCTTAAGTTCATAAACTCCTCAATCTTTTCCTCCTTCATCTCAAGCGGAAAGAACTTATCCAAGAATGTATCTCGAAACACCTGCCAAGTCATAGGAGAAACATTATCACCTATACCCTCTCTCCAAGATACAACCCAGTCACAAGCAATGTCCTTCAGTTTGTAGGACACCAACTCAACACTTTTTTCTTAAGAAACATGCATCACCTGCATGATTTTTCTTACCTTCTCAAGTTATAACTGTGGGCCCTCATCCGCCTTAGACCTATAAAACTCTGGTGCATTCATTCTCATAAAATCATAAATCCTAGCTGCAGCTACATCACCTCTCTACTGATTAGCAACTACGGCCTAGTTATTGGCCCGAACATTGGCGGTGACTTCTTGGGGTAATGCCTGAAAGGCCGCCTAAAACTTGGCATGAGACATAGTCTTATTCAAAGGATCAAGAGGTGGGGGTTGCTCATCATCATTCCTATGGTCATTCTCTCTTTAAAGAGGCATTTTCAAAAATAGAAAAGCATAAATTATTAGATAAGAGGGAAAACTGTAGGCACGATAGAATCTGAAAGAACAAACAACTTTTTCCTAAAACATCTTGTAGCCTCTTGCTCATAGATGTGGAGCGCTACACACTGATGGTCAAGACTTTACTCAACGCGGCTTGTCAGAATCCCTAGGACTACTTAAAAACCTTAGGCTCTCATACCAAGTTTGTACCAACTCGGAATCTCCTCTTGGGATGTCACACGGTGCTTAAGGCTACAAGCAGCCCTAAGCTAACCCTTTGATCCTATTTATGATAATAATACTCATTTCAAGATATAACAATTCAAACACTAGAATAGTCATATCATATAAAGGGAGAATATGAAAGAAATACTCAATCTAAATTACCACAATACTGGAATTCTCAATACAATCATAATCTAATAATTAGTTTGACAAAGCCTCTACTAATCCATGAACTATAGAGTCGTTGGGACAGGTCCCCAACTAACCCAAAATGAACTAAAAGTAATAACATAGTCTCTTAAATGCTAAAATATTTGATGATAGGTCCTCAAACCATAAGGACTCACCACTGTAGGACTACAAATTAAGGTACTCAGAAGTCACTGACAAGGCTGGGACTGAGCACCTGAACCTACATTATATGACAATATAGAACATAGACGTATACATGGATTAGTACTTGGGAATATACTGAGTATGTGGGGGTGCATGCATTTATATAAAACAACATCAATACTCTTTAATCAAATCATTCATGCAATAAGTAATGACTCACATGGCTTGAATAATTATAAAATGTAAAGCTCATGAATCATGTAGAATGGAGTATTTAACATAAATCTCGTGAGTCATCATAGTTTAACTTTGAAATTGATAATATTCTCTTATTCTTATTACCTATAGGCTAAAAGAAACCTTAAACAATACTTTCAACTCATTCGTATGTATCATGGAGGGTAAAACTTCTTTAATGATCAAGAACTCATAACTCTTTTGAACTCAAGTACTTGGAATTCAGAATCATATAACTTTGAAACATACTTGAATTTCATTCACTTTAGGAAAATATCTCATTTCAAGATTTAGGGAAAAATACTTTAGTCTTAGGGAGTAAATCTACACCTTTACTATTAGGAAAATAACTTTTATTAAGGGAGGTTCTCTTAACCGACATAAACCATGCGAGCTACATGGAGTCTAACATTTTATCCTCCTAAGGAAGAGACCCTACGTTAGGGAGGAGCTTCATATTCTTGCCAGGGAGTATAACCTCAATTCAGTGATCACTTATATCAGCCTCTGGCCTAATATCTCGATGTTAGGCCCAAAATCTCAAATCTATGGTGGCACGTAGTTCTGGGGTAAGAAACCATAGTTACTTACCCTACTCGGTGCTAAATACTACTTCCTTTAGTTTATCTCACTCATCTCATGGAAATCCACTTTAAAATAATCTCATGGTTCATTAAGAGTCCAATAATCAAATTTGTAATCTCATGTAGTAAAGTGGATTTCAAAACTCCATGACCATTAGGTCATAACATTTCTCAATAATCTCAGAATACTCAAATCATAGGTGCTTATAGAACAAGAGTTCATAAAATGTCAAATCTTAAGTAGGGCTCAACAACCCATAATTCAATCTAAAGATTAAACTCATCAAAAGCATAATAGATAGAACATAGATTCATAACTCATGTAGAAATCTAAAACTTTCAAAAATTTATCTCAAAATCTCAACATACTCATGTACGTCAATATCTCAAAAATTTTAACTATTAATTTCTCTAGGATTAAAATCATAGGGTATAGACCCAGCTGCAATTTCTTAAGAAAACATGTGAAAATCTTGCCATTAGACTCTCAATTCATGGAAAACATTAAAGTATTTTAATCAATAATAATGGGTGAAAACCCTAATTCAAACTCATGTAAAATCTCATAAATTGCAGAAAATCATAGTTTAAATAAGCCTTTGGGTACAAGGATGAACGGATTACCCTTGTTCAAAACCCCATATACCTTAGATTTGAAATTGGATGAACAAGCTTGCTCTAAACTCTTCTTCTTACTCTTGAGAAAGATTTCTTGGAACTCTTGAACTTGGGGAACTCAAGTATCAATTAAATTTATAGAATCTATAGTGAGTTCTTGGGTTTCTTTGAGAAGGGTTTTATATTTGATCTTAAGAGAGAAACCCTAGCCCTCTTATGTTTTGGATGATGAATGAAGACATTTACTTCACTTGGAATATATTTGGTTGATAAAATAGTGGAAACACTGAAAATCCCCTTGTTAAAATGAGATAAAAACACTGAACGGGGACTGTGATGGTCAAAGTGATGGTCCATCGCAAGTATAACAGTTCATCAGATCGTCCGTCGCACGTTGGCCAAAAAAGAACATACTGCTTTGGTGTGATGGTCAAAGCAATGGTCCATCTCATACCCAACGATTCTTTAGATCATCTATCACACGTTAGCCAGGATGAGGCCATACTTCCTGAGAGTGACGGTCCCAACGATGGTCTATTGTAACCTTGGCGGTCCTCCATTTTTGCCGTTGAACTTGGGCCAAATAAAGTAGTTACTACCTTGGTCATGATGGGCTGAGCGACGGTCTATCTAAGACTCGACGGTCCGTCAGATCATCTATCATACTTGGGCGGTTCCAACAACTCTCAGTAAAATGGCCATAACTTCTCACCCCGATATCGAATTTGGATGAAATTGGTATTATTGGAAAGATAATTCAATTATATAATGATAAAAAGTCAAATTTAAGAAAATTCTATATGGTTTAAACATCCATCATTTAGAATGTCACTTATCAATCTTTTAGGGCTAGAATTATACTTCACTCGATATGCTCTAAGGCTCAGACTATGAGGAAACTTTGCAGGGTCTTACAAAGTCCCTGTGGGATTGAAATTTAGCTTTATTTAAGGAAAATTTACTGTGTGATAAGACCATATACACTTGCATATGTGATTAGGTGCTATCACGTTTTTGGCGCCATTGTTAGGGACTTGTATTTTGGCAATTGTTTATTTTAGTTTTACTTTTTGATTTATTTGGTTTTTATTGCTTGGCCTTAGTTTTATGATATCAAGCAACAAGTTTTAAGGTTAGGAAGCTGGAAAGGGATAGGGATTTGGTTGAACCAATCCCCAAACCCCAATAATACTTTCATCAATGAACGAGAAGATGCAATACGTCTCCCTCAATTTCTATAAATAGAAGAAGACCAAGTAGATCCTTCAATAATGGCTACAGAACAACAAACACACAGGACGGTTCGAGAAGTAGCAGTCCCACTTTTGATGAACTTGAATTACCCAATTCAAAGACCGACAACTAGGGGGAATTTTGAGTTGAAACATAATATGGTGCAAGTTCTTATTAGCAGTAAATAGTTTGCAGGGCTTTCACATGAGGATCCATAAGTCCACTTGCAAAATTTCATTGAGCTTACAGATACATTCATTTATAATGGGGGTAAGTAGAGATTATGTGAGACTGACACTCTTTCCCATTCACCATTGGGGGAAGGAAAAATATGGTTGAATGTAGAGCCAGCTAATTTAATCAATTCATGGGATGACTTAGCCAGAAAATTCCATATTAGATTTTTTCCTTCTGGTAAGACTTTGCAGTGAGATAGTAAGTTTCAAGCAAAGGCCAAATGAGAATCTTTATCATGCTTGGGAACTCTTTAAGGTTCTGCTTAGGGATTTTCCACATCATCAATAGTATAATGAGGTACTTACTCAAACTTTTGTAGAAGCTCTTGATCTCATTACAAAAATTTTGTTAGATTCAGCCGCAGGTGGTCAAGCACTAGAATTGACTTATGATGAGCTATACACATTGTTGAACCGTATAGCACAAGGAAATCTAGAGTGGTATTCAGATTCTGTAAGTGCCACAAAAAGAATTGTGAGTGTATTGGAGGTAGACCAATTCACAGCCTTATCAGTACAAGTTTATACATCATAAAATTTTATCAACACTCAGTTCAATATCATGAAATTGGGAGAAACACAACCTGTACCCACAGTCAATGCTATCCAACAATCTATAGTTTGGTGTGAAGTATGTGGAAATAATGGCCATTTACCAGACATGTGTACTTCAATTAAGAAATTAGTGATGCATGTAGGCAATGATCAAAGGACAAATTATGGTAATGCCTATAACATGAAATAGCATACTCAACCACTAAATCAGCCATGGAATTCCCCACAACCATAGGCCTAATCAAATCAGTCAACGAGCAATATGGAAGAGATATTGAAACAACTCTTAGCTGGTTAAGCACAAAGGGCTACTGATATGAAAACTTAACAAACAGAATTACAAAATCAGAAAGTGACCCATAGAATCTTAGATTTGCAAATTGGGCAGCGATTACAAGCACTAAATACTAGGCCATAAGGTGATTTTTCTGCCGACACAAAAACCCCAAAACAAGTCATGGCAATCACTTTGAGGAGTGGTAAAGAGATTCAAGTAGAACCTTCTAAGGCAACAAAGGATGTAGATGCTAATTTGGTGACCCAATAGGTAAATGATAGAGTTTCTAAAAATGTAAGAAAGTCTGAGTACTTGAAAAAAAAGTTGCTACAGAAGAAGTAAAGAAGATGCCATCACTACCCTTCCCACCGAAGCACATCAAAGCGAAGGAGGATGCTATGATAAAAAATTTCTTTGATACATTCAAAGAGCTTCATATTAATTTACCTTTGTTAGATATTTTTGTAGAGTATGCCCAAGTATGAAAAGTACTTAAGGGATGTAATGGCTAATAAGGTGAAATTGCCTAATGTAGGAGCTATAACACTCACTGAAGAGTGTAGCACTGTGATGACACAGAAAATACCCAAGAAATTAAAATATCATGAAAGTTTTGCTATTCCTATTCAAATTGGAAGAAAAATGGTCCATGCACTAAGTAATTTAGAAAAAAAGCATAAATTTGATGCCCCCATCACTGTTTTAAAAATTGGGCTTGGAAAAGCTTAAATTAAGCATCGTGGTGTTGTAGTTGGTATATGGATCATTCACATACCCAGAAGGAATAATTGATGATGTCCTCATAAATGTTGGTAAATTCATTATACCTACTGACTTTATTATTCTTAATTCTGAGGTAGACGAATAGGTACCAATCATCTTGGGGCGTCCTTTCTTAGCAACTGGAGGGGCTTTAAATGAGTTAGAGAGAGAATGCTCAAAATGAGAGTAGATAATAAAAAAGTGGTATTTGATGTTTAGAAAACACCCATCTTAAATTAGCAATATAAGGATTTGTGTATGATTAATGTTATTGAAGGGGAAAAGTATGGGTTGATTAATCCACCAGAGACCTCTTCAGATTACCTGATTGAATGGCCTAAGTTGAATCTACTGGTTCCCAACATAATAAAGGTTAAAGTTGAAAAAGATGTTACCCTTGAGAGTGCAAACTCAAGAGGTCAGAAATAAATGAAAAAATGGCTCCCAAAGGGGAGTAAAAGGGTGAAGAAATATGGTTAGGTTTATATGGGTCATTCCTCGACACTAAATCAAGCACTTCTTAGGAGGTAACCCAAGTTAAGTAGGTATGTTTTACTTTGTAGCTTTTAGTTTTGTAGTTTTTACTTCACCTAGTTGTTGTTTTTAGATGAGTCACAGGTTAATGAGAAGTTTGAGTACCATAAACATGAGTAAAGAAGCATGTAAAAGAACAAGTTTAGGGTCCTATACACCTTCTTTATGTGTAAATATGCTACTATCTAGGCCTAAAGGCCTCAAGGAGTAATTCTATCTCTTACCTTTAACTTCACTTTGGGGACAAAGTAGGTTTTTAAGTATGGGGAAGGGAAATTTCTAATTTTTGACTCAATTTAATTTTTTTTAATTTTTTGTAAGATATTCTTGTGGGTGATATTTTTGATTACATGATTCAAGGGTTTTGTTTAGTAAAAGCATTATTGAATGAGTCAATTTCTACCTTTGAGACTCTTAGGCTCATGTCTTGACTCTTGTACTAATTGGCTTAAATTTGGATTCATGTTATTGTTTATTTAAGAGTCTATGATGATCCTATTAAGTTGAGCATATGCCATGTGCGTGTGAAATTTTTGTATATTCCTTCTTGCATGTGATGCCTAGAACTTTCCCAGTGTGTGCAAAGAGAAATAATGAATAAGAGTTTAAGAGATGATTTACGTATTTTTTTAATAGCCTTGTTTTATAACATCTATTTGTCCTACTCTTTGTGCATTATCTTAGTTAAACCCCATTGAATCGTTAGCTTATTTTATTTGGTAGCCTCATATAAAGCCTAATCCCCTACTTTGATAGACCATAATTTGATCCAAAAAGCTCCTAAGTTCTTTAATAAAAAATTGATTGAGTAAAGAGTTTGAGAAATTAAAGAAGCAAAAGGTGAAATTGATGCCCAAAGGTAAGGGTTAATGGTGTTTATATTTGATGTGTGGTGGTTGGAAGTGGTATAAATGGTGTTAGAAATATTCTCATGATTGTAAAAAATAAGAAAAATTTAATGTTGAAGAAATAAACAATATGCCTACCATGTGTTTATGAAAATGCTTAAAAGAGATGGGGCAAAAATAAAAGAATGGGGTAGATAAAAATGGTGTAATTTGGTTGTTGGAAATTTATTCTAATTGTATAATATAGTGTATTAAAGAACTTATAGAGGTTAGTCACTATTCCCATATAGTTCCTACCCGTCGCTTAGCCTACATTACAACCAGGAAAAGACCTATTTGATCCTAAGTTCATCATTCTGATATTAGTGGAGCATTACACTAAGGGAAGTCTTATGGTTCATCATGTGTAATTTTTGAATTCCTTGTGAGAGTGAGCGTAATTTGATTCTTGTACTCATTGTGATAAATAGCATTATTGTGAGTAATTATGGGTAACTCTCTTGTTATGAGGGGCACATGTTTTATGAATGTGAGTGATTTTTATGATGTCTTTGATTGAGCAATATGCACAAGTTTTCCACTATGTGAGTCAATTCTTGAGGCTAGGATGTTTTGGAGTTGTGTTCATGAGTTATCAAATGTGTAAATAACGTGCTTTGTATAGAAACTTGTATTCCGTGTATTCATAGTAGTCATTGTAGAACTATCTTGAATGTTTTGCATGTCGTAGAAGTGTAGTAACCTCAGATTTTTATGCTTAAAGAGTTGTTCAAGGACGAACAAGGATTTAAGTGGGGGGTGATGATCTGTGGTGGTTTTATACACTTCAGTAGCCTTATTCTAGCTTGTTTCTCCTTGTTTTCAGAGCGATTTGTGTGCTTAACGTGTTTATATTGATATAAATAAGAATTTAAGTGTCCAAGTGTATGATTACAATGTTCAAACTGTTTTCAAACAAGTTTGTTCTTAATTAAGTCATTTAAAGTTCAACTCGGAAAACTAGTTTTAGTAGCTTGAGCTAGTTGTGTGTCTAGTTGGTTTCATTGGATTCTAATGTGTTTAATTTGTTCCAAATGGTTTAAATGTGTAATTATGATAGTTACAACTTTTTTTTAATGGACAAAGTTCAATTTCATTATGTCTTGAGTCGGAATAATAATCGAAGATCATTGCGAATTTGCCTTATTTTAGCTCTTATTTTGATTCAACATTGAGGTTATTGTGTTGTTTTAATCTCTAATTTGTGGTGTGTGATTTTTTAGGAAGATTTTTGAGCTGAATATGGTGATATAATTATGATAAAAAGGGTCAAAATTCATTGAATATACACTACAAAAGGCATGAGAAAAAGGAGGGACGTTCAACACAACTAAAATTTTGGAAGCAAATTCCAGTGAGTCAACGCGATGTCAACGCATTGCATTGTTCTTGTTGACGCGATTCTTATGCTTCGCGTCGCTGATCCATGCACAAATTAAATTCTACCGACATATCTTTGGACTTTGTCTTATTTTTATTCAAATTGGTGCACGCAGTTTAAGAGGAGACTAGGGAATCTTGTGGGAATATCTTGATCCACATGCCAGATTTTTACTTTCCCACAAACACAAGAATATTTTATTATAAATAAATTACCTGGGAACATTCTCACAAAATTAATTCGGTCTAGGATTATTTTTATGGACACACCTGGACACGTGGGTGGACAACAAAATTGTGGCTGCAGTATTATTAGCTTTTAATTATTTTATTTAGCTTTTAATTTTTTATATCATGTATTAAATGATTTGAATTGTGATTATGAATATTATCGGCTAAAAATCCTTTTTCCAGGGTTAAAGTCAAGAACATGAGTACTATAGTTTTGGATTAAATTCATTTAATTTTCCTTATCGTTATTGGTTGTGTGTTTATTCTTGTTTTAATTATTTTATAGATTTATCACCCGTAAAATACATATATTGTCGACCTTTTGATTTTGGGAGAGGTAATAGGGAGGTAGAACATGGGAATAAACAAAGTTTGGTTTTTTATTCTTTTATAAAAAAAGAAATTAAACTTAGCGTCTAGGACATGGACGTACTTAGATACCTTACTTGATTCAAACGTAGGATGATAGCTTTAATTCACTTAATTAGATTATTACATCCCACTCAACGATGTAGTTGTAATGTCCATATTAGGTAAAAGATTAGAGGTTGGGAAACCATGATTATACAATTAACCCTATGAATCGACAACCAAGATAAGCAAATTAACGGAAGAAGTTCAACAACATAGTATGATTGTTTGGAGTGCATTATCCCTGGGTTTTACTCCATTGATTGTTCCAAGTACCTTTATTTACGCATTATTACTTTAGCTTTAATTTCCAATTTCCAATTTCCAAACTCTCTTTTTGTTACTCTTTCACTAAATTAATCTAAACTGTGAACTAGAATTAAATCTTTATTGAAGCAAGTCCCTGTGGGATCGATAATCAACTTTCTTTAAGGCCACTTTACAACTTGATAAGACCACGTACACTTGTGTGTGCACTTGGGCACTGTCTTTGTCTGCCTTGGCCTTCTTTTCATCCTCCTTCTCTTTGCTCCTTTTATTTTTTCTCTCTCTTTTCCTCTCGGGTATCCTTAGTCGGTACCACTATCGGGTCTAGAATATCCTAAATCTTATCAACATAGATTGTGGGCACTACCATCTCAATCACAAGGTTTAGAATCACTGGTTATTCATACAACTCTGATACAATATTTTTTATTATAGCAAACTCAGGCTTTGATCTCAGCAATATTAGGCTTCTACCCACTACCCAACTGTTGAGTAATCCTCGACTCAAAAGTATTAAGTCACCCGTGGATCTATCTATCCTAGATCACCATTTGTACATCAACCCAGGGCTTTACGCCTTTTTTTGAGGTTTCCCTTTGTTTCTAGCATACCTAATCTCAGCATTGCCTCGGTTCACATGGCCTACAAAATCATCATTAAACTAACAAGAACACTTATGTATCCATTGTCTCTACAAACTGCACCAGAGGTGGGGCACTACATGTACCCGCTATATCTGCGGTATGTATGGTCTCAATCTATCCACCCACCTCGACAGCATCAACGGTCTTAGCTATATCTTGTTGTCCATTTTTCCTAAACATATTGGCTACCATATCAGTGGCAGGACTCAACTATCTAGCCAATGGGTTGGTTGCATCTTGTATCAGCCCAAGGTCAATAATATAGGTGGCCTCGATAATCTCATCCACCCCTGGGATCTCCTGTACCCCTGCAGCCAAACAAAGCTGCATGATCATACATGGGTACGCCAGAAGTAACTTCTCACCTTGTACAACTGGATCCCTCATTTGTTGAGCTAGAAACTCCTCTATATCAAACTTGTATCTGGCTATGAGGCTTGCTATCATATTATCCTGAATCGGGCTCAACACATTATCTCTTGTGGTATGACAAAGCATGTGTAGGGCCAATGTCCTCCATACATTATCCTCAAATGTAAGTGTATTTTTCTCGATCTTCTAGGAGACCACTCTAGGTCCTCCAGCAACCAATATGACATTCTCTCTATTGGATGCTCTTCACTCCACAATCCACCAAAAGAAACCCATCTTCTCCTCCGAACCTATTTGTTTCTAAGTAATATTTCTTATCTCCTCTAATCGATAGTACATCTCCTCAGCATTTATCAGAGGTTTATAATCTGGTCCATACAAGAATCGACAAATGGTGAATGGGGAAATGTCTACCTTAACTCCCTAAATAGTCAACAATGGGACAAGATTGCCACCTTTCCACAATTAACCCTGTGGATTCTGTCTCTTAAGCTAACCCTTATATGTCGTATTGAACTCGCGTACAAGCACCTCACTAAAGTTTTCAAGTTCTCTCATCATCCACTTAAATCCATACTACTTGAAGTGCTCTTCGAACCTGGGTAACTCTTTCATCAATGTAGTTGTCAACCTCAACTACAAATACAAAACCCATTTAATCTTTCTAGTTGGGAGTCTACCCAGTCCATCAGTAAATACCTCCTGCATACTGGGGTACCCCCATTCAACAATGGGAAATGGAGCAATGTTAAGTACAAGTGGGAGGTGCTGTCTATCTATCATTGTAGCATCTACTGTTGCTGTACTATGAGCATTCTCAGAACTCACTTTTTTAAAACTATACTCCGCATTATCTGATGGTAGAGGTGTACGAAGAGAAGAAATAGTTGGGTTCTTTCTCCTTGAACCGCATAGAGGTGTGTCCTCTAGAGATGCTATCTTCTTTCCCTTGGCACCATTTTATGCCTTTAATTCAACCTTGACCTTCTGTGTGCAGTCGTATAATTCATCGTTACTTGTGGAAGACTCAGTGGCCTCAGAACTAGATGATTGTGCTCTCTTGTTTCCCTTTTTGGCCACTTGTTTGGATGAAGTTGCATTTTTAAGAGGCATTGTACCTGCAAGTACACCTTTATTAGTAAGTAAATAAGAAAAAAAAGTAAAATAAAAAAGTAAGTTGTCAATGTGCATCTATTGTTTAGGGTACGAGTAAAGGGTACCAGTTGTATCTACTAGGTACGACTCGTATGACCGAGTCATATGATACTCAGTGTATTTATGGGTGTTCATTTTCTTTCATATGAGTTCTCTTAGTGAGTTGTAAGCTAAGGTATGACTCATTACCAACACTCTTAAGCAAGTTAGAAACATATTTCAAAAATATAAATCCTCCTAGGGCAGTATAACTTAAGTTTACGAGTCATATGGTTTGGGTACGACTCATTTAGGCCAGTAGTACCCATACCAAAAACTTAAATTTAGTTAAACTTCTATGTTTTTAGTGGGTATGAGTTATGTTACGACTCATTATTTATGGGTACGAGTCGTAAGATATCTCATATCCACTGCAACATAGAAGTTCAATGTAAGAGTTGACTCCAAATCAAATTTCCCAAAATACCCATCTAATTTATGCAGCAATATTACTCAAATTTAATCAAAGAAACACCCTATTTAAATACCCAACCCAAGTGTAAACCCCAATTTCTATTTTAACTAAAATCTAAGAACTAGGGTATCCAAAATGCAACATATACGTAAATTCAACTCAAACCAAGCTGAAGATGTCTCACATTGATAATTCAAACTTGAAATGTAATGGGATTAAGTTTGAAAACTTACTTGAATGAGTGCAAGTGTATGTTTCCTGATTTCAATCCTTTCCCCCTAAATTTGTGCTTAGATAGATACGTGTAAGGAATTAGAGCAAGTTTATAAGTGATTCGAGTTTTTTTTGATTGAATTCGTGCGTTGGTAGCTTGAAAATAATAAAAAATAATGGTGGGTGAGGGTTTTGGATATCGAGTACCTGATGGTTTCCCCTTTTCCTTTTTAACTCAAGGGCTAGGCCAGGTTTACCCGCAACCCCGACCTGGTAAGGTTGGGTATGAGTCATATGTATGACTCGTACCTAGGATTATGGGACATTTCTTTAACTCGTATAGGCATAGAACATTACCTAGATTCTTGAGTGGATACGACTCAATGTGATGAGTCGTACCTTGAGGGTATGACTCATTTTGAGAATCGTATCCATCTAGAACCACTTACCTGATTCTAAATTTTTTTTTAAGTGCTTATAACTTGTACTCATGAGCTGTACCATCTAGATACGACTCATAAATAGTTTGTATGACCAAACTTCTTGAAATTTTCTGCCAACTTTAGTTTGCACACTAAACAAACATATTGCCCAATGAATAAGTATAGAAATATAAGTTACCTCCCATACTACGCTTGATTTAACATCAAATCACAATGTGGCTAAGTTGGGTACTCAGATTTCACCAACAAGCATCATGGGTTTCCTCCCATCCAATGCTTGATTTAACGTTGCGACACGAAGTAATTACCTTGGTTACTCATTCTTCACCAAGGTCTATCTCAAAAATAACATTTATTTCATTAGTGTTCCCCATATAGTGTTTAACTCTTTGCCCATTCACCTTGAACAAGGCTTCACCATACCGCTTCAACTCCAAAGCACCATATGGAAACACTCTTAGCACAGTAAAGGGACCATACCATCTAGACTTCAACTTACCTGGAAACAAGCAAAACCTGGTCACTTTTTTGAAGATTCTTTTCTCAGTTTTTTGATCATGATGCAACTTTATCTTTTCCTTGTAAAGTGCAGAACTTTCATATGACTGGAGTCGAAATTCATCCAAGTCATTCATACTATACATCCTTGACTTGGATGCATCTTGCCACTCAAAATTTAGATTTTTCAAATCCCAAAGTGCTTTTATTTTCAAGTTCAATAGGAAAGTGACAAGTTTTTTGATACACTAACTGATACGGTGAAGCACCAATTGGTGTCTTGAATGCTTTTCAGTAAGTCCATAATACATCATCTAACTTTTTTGACCAATCAGTCCTATTGGTATTTCTCTATTGGACACCTCAACTTGTTCACTAGTCTATGGACGATAAAGTATTGCCACCTTATGTTTTACTCCATACTTCTCAACCAGACTTTTGACTAAACGATTACAAAATATGACATTTTGTCACTAATAATAGCACG
>JAPEIP010000006.1:119363407-119378061 GCA_026120095.1 Capsicum chinense
CCTTCTTTATGTGTAAATATGCTACTATCTAGGCCTAAAGGCCTCAAGGAGTAATTCTATCTCTTACCTTTAACTTCACTTTGGGGACAAAGTAGGTTTTTAAGTATGGGGAAGGGAAATTTCTAATTTTTGACTCAATTTAATTTTTTTTAATTTTTTGTAAGATATTCTTGTGGGTGATATTTTTGATTACATGATTCAAGGGTTTTGTTTAGTAAAAGCATTATTGAATGAGTCAATTTCTACCTTTGAGACTCTTAGGCTCATGTCTTGACTCTTGTACTAATTGGCTTAAATTTGGATTCATGTTATTGTTTATTTAAGAGTCTATGATGATCCTATTAAGTTGAGCATATGCCATGTGCGTGTGAAATTTTTGTATATTCCTTCTTGCATGTGATGCCTAGAACTTTCCCAGTGTGTGCAAAGAGAAATAATGAATAAGAGTTTAAGAGATGATTTACGTATTTTTTTAATAGCCTTGTTTTATAACATCTATTTGTCCTACTCTTTGTGCATTATCTTAGTTAAACCCCATTGAATCGTTAGCTTATTTTATTTGGTAGCCTCATATAAAGCCTAATCCCCTACTTTGATAGACCATAATTTGATCCAAAAAGCTCCTAAGTTCTTTAATAAAAAATTGATTGAGTAAAGAGTTTGAGAAATTAAAGAAGCAAAAGGTGAAATTGATGCCCAAAGGTAAGGGTTAATGGTGTTTATATTTGATGTGTGGTGGTTGGAAGTGGTATAAATGGTGTTAGAAATATTCTCATGATTGTAAAAAATAAGAAAAATTTAATGTTGAAGAAATAAACAATATGCCTACCATGTGTTTATGAAAATGCTTAAAAGAGATGGGGCAAAAATAAAAGAATGGGGTAGATAAAAATGGTGTAATTTGGTTGTTGGAAATTTATTCTAATTGTATAATATAGTGTATTAAAGAACTTATAGAGGTTAGTCACTATTCCCATATAGTTCCTACCCGTCGCTTAGCCTACATTACAACCAGGAAAAGACCTATTTGATCCTAAGTTCATCATTCTGATATTAGTGGAGCATTACACTAAGGGAAGTCTTATGGTTCATCATGTGTAATTTTTGAATTCCTTGTGAGAGTGAGCGTAATTTGATTCTTGTACTCATTGTGATAAATAGCATTATTGTGAGTAATTATGGGTAACTCTCTTGTTATGAGGGGCACATGTTTTATGAATGTGAGTGATTTTTATGATGTCTTTGATTGAGCAATATGCACAAGTTTTCCACTATGTGAGTCAATTCTTGAGGCTAGGATGTTTTGGAGTTGTGTTCATGAGTTATCAAATGTGTAAATAACGTGCTTTGTATAGAAACTTGTATTCCGTGTATTCATAGTAGTCATTGTAGAACTATCTTGAATGTTTTGCATGTCGTAGAAGTGTAGTAACCTCAGATTTTTATGCTTAAAGAGTTGTTCAAGGACGAACAAGGATTTAAGTGGGGGGTGATGATCTGTGGTGGTTTTATACACTTCAGTAGCCTTATTCTAGCTTGTTTCTCCTTGTTTTCAGAGCGATTTGTGTGCTTAACGTGTTTATATTGATATAAATAAGAATTTAAGTGTCCAAGTGTATGATTACAATGTTCAAACTGTTTTCAAACAAGTTTGTTCTTAATTAAGTCATTTAAAGTTCAACTCGGAAAACTAGTTTTAGTAGCTTGAGCTAGTTGTGTGTCTAGTTGGTTTCATTGGATTCTAATGTGTTTAATTTGTTCCAAATGGTTTAAATGTGTAATTATGATAGTTACAACTTTTTTTTAATGGACAAAGTTCAATTTCATTATGTCTTGAGTCGGAATAATAATCGAAGATCATTGCGAATTTGCCTTATTTTAGCTCTTATTTTGATTCAACATTGAGGTTATTGTGTTGTTTTAATCTCTAATTTGTGGTGTGTGATTTTTTAGGAAGATTTTTGAGCTGAATATGGTGATATAATTATGATAAAAAGGGTCAAAATTCATTGAATATACACTACAAAAGGCATGAGAAAAAGGAGGGACGTTCAACACAACTAAAATTTTGGAAGCAAATTCCAGTGAGTCAACGCGATGTCAACGCATTGCATTGTTCTTGTTGACGCGATTCTTATGCTTCGCGTCGCTGATCCATGCACAAATTAAATTCTACCGACATATCTTTGGACTTTGTCTTATTTTTATTCAAATTGGTGCACGCAGTTTAAGAGGAGACTAGGGAATCTTGTGGGAATATCTTGATCCACATGCCAGATTTTTACTTTCCCACAAACACAAGAATATTTTATTATAAATAAATTACCTGGGAACATTCTCACAAAATTAATTCGGTCTAGGATTATTTTTATGGACACACCTGGACACGTGGGTGGACAACAAAATTGTGGCTGCAGTATTATTAGCTTTTAATTATTTTATTTAGCTTTTAATTTTTTATATCATGTATTAAATGATTTGAATTGTGATTATGAATATTATCGGCTAAAAATCCTTTTTCCAGGGTTAAAGTCAAGAACATGAGTACTATAGTTTTGGATTAAATTCATTTAATTTTCCTTATCGTTATTGGTTGTGTGTTTATTCTTGTTTTAATTATTTTATAGATTTATCACCCGTAAAATACATATATTGTCGACCTTTTGATTTTGGGAGAGGTAATAGGGAGGTAGAACATGGGAATAAACAAAGTTTGGTTTTTTATTCTTTTATAAAAAAAGAAATTAAACTTAGCGTCTAGGACATGGACGTACTTAGATACCTTACTTGATTCAAACGTAGGATGATAGCTTTAATTCACTTAATTAGATTATTACATCCCACTCAACGATGTAGTTGTAATGTCCATATTAGGTAAAAGATTAGAGGTTGGGAAACCATGATTATACAATTAACCCTATGAATCGACAACCAAGATAAGCAAATTAACGGAAGAAGTTCAACAACATAGTATGATTGTTTGGAGTGCATTATCCCTGGGTTTTACTCCATTGATTGTTCCAAGTACCTTTATTTACGCATTATTACTTTAGCTTTAATTTCCAATTTCCAATTTCCAAACTCTCTTTTTGTTACTCTTTCACTAAATTAATCTAAACTGTGAACTAGAATTAAATCTTTATTGAAGCAAGTCCCTGTGGGATCGATAATCAACTTTCTTTAAGGCCACTTTACAACTTGATAAGACCACGTACACTTGTGTGTGCACTTGGGCACTGTCTTTGTCTGCCTTGGCCTTCTTTTCATCCTCCTTCTCTTTGCTCCTTTTATTTTTTCTCTCTCTTTTCCTCTCGGGTATCCTTAGTCGGTACCACTATCGGGTCTAGAATATCCTAAATCTTATCAACATAGATTGTGGGCACTACCATCTCAATCACAAGGTTTAGAATCACTGGTTATTCATACAACTCTGATACAATATTTTTTATTATAGCAAACTCAGGCTTTGATCTCAGCAATATTAGGCTTCTACCCACTACCCAACTGTTGAGTAATCCTCGACTCAAAAGTATTAAGTCACCCGTGGATCTATCTATCCTAGATCACCATTTGTACATCAACCCAGGGCTTTACGCCTTTTTTTGAGGTTTCCCTTTGTTTCTAGCATACCTAATCTCAGCATTGCCTCGGTTCACATGGCCTACAAAATCATCATTAAACTAACAAGAACACTTATGTATCCATTGTCTCTACAAACTGCACCAGAGGTGGGGCACTACATGTACCCGCTATATCTGCGGTATGTATGGTCTCAATCTATCCACCCACCTCGACAGCATCAACGGTCTTAGCTATATCTTGTTGTCCATTTTTCCTAAACATATTGGCTACCATATCAGTGGCAGGACTCAACTATCTAGCCAATGGGTTGGTTGCATCTTGTATCAGCCCAAGGTCAATAATATAGGTGGCCTCGATAATCTCATCCACCCCTGGGATCTCCTGTACCCCTGCAGCCAAACAAAGCTGCATGATCATACATGGGTACGCCAGAAGTAACTTCTCACCTTGTACAACTGGATCCCTCATTTGTTGAGCTAGAAACTCCTCTATATCAAACTTGTATCTGGCTATGAGGCTTGCTATCATATTATCCTGAATCGGGCTCAACACATTATCTCTTGTGGTATGACAAAGCATGTGTAGGGCCAATGTCCTCCATACATTATCCTCAAATGTAAGTGTATTTTTCTCGATCTTCTAGGAGACCACTCTAGGTCCTCCAGCAACCAATATGACATTCTCTCTATTGGATGCTCTTCACTCCACAATCCACCAAAAGAAACCCATCTTCTCCTCCGAACCTATTTGTTTCTAAGTAATATTTCTTATCTCCTCTAATCGATAGTACATCTCCTCAGCATTTATCAGAGGTTTATAATCTGGTCCATACAAGAATCGACAAATGGTGAATGGGGAAATGTCTACCTTAACTCCCTAAATAGTCAACAATGGGACAAGATTGCCACCTTTCCACAATTAACCCTGTGGATTCTGTCTCTTAAGCTAACCCTTATATGTCGTATTGAACTCGCGTACAAGCACCTCACTAAAGTTTTCAAGTTCTCTCATCATCCACTTAAATCCATACTACTTGAAGTGCTCTTCGAACCTGGGTAACTCTTTCATCAATGTAGTTGTCAACCTCAACTACAAATACAAAACCCATTTAATCTTTCTAGTTGGGAGTCTACCCAGTCCATCAGTAAATACCTCCTGCATACTGGGGTACCCCCATTCAACAATGGGAAATGGAGCAATGTTAAGTACAAGTGGGAGGTGCTGTCTATCTATCATTGTAGCATCTACTGTTGCTGTACTATGAGCATTCTCAGAACTCACTTTTTTAAAACTATACTCCGCATTATCTGATGGTAGAGGTGTACGAAGAGAAGAAATAGTTGGGTTCTTTCTCCTTGAACCGCATAGAGGTGTGTCCTCTAGAGATGCTATCTTCTTTCCCTTGGCACCATTTTATGCCTTTAATTCAACCTTGACCTTCTGTGTGCAGTCGTATAATTCATCGTTACTTGTGGAAGACTCAGTGGCCTCAGAACTAGATGATTGTGCTCTCTTGTTTCCCTTTTTGGCCACTTGTTTGGATGAAGTTGCATTTTTAAGAGGCATTGTACCTGCAAGTACACCTTTATTAGTAAGTAAATAAGAAAAAAAAGTAAAATAAAAAAGTAAGTTGTCAATGTGCATCTATTGTTTAGGGTACGAGTAAAGGGTACCAGTTGTATCTACTAGGTACGACTCGTATGACCGAGTCATATGATACTCAGTGTATTTATGGGTGTTCATTTTCTTTCATATGAGTTCTCTTAGTGAGTTGTAAGCTAAGGTATGACTCATTACCAACACTCTTAAGCAAGTTAGAAACATATTTCAAAAATATAAATCCTCCTAGGGCAGTATAACTTAAGTTTACGAGTCATATGGTTTGGGTACGACTCATTTAGGCCAGTAGTACCCATACCAAAAACTTAAATTTAGTTAAACTTCTATGTTTTTAGTGGGTATGAGTTATGTTACGACTCATTATTTATGGGTACGAGTCGTAAGATATCTCATATCCACTGCAACATAGAAGTTCAATGTAAGAGTTGACTCCAAATCAAATTTCCCAAAATACCCATCTAATTTATGCAGCAATATTACTCAAATTTAATCAAAGAAACACCCTATTTAAATACCCAACCCAAGTGTAAACCCCAATTTCTATTTTAACTAAAATCTAAGAACTAGGGTATCCAAAATGCAACATATACGTAAATTCAACTCAAACCAAGCTGAAGATGTCTCACATTGATAATTCAAACTTGAAATGTAATGGGATTAAGTTTGAAAACTTACTTGAATGAGTGCAAGTGTATGTTTCCTGATTTCAATCCTTTCCCCCTAAATTTGTGCTTAGATAGATACGTGTAAGGAATTAGAGCAAGTTTATAAGTGATTCGAGTTTTTTTTGATTGAATTCGTGCGTTGGTAGCTTGAAAATAATAAAAAATAATGGTGGGTGAGGGTTTTGGATATCGAGTACCTGATGGTTTCCCCTTTTCCTTTTTAACTCAAGGGCTAGGCCAGGTTTACCCGCAACCCCGACCTGGTAAGGTTGGGTATGAGTCATATGTATGACTCGTACCTAGGATTATGGGACATTTCTTTAACTCGTATAGGCATAGAACATTACCTAGATTCTTGAGTGGATACGACTCAATGTGATGAGTCGTACCTTGAGGGTATGACTCATTTTGAGAATCGTATCCATCTAGAACCACTTACCTGATTCTAAATTTTTTTTTAAGTGCTTATAACTTGTACTCATGAGCTGTACCATCTAGATACGACTCATAAATAGTTTGTATGACCAAACTTCTTGAAATTTTCTGCCAACTTTAGTTTGCACACTAAACAAACATATTGCCCAATGAATAAGTATAGAAATATAAGTTACCTCCCATACTACGCTTGATTTAACATCAAATCACAATGTGGCTAAGTTGGGTACTCAGATTTCACCAACAAGCATCATGGGTTTCCTCCCATCCAATGCTTGATTTAACGTTGCGACACGAAGTAATTACCTTGGTTACTCATTCTTCACCAAGGTCTATCTCAAAAATAACATTTATTTCATTAGTGTTCCCCATATAGTGTTTAACTCTTTGCCCATTCACCTTGAACAAGGCTTCACCATACCGCTTCAACTCCAAAGCACCATATGGAAACACTCTTAGCACAGTAAAGGGACCATACCATCTAGACTTCAACTTACCTGGAAACAAGCAAAACCTGGTCACTTTTTTGAAGATTCTTTTCTCAGTTTTTTGATCATGATGCAACTTTATCTTTTCCTTGTAAAGTGCAGAACTTTCATATGACTGGAGTCGAAATTCATCCAAGTCATTCATACTATACATCCTTGACTTGGATGCATCTTGCCACTCAAAATTTAGATTTTTCAAATCCCAAAGTGCTTTTATTTTCAAGTTCAATAGGAAAGTGACAAGTTTTTTGATACACTAACTGATACGGTGAAGCACCAATTGGTGTCTTGAATGCTTTTCAGTAAGTCCATAATACATCATCTAACTTTTTTGACCAATCAGTCCTATTGGTATTTCTCTATTGGACACCTCAACTTGTTCACTAGTCTATGGACGATAAAGTATTGCCACCTTATGTTTTACTCCATACTTCTCAACCAGACTTTTGACTAAACGATTACAAAATATGACATTTTGTCACTAATAATAGCACGCGGAATACCAAACCTAGAAAAACTATGTTTTTTCATAAATCTAGTGACACTACGTGCTGCATTGTTGGGAAGCACAATTGCTTCCACCAATTTAGAAACATAATCCATAGGGACATGCATATATTCCATGACAAACGAACTCACAAAAAGACCCATAAAGTCTACACCCTATACATCAAACACTTCTAATTCTAAGATAGGAGTCATTGAACGTTCATGATGTCTAAAGATGTTACCTATTCGTTGACACTTATTAGAAGCAGAAACAAAATCATGTGCATCTTTGTAGATTGTAGGCTATTAATACCAACATTACAAGATTTTGTAGGCTATGCGGGTTCCTCCATGATGACCCCCACCTGGTGAATAATAAAAAGACTCAAGTATACTCATAATCTCTACCCTAGGTATGCATCTATGTATTATCCCATCCACACAAATTCTTAATAAATAAGGCTTATCCATAATAAATTTCCTTATCTCATGTATAAACATCTTTCTTTGCCGAAAAGAAAGATCTTTTGGGATTAGATCACTTAATAGGTATTTGCATAGTCTGCAAACCATAGAATTAGATCTTGGAAAGATGCTAATATCTACTCATCTAGAAAACTATCTTCAATATCAAGCCCATCTTTGGCATTCTTCATATATTCCTTCTCAACTCTAGACAAATGATTTGCAACTTAATTCTCAGTGTTTTCTCTGTCCTTTACCTTGAAATCACATTCTTGCAGCAATAGCACCCACCTACTAGTATAGGCTTCACATCCCTTTTCACTATTAAGTTTCACAATACTACATGATCAATGTGCACAATCACCTTAGTCCCAATCAAATAAGACCTAAGTTTCTCAAAGGAAAAAACCACCGCCAACAACTATTGTTCTGTCACGGTGTAGTTATTTTGAGTAGGATTTAGTGCCTTGCTAGCATAGTAGATGAGATGAAGGATCTTATCTTTTCATTGACCCAGTACAACCCATTAGACAAAAGCATTCACATGACACATAATCTTAAATGGCAAGGACCAGTCTGGAGATACAATGATATGGGCAGTCATCAACTTCTCTTTTAGACACTCAAAAGCCTTTAAGAATGCTTTAGTAAACTCAAATTTTACCTATTTCTTAAGAATCCTACAAAGAGGATTGGCAATCTTGGAGAAATCCTTGACAAGCCACCTATAAAATCTAGCATGACCCAAAAAGCTACGAACACCCTTCACAAAAATTGGTGGAGGTAATTTCTAAATTATTTTGATCTTTGACCTATATACTTTAATATCCCATTTTAAAATTTTTTTCCTAAGAACTATACCTTCTTTGATCATAAAATGACACTTTTCCTAATTAAATACCAAGTAACATTCATCACACCTTCTAAGAGCATTCACCAAGTGAACCAAACAGTCATTAAAAGAATCACCAATGACTGAAAAATCATCCATAAACACTTCAATATTCCACCATTTCAGAGAAGATTGATATCATACATCTCTGAAACATGGATGAAGCATTACAATATTCGTTGGGACCCAAAATTATTTGATAAGCAGTTTCCCTATAAGGAGAAAACAATTGTGATATTAGATAAAGATGTGAGAAAGTTTCGAACTAGGTTCATTGCTTGTGTAAAGGTTCAATGGAGGAATCATACTATTGAGAAAATAACTTGGGAGGTAGAGTAGACATACGCAAGATATATCCATACTTGCTCATTGGCCTAAGTACTTTTCCTTAATTAGTTGTAAATTTTGAGCTAATTGTCATTTGAGGATGATGAATGGTAAATTGGTATCTAATTTAATGATCCAAATTGTTGTTACGCTGCAATATGAGGTAAAATTTTCACCTAGTCCTTTCTTAAGCTATTTTTGAGAAATTTAGGGCTAGTCTAGTATTAGATGAATTTTAAGGGTGTACTACTTTGGGAATAACTTTGGGAAATCTTGTACTAATGTGAGATGGTGGTGATGTTTGACTTGATTGTTAGATAGGTAACAAGTTTAGAAAGCCATACAAACCTCCAACACAAAATATAGAGTTATAAGACTTTAATTATAAAGTTTACCATGGAGGGGTTGGTTCATGATGCCATAATTTATAGAATATGTTATTAGTTGAGCATAACTATAGAGGGGTCCCAAGTTTTATCCTCGAACTGCTATAGCAGAAAAAGTAACCAATGCAATAAAAAAAAGGTACTGCTACAGTAGATAACCATTTAAGTCGTGAACCACTACAACAGTAACACATAATATGTAATAGTTTTTGTAAATATAGAATATATTTTTCATTCACCACTTCCTAACAAATACAAAGCATCTCTAGGGATGACAATAATTTTTTTTGCAGAAATTAGGAGTTTTTTTTTTATCTTTGGAGGTAAGTTATTACATTCTAAACTTGAATTAAGTCTCATAATATTTGAAGTTCTTTAGAAAATGGATTCATGGTGTAATTTAAGGTTTATCCCTAATTCATAAAATTGTGTTAAAGTTGTGGGAATGAGTGTAAAATCCGTAGATTATAAACCTAGAGTATTATAAAACACTAGTCAGCATAGAATTATAGTTGTCCATGATAGTTCAAATAGATTTTATGAGGTTTCAGGGGTAGAAAACCATAAGAGGATGAAATAGGGAAAATTTATGGCTAAAATTAGTGTATTTTAATCCCCAACAGTATAGTGGAGATGAATTCTTAATATTAGTATGTAATCTTGTCGTTATAGATCTAGAATGAGTTGAATAAGAAGAAAAAGGCAAACATGTGCCTTAAAGGTGACTATGAGAAAGGATTTAAGGTAGGTTATTGTTTATTGTAGTAATTAGACTTGATTAACTTTGTGCTTATATGTGAATTGAATGTTGTGATGTCATTCAAGCAATACTTATTATTATTAATTGCAATGCATATTCACACATACTGATATTGTTGAGTTGATGATGATAGCGGTGATGTTGATATACAATCTATAATGTTCATAAGATTGGTAATGATTGTGATATTAATGAGGGTGATGATGATATTAATAAGAATTAGAAGAGTAAAATATGATGCTCACTTCTTATGTTTATATATTCATTTAAGTGCATTGAATGACCACTTAAAATCGTATGTTGTGATGCAACTTGTTGTTGAATTTGACTAAGTGCAAGTTACATGAGTATGAGTTTATATTCCCTTCTAAATTGAAATCTCATGATTCTCTATTTGTCTTTGATTATGAGTTCTATGATAATTGTTTTGCATCTATTTAATTTTCTTATTTGTATGGTGTCAAGTTGAGTCAGCCTGTGATGTCTATTAGTATGTGTTGTTGTACTTATACTATCTATACTTAAATTTTTTTGAGTGAAGAGCATGTTCTATCATTTGAGACAAGCCTTAACCTTTATCTAGCAGTTTTAGATTCAGTTTCAAGGGTGAACACCACGACAAGGAAACCTTTGAAACTTCTTATCATTGTTCACGTCCCTTGTTTTAGGACTACGACATTTATTATTTATTCCTTGTTTTGGATAACTATTTAGCTGGTAAACTTTATTTTATTTTAGATGTTCTTGTTTAGTGACTTTATATCCCGGGGATATAATAAATAGAAGTTTTCTAACTCTATTAGTTGATAAGTGCTGATGTTTGTTGATCGTTATTTGTTTACTGATTCAATCCCTTGTTGAACATGATTTAAAAAGGAGGTTAATATAAGGTCACTGTAAACGTAACACTTGAGTTGGTAAGGGTTGATTTTAGTATCATTCTCCCACCATAAGTATGGGTGGGTGGCAATTATGACCGTTTGGGTCATAATACATGAATCTAGCATCCATTGCAAGGTTGAAAGGAAGGAATAACGTGAGATTATGGTGATTATTGCTGAACTCACATGGGTACTGCAGTCACAAGAGGGAAAAGAGCTAAGAACAATAAATTATCAGTATCCAACATTAAGAGATGTAAGTAAGATTAAAAAGTAAATAAATTTTTATTCTTATTTATTAAATAACTGAAGAAATATTATTTTGCTACTTATGGTTGGTTTGGTAGTAGATCAAACCAATTGGTTGCAAGTCTATTGGAGACTGTGGAGCAATATTCTTTGTCAAACAGTGTCTCTAGTTTGTGTTGATTAGCTTAAAGAAGAGAAGATTGAGCAAATATCTGTTCCATGGGAATCCACCCCAAAGCTGGGATCTTCAATTTAACAAAACCCTAGTTACTCTACTTTAATATTTCCAATAAATCTCACTATACCTGAATAACTATTTAAATAAAATCATTAAGTTAATTTCGATAATCCCCACATTAGAACATACAACTAAGATCAAAATAGTATCATTTGAGCTACTTTGGCAACCAATTTTGCTAGAAGAATTTCAAAGTCAACTATTTTTTATGAATCAATGATTCAAACCAAGATTCAATAGTTCACATATAATTTTTACATAACTTCTACTTCCCAACCATTTAAGATAATCAAACCTAAAAGATTCAGAATTTCATTTAATCCTCCATGAAAAAATTTTCATATAAAGTTAAAAGTGAGAATTTTTCATATAACAAATCTACTGTCATTCCTTAGGTTGAAGAGATTATACAAGCATATGCATAATTTATCCATAAAATCTAAGTCTCAATAGTAAATTAAGTGAACCTAATTAATCATGATGCATTATAAGTTCCAAAACAAATAAAAATCAAAACTTTGCAACAACTCAAAATGATCACAGTAACTAAACCATGAATAGTGGGTGGCAACAGTAACCTAAATATACTGTTGGAGAAGAACACCTTAAGCAACCTCCCTCTTTTAATACCAATTTTTTCTCATACACCCTTTTTAAGAAAATAACCAATAATATCCATACCCCAAGAATAAAAATACAATCCTGAATATACCCAATACACAATTATTGGTAAAAAATATTCTCAAGAATACATTTGACACATATCCTCTTATCATTAGTAGATTGTAACTATTAGTACCCATCATCTTAGCTTCTCAATTTTGTAAAACTAACCTTAAAATAACCACAAATAAAATCTACAAATAGAATATAAAGATCCTTCCTTTATATATCCTTAAGAATTACCCTTAATTGAAAAAACCGTAGAAAAGAATCAAGTTTGTTCCTTTTTCTAACCTTTTTATAAAAATCCTAAAAAGGAAATAGAAAAATGATATATTTTTCAAATTACTATTACTTACATAAGGAAAGTAAATAAATATACAAAATCAAAATTGAGATTCTTTTGAAAACTTAAAATATATTCAAACATTGTATAAATTGGAATTAGGGTTTATAGAGAAAGAGAAGACCAAAGAGAAGAAGCTATGAGCAAAAATTACCTGTTAGATCCAAAGAGCACACCATAGAAAAGAACACATTTAGCATATGAAATTTAGAAAAGAGAAGGCTAATGTTGACTTTTATAGGTAGATAATTATAAAAAGTACACACAAAATTCTAGATGAAGTAGATAGTATGACATTATAATTAATGAAATTAACCTTAATCTTTTTAGCAATTACATTTAGCAAAGGTTTCAAATCTACCTCTTCTATTAGATAAATATAATAAAAATATAGAAATATAAAAAATAAATATTTACATAGAAATAAAATAACTAAATCCCTTTCTAACAACATTGTATGTTTTATAAAGGAAATAAACAACATCATATTTTTGTAGAAAAGGAATAAACAACTATGGGGTAAAAAGAATGAAAATAATGAATCTTAAATAGATGCAATAAGTAGAGAACAAGACACTCCTAATTAATTCCTAATTCTACAACAAATATAAAATGTTTCCACATCCTCAAATTAGCGTCCGCTCAACTATATCAGGAGCTTCCTTGAACTATAGTGACATACAAGTCATAATATTCTCATATCTTTTTCTATACCTATTTTACACAATTGAGTACACTTCTAAAACTATATTATCAACAAAATGATGTTAGTTTGATGGACAATGTAGATGTTAATATTAAGTTGTTGGAAAATTTTTTTTAAGATAAGCAAGTGAAGTTATGCTAAAGGTTAACAAACATCTATGCCTGGAGACGAAGTGCAAACATTAAAGTATAAATATGCAACACTCGAAGCCTTCTATTTCAAAGATATAGCGGGACTTTATTTTACCATAAACAAAACATATACATATTTTGAGATAAACAAAGTTCAAATCAAGTAAATACTCCAGGATATATATCTTGAAATAGTTGTTTAGAACCCATAAATTTTAAATTTTGACTCTATCTCTAGCCGGGGGTGTATTTAAGATTTAAGCTTTATGGGTTTTACGGTCTTTAAGATTGAACCATAAAAATTACTTGACATTTTAGTTATACATCAAGTGAACAACCATTTATCTAGAATTAAAAAGCTTTATGATATAAAGACCCATGTTTTTCTCTTTCTTTCTTCCATGGTAGGCCCGTCCCACATATTCATTCCTAAAAAAACTTCACTATTGATATTAATGACCTTATTTTTATTGGTACACAAGGCCGACTCTATACTAGGATGGTAAGGCATATAATTTATGCCTTAATTTTAGGAGGCTCAAAATATTACCAATTATATTAATTGGCACCTTTAGTTTTGATAAAACTAGGAAAAATAGATAGCTCAAAGAATTAAAATTAATGCAAATTACTGTAATGACCCTTTCCATCATTACAAAAAATATCTATGGTAAAAAAATGAGAAAATCTTCATCATAAGTTATAGGATCAATTATTTAGTATGATAGTGCATTGGACATATACTAAGGTCATAGAATACCCCTAACACAAAGTTAATTTTGAAGTGTTCTTGCTGATTGAGTTTCAAGCTATGTTTAAACTTGGGTTAACTTAAAATGAGTACATATCCTAAAATATAAAGATTTATGGGCTCAATTTTAACCAGATGAAATATCCTTTAGTATTATTTTCAATGCATCTGACCATGCATTAATCCACCTTCAAAGTAAAATTTTATGATTATTTTACAGAACATTGTCCAGGTTGAGAAATTATCCACTTTAGTGGTAATTGAACATTATATAAATTTATTATTGATAAGATTTTGAGTTTAGATTTTGAGTTTAAGGGGGAGTTTTTCAAACTTAGTGGACAAAAATTCTTTATTGAAGTAAGTTCTTTCATCATCATCTTTATATTTGTATCTTTCAGTGTCACGACCAAATTTCTCAGGTCATGATGACAACTACTTTAATCCATCAGTAGGTAAGCCAAACCATAGCCCAAAATAATAAGCAATGGGCTAGTTGATGCTAGTTAGGATTAATATTGACCATTAAGCATTCAAGTGGATTGTAGGTTATATAATATAAGAACTATATCATATCATA
>JAPEIP010000006.1:119378161-119407185 GCA_026120095.1 Capsicum chinense
AGAGACAAAGAGTATCCCACAATCTAATAAGGTCAGTAAAATAGAAAATACTTAAGAAAATAAGAGCACTAATAGTATTATTGTACAAATAGTCTCAAAAGGAAAGTGTTATATCCCATATTTTTGGCCTAGACTTTTAATCGTCGTTCTTACGTGTGTAAACTTTAATCCCATGATTTGTATGACAATATATTTTTTATTATCATTATGCTAGTGTGAATAATGGCTTTTAGGTGAAAAATGTTCATGGAAATCACTTAGAGCGAAGTTGAGCTAAGAGCCCTTGAATCGGTCAAATCTTTGAATTTGATTCTACCAAGGTCTACTTTAACGTGTCTAACTTTTGATACATGTGGAATTTTTTAGCTTAAGACCCACCAAATTATAGATAATTGAGTAGTTTTTCAACTATATCAATTTCGCCTTAATTTGATACCTGAGCAAAAAAGTTATGACCTTTTTTTGTGAGAGTCTGTAAGGGCAGGCGATAAGCCCACACCACAGGGGTTATTCCCTTGGGATAAGGGGGCACGCTGTGGGGGCTACTCCCTGGGATAGGGGGCATGCTGTGGAGTCTATTCCTTTGTAGTTTCAACTTATCTAGGGTCAAGGGGTACTTTGGTCCTATCCCCTCAACCCCAAACGTCTAAGGCACGAATTATAACACCTTAAAGGGCATTATTTGCGCATCTTCTTCAAATAAACTCACGTCAAAACCCTTCCCTTTCCCAAGAACAATAATCCAAGCTTCTTCTCTCAAAATCACAAGTATTCAAGCATCAATTTTAATAGTTCTTTATGAATTTGTTCAATTAAGGTATGTGGTGTTTTAAATAAGGTTAATCTTTATACATTGTGCCTAAATATATGATTTTTAAGTTTTTTTTTTAGAAACAGACCTTACCTAAGGCTCTCACCTCCCGTGGTGGTTAGGGGTTATGCCACCCCCCAGACTTATCATAAATAAATAAAAAAAAGTACAAGGAGGGGGACATAGACCTTACCTCTGATCTTATGGTGGTTCAAAGTCAACTAGACTACTGAGGCCAGTCGACTCGTCACCGTTACTAGAAATGAAACCAATATCTAAGCACTTAGAAGAGAGGACTCCTCTTAGTATTATAAAATCTAGGAAAGCATAAACAAAGGAGACTCTCCCTTACAAAGTAAAGTAAAAAATTCATACGAAAAGAACATAAAATAGCCTATCATAATGAAGCCTAGATTAAGAAGGAAAGACCGATGGTGAAACCAGCAAAAAGTACTACAAATGAGTTACCAACTCTTCTAGTACAAATTCAAAAAACTTCACGAGAACTCTTTGATTCTCTTTATCTTTCTTCTTCTAAAACTGATCATACCAAGTTTGTCAAGCACGAAATCCTCTTGTTTTTCTGGTAAATGCTGGAAACTGAAGTAGTATTGAGAAGCATCATAATTCTAACTAATTTTAGAAAAATAATAGGCTACAAAATTTTCTTCTCAGTAAGTATGTCTACAAGTAATCACCTCCAGGTGTGGCATGATTCCTTTGATATTGTTAAGATAAGTTTTATGTTTCCAAGGAGCTATAGCATGTTGCTTGATCTACTTAACAATGAGTTTCGAATCAACCTATAAAATAACCTTTGTATAACCATTTTGTAAACACCAATTGAGACCAATACTAGCTGCTTCTATTTCATCTTGATTGTTAGTTCCAAACCCAAAAGGGCTAGCATATGCAAAAATAAGATCTCCCTGATAATCTCTTACTACACCCCCAGCTCTAGTCCTGCCGGGGTTGTCAAGCGCACTACCATTTGTATTCAACTTCACCATAGAATTAGTAGCCTTAGCCCAACCAACCCCTTGCACCCTAGTTATCTGGTAGCACTCCTCCAAAAATACCACTAAGTCTTTCCAGTTTAGAGGCCAAGAGATGTAGGGAAAATTGATGATTAAAAGCATGGAAATATTCTTGAAGATTAGAAATTTCAATATAGCCAAGTTTGATGTCTTGTCTCCATATTTCACCACAATATATTCTTCCATATGTTCCAGAAAATGAATATAGGGATAGCATGAAGAACTTTCTTATAAGCTTTATTTTTATGTCCAAGGATCCACCATCTCATTATCAGATTTCTAAGAGGCAGTGTGGTGTGATTAACCCCCAAGGAATTAGAGAAAAATTGTAAGATATTTCTTGCAAAATGGACACTAATCATTATATGCTCAACTGTATCAGGTCTTTGATTATAACAACAATGGTAATCTGATGGCTCATGTCATAAAAAAGTTAAATTCTCATCAGTAAGTAATTTTCCTCTTAGTGCTCTTTAAAAAAGAAAAGAACACTTAAAAGGAACATACTTATGCCAATTATATCTGTTTGTCATCGTCTAACTTCTGTAATGTCTTATAAGGTCCGAGGCTGAAGAAACAGTGAACTTACCACTAGTAGTAGGCGTCCAAATAGGCTGGTTAACAACCCCTTCATGAAAATGAATTTGAATTTGCATGATCTGATGAACTATAACCGGAGATAGAAACTGATTGAGCCTTTCAATATCCCATTCACCTTACACCCATAGATGATTGAATTTGATGTTATAAGATCTAATAGTCTCTCATTTATAGTAATAAAGTGGACCAACACCTAGCCAATCATCCCACCAAAAAGAACAAGTACCAGATTTCAATCTCCAATAAATGTGACTTTCAATAATTTATTTGTTATGCATCATATGTTTCCAAACTAGTGAGTTACCAGTATGCCATTTCTTGATAAATGGATGAGCTCTTTGACATTACTTAGCTCTAACAAAGTTACCCTAATGGTATCTTTAGATCTAAAAATCCACCACTACTTAAATTGAAGAGCAACACAAATATCGTTGAGGTGTCTAGTACTAATACCCCCTTCTTTAGTAGGATAACTAAGATTTGTCTATGAGGACCAATGATATTTCTACTTGTTATTAGACAACCCCAAAAGAAATTAGTAAACAAGCTCAAAATTTGTTTAAGAGTAGTACTAGTAGGGACTACTGCCGATAGAATATGAATAGGAAGATACTGAAGAACATACTTAATAAGAGTTGCTCTACCCTCATAGATAAGAATTTTAGTCTACCAACCACTAATCTATGCCACTACTTTTAAGACAAACAAAAGTAATAGATGATTCTTTGTCTGCCTGTTTAGATGGGTCATCCTAGGTAAGTAATTAAACTCATCTTCTGCTTGAAACCTATTTCATGCTTGATTCTATTGATGTTACTTGGAAATGCACTTAAGTGAAGCATGAAGTGACTTTTGTCTTTGTTAATAATCAACCAAAAAACTACTCATAATCAGTAAGTACCTATATAATAAGTCTCAAACTAGCTCTTTTCCGGGATGTGAAGATTTTTACATCATCTGCAAAACTTAGATGATTAACTTGAGGAACTTTTCGCTCCCTAGTAAAACCATAATACAACTGAAAATAGTGTAAATTGTTCAGAATTCTTGAAAGAGCTTCAACTTCTAAGATAAATAAAGTCGGGGAGAGAGAGTTTCCTTGCTTTAAGCCTCTAGAAGAGTGGAAAAATCTATGTCTTGATCCATTGACTATCACCGAATACCAATTGTTGGACATGGTTCTCCAAATCATATCAATAATTCTCTCACCAAAACCCATTCTTCCGAGCACCAATTAAATAAAGGACCAAGAAACTCTATTGTAAGATTTTCTATGTCTAGTTTAGTCACAACATTACTCCTTTCATTAGGCTTCTTAATTCTATGTATGATATCTTGTGCAAGCATAATATTTTCCAAGATATTTCTTCCCTTAAAATATCTAGATTGGTAGGGAGAAATCAAGGTGGGTAGAATGGGGGCTAGTGTAAGACTAATAAGCTTAGAAATAATCTTATTAGTTAAGTTACTCAAACTTATAGGTCTGAACACAGATAATTTATTAGGATAAGCTACTTTTTGGAGTAAGATCAAATAAGTATGAGAAAAGTATTTAGGCATAATGTGACTAAAAAAGAAAGACCAGACCACTTGTAGCAAGTCATGCTCAATAATATGCCAACAAGTTTGAAAAAATTTGTCGTTCATGCCATCTGGACCTACTACAGAATGAGGGCTCATAGAGAATACAACAATCTTAAGCTCTTTTAAGGTAGGCTCTTATTGGAGCATGTAATTCTGATCATTAGTCACCAACCTGGGGATATAGTTGAGGAATTCTTCAAGAGCAACCTCCACTTTTCTAGTAAATATCCCTTAAAAATGGTCACATGCTGCAGTAGCCTTATCACTGTCACCTTGTACCCATTCTCCTTTGTCATTCTTGACTCTATGTATGAATAACTTCATCCTTCTTTCTTTGATTAAATCATGGAATTATCTATAATTAGCATCACCATCCTAGAACCATTAAAGTTGAGCTTTTTGCTTGAGAATGGACTCTTTAAGTTTCAGAAATCTGATGTATTCAATATTCAAATAATGCAAATTGATCCTATTTTGGTCAGTACTATTAAAAATCAGCTCAGCTTCTACATTTTTAACCTTCTCCTTATATTCCCTAACTTTAGCATAAATGTCAACAAATTCCTTCTTGGACCAATGACTAAGAGTATTGGCCAACCTTTTAATTTTCTGATGGAAAGACCACATAAGATGTCCCTCACTAGGACTGATCCAACAATTCTCCATAGTTTTTAGGAAAGTCTTGTTCTCTACCCAGCAATTTAAAAATCTGAAGTACTTGATGTGATTTTCTTATCTATCCTTTATTTCCAACAAAATAGGAAAATAATCTAAACCCATAGAAGAGAGATGACTATTTGTAGTGAGGGAAGTCTTCTTTAGCAAATCATTTGTGACTAAAGCTCTATCAAATATCTTCAAAACTCTAAAATTTATACCTCTCAGATTAGATTAGGTGAACTTCTGTCCACTAAAATCAATTCTGTGAGACCACAAGCTTCAATAATCCCTATAAAATCAAAACTTTTTCTCATATTATAGGGAACACCCCCAATTTTTTATCTACAATAGTTATTATGTTGAAATCACCTATAATAGACCAAGGCATATTAAGAGAAGAAAAATGCATCATTCTTTCCCAAAGAGGCCTTCTCAAACTTTCTTGGCATTTTGCATTTACAAAAGTCACCATGTAGGTTTGACTCAACCCTACATGAGTGATAACACAATTGATTTTTTCTCATCAGATTCTATAATATCACAATTAATATCATGAGTCCAAAACATCCATATCTGGCCATTATCATTGCAGGCTGCCTTGTCCATTTTTAATTGAATTCTAAAATTTTGGAGCTGAGAATTATTAGAAAAAGGTTCAAGAATAGTAATAAGAGAGAGATGATGGATATTAATAAGAGGTTTGAGTATTTCCATTGCCCAGTGGGTATTAATACCCCTGGTATTCCAAATGAGTTTTGCTAATCATAATGGACCCTTAGCCTGAGACCTAGAGAGAGCCTCCCTCTCACTGTTAGCAGATTTGCTTATACAAGTACTTATGGAGAATTTATCTTTGTGTTTGCATCCTCTTGGTGATAATCCTTGCTTATCTATGACTTACTGAATTTCCTCATGAATACCTGTATCCATAATAGGACCAAAATCTTTGATGAAGTATTCCTTGTTCTCTTCTTCTTCCTCATCTTCACTAATAGATAAATTATCATAATTAACCTCATCTTCTAAATTAATAACCCTATACTCATCTTGCATATCAGTAGGCAAATCAGGAACACCATTTAAAGTACACATCTTTTTGGAATTTGCTACAGATTGAACACTTTAAGAAGGTTTTTTTAGAACTTTTAGGCTTTGAGTAGTTCCCCTTCTGTATATCTTTCATTTTCTATGCTTCCTATTTTTTTCTTAATAGTAGCTCTTCTCTTTTTGCTTAACCTGGCTGAAGATTTATTATTAGGAGGTTTGTGTACCCCTTCAGTAGCATCAATTACATGCCTTTCAGCACCCTTCCAAGGCCCATCACTATCATATTCTGTAGCTTTATCATTCACATAAACCATACCACCTCTCTGATCTTTTGTCAATAAAAAACTATGATCATTCATTTGACTATCATGACCATTATCAGCAAGGTCCATATCAACCTTATATAAGTCTTTTTTAGGAATTTTATCAGAAGTACTATCTGCAGAAATCTAACTAGGAGCATCAAGTATTTCAGTATCAAAATCATCATCAAAAGTGGTAGAAGGAGTTTTGGAGTTTAACCCCCCTCCCTAGATACCCCTTCCTGCATGTTAGCAATCTTCTCCTACCATTATCTTCACCCCAATCAACTACAGTAGCGGTCCGAGCAAAAGCATTAAAATTATCAAAATGGCCTTTATGGAGCATTGAGTCAATGCCAGATGTGCTATGAAGGACATTTCCAGTGCTTCCAATATGTTGGTGTTGAGTTTGTTCCACCTCAAATTGATCATCTATTGAACTAATCAAATTATAAATATTTTCTTTATTATTTTTTCCATTTTTTCCACCAGCTTTAGCTCCAAATTTTGTAGGTTCCATTTGCACTTTTTTTCTAGCTTGTTTGCTTTGTGTATGCTTGGGATTTTGGTGAATGGGAACCACCTGAGAATTGCCAGAAGAAGGGAGTTGGGGTTATTGATTCTGGACTCTAGAATCAATATTACAATGTGGATTGTTTGCAGTAGAAGAAGTCATACCTAGGCATCTATTTTTTGAGATATCTTCAACATGTAAATTCTTTTGAGCAGCTATATTGGTATCATACTCCTTTCCTTGAATCTCAATAACTATGTTGTTATTGTTGGCCTGTTGAACTGTTACCTTGTTGTTGGAATTTTGGATGTTGAGATCGCCAAAATTAACCATAGAAATATGGGGTTGGGGGTGTTAATTTTGGACTTTATAATCAACATTACAATTTTGGGCTTGTTGATTAGTAAATTTAGCATTTTTACCTGTCAATTATTGCACCTAAACTTGTTAGTTTGTACCCTTTGGAGACTCTGGAGATATAGGTCTATACAGTTGTTTCATCTTACCATGATTGTGATATTGTACATTACCTTTATTTTGTTATTGTATTTACTGATACTTTTGTTATTATACCGGGTGTTGTTATTATTATTGCACCTGCTATTGGTGTTGTTGTTTTTGTCCTTGCTGTTGTAGCTGCTGTTATACCTGCTGTTGTTGTTGATTATCTCCTATTCCTTCTTCTCTGAGTTTGCCATTGATCTTGTTTCAGAGTATTTTCAACAACTTTGTTGTAATAAGGATATGGCTACTTGTTATGAACTTGCTAATCTTTCATCTATTTTTCTTTATTACTCTTAGTAATACCCTGTATTTGTCCTTGTTTTTCAACTTCTTCCAGCTCCCTTTTTTTCTTGTTTCATCATCTCTTCTCTTAATAGGGCATGCTACAGGTGTGTGACCTTGGTGTTTATAATATGCAAAATAATCAGAAACCCTTTTATATTGCACATTCTGCCACCTAACTTTACCATTTTTATCTTCATAATATCACATACATACATGATGAGGTCTATCTCTAGTGAAGTTAACTTGAATTTTAACTTTAGATATACTTCCTCTAGTCTTCTTGTAAGTTGCCATGTAAAGGAATAAGGCTTTACCAATTAGAGATAGTAAATGAGCTAAAACTTCAATACAATAGTAGTGCCATGGAAGTTCAGGTAGAGTATCCCATATAGGAACCAAAGGGGTTTCAATTTTTTGTTTAAAAGTGGGTGTCCACTGCTGTAATCTCATTATTTCCCCTTCGATATACATTGTTCCTTTTGACCACACCGTAGAGTGATCATATTCATTATTTAAATAAATATAGAGGTGTCTAGCATTGAAGTGTATCAACTTAACACTACTTTTAAGATCAGTTTGACGAATAAATTGCTTCCTAATAATATCCATCTTGGGCATGGTATTAGGAAATTTACCAATAAGTGTATATTTGCATCTCGCAGCCAACTTTTTCTCGAAATCTTTAGGTCTAAACAAAACTGCTGGCAGTCCTTGCTTGGTAGTAATTTTAGAAGGACTGATCTCAATAATGGATGCCTTCATAGCCTCTTATGCTCTAAATTTATTTACCAACGCATGAGAAATAATAGGAGCATTAGGACCAGGGACTTTGTTGTTCAAAGAATTATGTTGAGGTTGGTTTCTATTCTTTCTTTTCTGATTATTAGCCGTCTTCTCGGGTTTCTTAGTAGAACCAGTGGTTTTGGGATCATCTCTATCAGCGTTCCCAAAGTTATTAGATACCACCAAAGGAACGCTATTAGGAACATAAGAAATGAAATTAGGCATATCTATAGCATTATTATTAACATAAATAGCCCTCTCGACATTATTTTTAGAATATTTTTTCGATTCATAACACTCTTAGGCTACAACTTGTTACTTTTCTCACTAGAAATATTGCAATCAGAAGACTCACCTCAAGAATCATTCAACTTGGAACAAGAGACATCACTAATATCTTTGATATTATTTTCATTCTCTATACCTTTACCTTGCTAAATAATGTAATTTTGAGATATAATTTCCTCTAAATCTTCCTTACCAGTACTTAAATTCATTACTTTCTTCCCATTTTCACCAAGTTGATCAGTAATAGACTCTACAACCTTTGACTTCCCTGAACTAAACTCTTTTGAATTACTTCTAACACCTACAGCATTACTGGAGTCTGAATTTTCTTCTTCAAAATCCGTAACCTCAACCACATCAGTACAAGTATTAGTTTTTTGAATAGTCATTCCTTGGGGATGATTGGACGGAGCTTTTATTGAATTATTCTTCCCCATATCAGCAAAATTGGGTTGATACTGACCAAAAAAATTCACATTACTCCGGACAACTTAATCGACCAAATTCTCAATCATAGTAAGAACACAATCAGAATTTTTTTGAATAGAAATTACCTGTGAAGGATTGTTCAGCATAACTTCATTAACATTATCATGTTGCATCCCCCTAAATGTGAATTTGATTTTTGATTTGTCGGATTAGCATTTTGATATCTCTGCGCAATCTGAGCCCTAGTTTCCAAATTGTATTCTTCATGATCATCCACAATTGTGGATTTAGTTAAATTCACCTTCCCAATATCAATATTAGTATCACTACATTGACCAATTTTATTAACACTCATTTGACCCCCAATTTTCGTGTTCTGACAAATCAAATTTACTAGATTAGAACAAGTATTTGATGAGGATTTTGATATTTCAACACTCCCAGCTAGTTGTTCTCTCAAATCAAATTGGGAAATTTTAAAATTACCCATCAATTTTGCATTTTCCACAGGATTTGGCAAATTTGGCTTCAAAACCCTATTTTTCAAATTAGACTCATTAGGAATCAAACCAATTAGGGATTTTGCATTAATCACGTTCATTACCTCCCCAAAAATTGAATGACACTTGGAATTTTCAAAATCATCGAAAAAATTTGTGTCGCCGAAATCTAAAGCTTTTTTGCCAGTGTTTCCGGCACTAATTTAATCGGTAATCAAAATGGTCTGGGCGCCAAAATCTATTCTACCATTTTGTTCATTCAACTCATGAAGAATTTACTCACAAAATGAACTAATTCTTGATTTTGTAACATTCAACTGTGTCTCGGCACTTTGCTAACCATAGTTTCTCATATGTATCTGATTTAGAGTAGAATAATTAATTCCACAATTTTGAATCTCATGAATATCAGTATAAGCCTCTTGAAAAATAGCCTTTTGAACAAAACACCACTGGTCTACTGAAATAGCATCATCGATCGCTCTCTCTATTTTTTCTAGTTTCAAAGAGTTGTGGTTATAGGTTTTGATAATTTATTATTAAGGAATAAGCGCACTAATAGTATGCTCATCATAATCGTGATTCGGTGTTCGGATGAGCTCTACTGGCAGTGGTCAAGCCATTTTGGTGGAAATAGTAACGGTAAAATCAAGAGAAAAGTGAGAAATTTTTAGAGAGACAAAAAAATTCAAGAAAATAAAAATCGATGATTTTCAAGTTAAATTTATATGTTTTAAGTTAGGGTTCATTCCTAAATACTCATGTGTTGAAATCATAACATTATCATGTGATTTAAGGGATGAATGAGTATAAGAGTTGTACTTATTCATGTTTTAAACTACAAGGTTGATATTTTGTTTTGAATTTATTTACTTTGATTAAAGTATGAGTTTTTAATTCATTATGGGATTTCATATGTTCAAGATGAGTTTGATTCATGTTCTCCTTAGTATTTTGAACTCAATTCATGTCCCCATATGAGTCCAAGAAAAGTTAGGTTATCATATGCTTCAGTTTCGATTCCCCGTGTCCTATTCAAGTGCATTTCATATACTAATATCGAATTATGAATTTAGACATGTAATCATATTGTTTACTAATGTTTAACACATTCCCATGTTCAAGTTCACACTCTTCACTTACTTGGTGAAAGGTTTATGTTTTAAATCTTCAAACCATGATTTCCATACTATAGTTTTAAGCGTTAATATCATGTTTTATGAATCATTCAGTGCTGGAGGGTTATGAACACCTGATACCTAAGTGTTTTACATGATTTTGGATTTTTAAGTAATAAGTCAATAAAACCATATTTTATCATTATACTTAGTTGTTATGTTCATGTCTAGCACTATCAGTTTACATGCTTATGATTACTTCAGACTCTGTATGTATAGATGTTTTAAAAATACCATGACCTAAGATTATCTTATCGGCTTCAGTGCATGCACCGGTTAGTATTTTAGTGCCTTTCAATTGGGAGTAAGATTTGTAACTGAGTGGAAAGTGTGGGTTCCGCACATCCTACTTTCTCAGAAACTATATGCCACTGTAGGTATAGGGGTCTTTCCAGAGAGTGTTTCCCTTTGCCCAATAAGGGCTTAGTTTAATGATCACTCCAGTTCAGGTTCTATTATGATAGAAAGGATAGAACAACCCATCTTAATATGGGTTATACGTTGGACTCCATGATATCTTACATAGTCTATGTCTGTTACATGATAGCTCCCATAGTTCAGTTAATATTCAATTTATCATAATTTAAGTTTGCTTGACCAAGTAGACAGATTTCAGTATTTATTCAGTTAGTTTTACAAATTATTTTAGTTATTCAGATTATTTCAGTACTTGCTTTAATCGGTCTTGCATTTTAAGTTTTATATGTTCATATTTTTATGCTCAGTATCCATAAATGACCCTCAGTATGGTTTTATAATCTATTCAGCTTTACATAGGACTTACATACAATATCCATGTTCTACTGCTTCCTAGCTTTAGTTCTATTCATTCTACAAAAGTAAAGATTTAAGAAACTAAGTTTAGTGATTTACTAGCTTATCAGATTATGTTTTTACTCATGTTTTAAGATATTCTAGCTTTTAGTTTATTTCAGTTTCTTGGTGAGTCTACTTGCACTTAGCATGTATGTTGTAAGGTTTTATATGTAATTTCTTTACTTAATGCATTCACCCTCACTTACTCAGTACATTCCAGAAATACTGATCCACATATAGCTCTATGTGCTATGTAATCTCATAATATAGGTACCAGTTGTAGCCTACATATCATAATCAGACAATTTGTAGATTCCATCAAGCTAGTGACGAGTTCTCCTATTTCGGAGACCTTAGTCAGATGTTGTTCATGTAATTTATTTTTATTATTCATATGTATTTATTAATGGTAGTTGGAGGCATGCCTTAACTATCTATAGTTAGAATAGTAGAGGCTTTATAGATAGCCAGTGAGAGTCATGAAATGTAAATCTCAGTTCTTTCTTACGTTTTATCAGGTTGTAAACATTATCAGTATTTTATTTATCCAGATTATGTCATGATTATGTTTCCGCATAATAAATTTAGCTATTTTATTTATTCTAAATCAATAGCTCAAGTATCATGCCTGTTCATGGGTTAGCTTGGGATCACTTGTGTTTCTAAACACCATGTTACGATTAGGGGTAGTCTCGAGTTATGACAAACTTGGTATCATAGAAAAGAGTTCAAGTGTCTTAGGGAGTCTAGAAAACTATATCTAGTAGAGTCTTATGGAACGGAACAAAAATATCTGTCCTTTTTTTAAAAGGCTATAGGGCATTTAAGAAATGTTTATCTTCTTTCATGCTTTAGATCGTGTAGTAGAAGTGTTCTCTAAGAAATTTATGCAGATTCCTACGTTATACCATTTTGCCAACTCTGCCTTATCCCTGAGGCAGCAAAAGTAGCCAAGCTTAAATCGTTACATACAGAGTTTTCTCAGACAATCTCCACAGATAGTAATGCGATTGTATAAAGGCACAAAAGTACCCCATAAGTGATTTTATGTTCTAGATTTTGAAAGACTTTATTCATGTTCATGAAAATCGTGCACTAAGACAAAGTTAGATGAGACCTTAGATCCCTTCCCAGAATCCTCTGACAACATATAATCTAGAGTTAGAAGCATGAACCCAAAAGTTTAGCAGTTGTAAAGTGGGCAAAGTGTTTATCTAGATTTAATAAATTATGTACCAATAAGGATAGTTGTATGAAAGGTTAATTAGTAGGATTGAAACAATGCATGCAAGAATTTAAGTTTGTTGATTCGAAATTAAGTAGGATGGGGTGGGTGTTATTTAGAGGTGTGCCAAGGTGATATGGGATTGTAGTATTTCTATGTTTAAAAGTGTATGTGCTTAGATAGTACCCTTATGTTGATAAATGTGAAAGATTCTAGTAATATGGTATATGATGTTCTTACCAACTAAGTTATAAGCTAATAGAAAAAAGATATAGAATTCTAGATGGTGTGAATTCAGAGGGAAGTACTAGCAGCAGCTTTTACACTTTCAGGTGTAGTCTTTCAGGGTAAGTTTAGTATATATGTGTATTTTTATATCTCATAATCTAGAGTAAAATGGTTGCTGTTTAGTTTAAAGTTATTAAAGGGATCCACAGACTTAGAATGATGGCCTAAACCTGGGGGGAGGCGGGGTGATAGAACAAGTAACCAAGTAAGGCTCTCAGATTCTAGTGGTGATGCCTTTGTATTATAGAACATTAGTAAGGGAGAAGTTGAAAGACACATTCTTATCTCAGTGCAACTTTTTTTACTTCATTTATCACGACATCTACTCATACCTTACATGTCAACTCCATTGATCATAGCTCATATTAATGCACTTTCCATATAATCATGTACGCTTCCAATTCCTAGTATGAGGAGTTACATTTCACTCAATATTACGAATCATACTCCATGAATTTATGAACTCCAACTTAAGGTTATGTGACTCGTGACTCATGTAATCATGTTTTATAGTTTGTTCAATTCCAAGTACTCATGTTACACTCTTAATGATCAGTGAGATTCAGATCAAGGCATATCTGTCCTAAGGTTTGATGTCTATAATGAATTAATGGTTTTGATACTCCATTCCTTAGGCCTCAGTTAAGTGTCCAAGTTATGTATAATATTCTTTCATGTTTTAGGTACTCATGTTCTAACCTTTCTGTGACAGTAATTGTTTAGATGGGAGAGAGTAAATGTCTTATGTTGGGGAAAGATTGTTACACGCTTGTTGTATCCTCGGATATAAGAGTGAAAGATGACTGAGGTAGAATATTTGATATATGCCATGGTTAGTTGAGAATTCCATATGTGTCTTCTTTAGAATAGTGCAAGAAAATTGTTTTTGATAGGGGTTTGGTGAATATGAAAAAGATGCTTTGATAGGTGTTCGCCTAGAAATAAATATGTGGTTATAATGATAGGATTGAATGTCATGTTGGCATATAAGTGGTTGGTTGTATTGTATGCTAGTGAATTCCTAGTAAGAGGTTGAATTTAGTTAATGAAGAGGTAGGAAGAATAATTCTTGAGATGAAAAGTTGTGAAAATGCATGGGATATTGAATTAATAGTTCAGACTAGTGTTATGGTGTTATGTGTAGTACCATATGATTTTGAGTTAGGATTGATCATTGTGAGAGTGTGTAGTTCAACTTAGAATTTGGCTAGAGTAGTTATATGTGCCCATATGAAAATTTCAAGTTAAATAAATAAGCAAAGTATTCTAAAGGGCAAGTATGGTTGAGTAAGTATTTGAGTAGAGTGACTAAGCTTGGAATTTTGAAGTTTGTTTGCTTATGTCATAGTGATAGTATCCTAGCTGATGTTTGATAGGCCTATATTCCATGTTACAGTGTTATAGCCATATTAAGATTCCTTACTTAAATATCTTTATCATATCATGGCCGAGATTCTTTGCTCCTTGATGTTATTAGAACTTCTTTGAAAAGTGTTAAAGAAATACTCCAATTAAGTATAAGCTTTCAGTATAATTAAGTCGGTATAGCCAATAATTAAGTTTAGCAGTCATACAGACAAGTTCTTATAGATTTGCTTATTTCTATATAGCCTTACTATCTAAAGTTTCAGGAATATGTATATTCAATGAGGTAATTCATTCACTTCCATGCAAGTTGCGAATTCAGTTTAGTTCATGCATCATGTTTCAAATTCAGCTATGTAGTCTTGATTCAGTTCATAAGTGTTTAGTGAATGACCTCATTTTCCATGTATTTCAGCTCAAACAGTGTAGTACCCCTTGTACGATCTTAGTCTCATTATCTCATGATTCGTTCTTACATAAGTTATCACCTCGCCATTCTATGTGCATGATTTTATCATGAACACTTTGATCGAGTTCTAAACTCCAGCACGAATCAGCTCCTTATAGTAAGTAAAGTCAAGTCAGCTCAGGAATTAGTTTCATGATGAATGTTCTAACATTTTATCTCAACTACATCCTTCATTACCAAACATGTCATGTATACATCATTCCACACTCATAAGACTTCAACAAGTTCCTATCCATCATTCGAGGATGAATGATTTCATGGGGGAGATAATGTAACACCCCGCATCTTTGGGCAAGACTGTGCACCGTTGTTCCTACGTGTGTAAACTTTAATCCCATGATTTTTATGTGAATAAATATTTTATTATCATTATACTAGTGTGAAAAATACTTTTGAGGGGAAAAATGTTCATGGGAATCACTTAGAGCGAAGTTGAGATAAGAGCCCTTGTTCGGTCAAATCTTTGTATTCGATTCTACAAGGGTATATTTTTAACATGTATAACTTTTGATATATGTGGATTTTATAGTTCAAGACCAACCAAATTATAGATAATTGAGTTAGCTTTCCAACTATACAAATTTTTCCTTAATCTGATACCTGAGGAAAAAGTGATGGATTTTTTGATGAGAAGCAGTAAGGGAAGGCGATATGTCCATGCCGCGGGGGTTATTCCTCCGGGCTAAGGCAGGCGGTGTGGGGGCTGCTCCCCTGTACTAAGGGGAACGCAGTGGGATATATTCCTTCACTCTTTCAGCTTCTATAGGGACAAGGGGTACTTTGGTCTATCCCCTCAACCCCAACTGTCCAAGGCACGAATTATAACACCCTAAAAGAAATTATTGCCCATCATTTTTGAATAAAATCACGTAAAAACCCTCCCCTTTCCCAAGAACAATAACCCAATATTCTTCTCTCAAGAACACAAGGATTGAAGCTTTAATTTTAAGTTTTCTTTATGAATTCACTCAATTAAGGTATGTGGGGTTTTGGCCAAGGTTAATCTTTCAATTAAGGGATTCAAGGGTATGAATTCACTCAATTAAGGTACTAATGAGCAGAAGAGTTGTACTTATTCATGTTTTTTAACTACAAGGTTGATATTTTGTTTTGAATTTATTTACTTTGATTAAAGTATGAGTTTTTCTTTAATTATAGGATTTCACATGTTCAAGATGAGTTTGATTTATGTTCTCCTTAGTATTTTGAACTCAATTCATGTCCACATATGATTCCAAGAAAATTTAGGTCATCTCATGCTTCAAATTTTGATTTCCCATGTCCTATTCAAGGGAATTACATGTAATAATATCGAATTATGAATTAAGTTCCCATGTACAACTTCATGCTCTTCACTTACTTGGTGAGAGTTTTATGTTTTGGATCTTTGAGCCATGATTTCCATACTACAGTTTTAAGCGTTAATATCATATTTTATGAATCATTCAGTGCGATGGGTTATGAATACCCGATACCTAAATGTTTTACATGATTTCAAATTTCCAAGTAATAAGTCAGTTAAACCATATCTTATCATAATACTCAGTTGTTATGCTCATGTTGAGCACTATCAGTTTACATGCTTATGATTTCTTCAAACTCTATATGCATTTATGATTTCAAAACACCATGACATGTGCTTATCTTATTAGCTTTACTGCATGCACCAGTTAGAATTTTTGTGTCTTTTAGTTGAGAGTAGGATTTAGCACTGAGTGGAAAGTGTGGGTTAAGTGCAATCTACTTCGCGAAAAGCTATGTGCCATCGTATGTTTAGGGTCCTCTCTAGAGAGTGTTTCTCCTTGCCCAATATGGGCTCAGTTTAGTGATCACTCTAGTTCAGGCTCTACTCTGATGGAAAGGATAGAACAACTCTCCTCAATGTGGGATAGACGTTGGACTCCATGATAGCTCACATGGTTTATGTCAGTTCCATGATAGCTCCCATAGTTTCAGTCAGTATTTATTTTATCCCAGTTCATGTTTGCTTGACGAAGTAGAAAAATTTCAATATTTATTTAGTCAGTTTTACAGATATTTCAGTTATTCAGATATCAGTTATTTAGATCATTTTAGGACATGCTTTACTTGGTCTTGCATTCTCAATTTTACATGTACATGTTTTCATGCCCAGTATTCATACATGACCCTCAGTATAGTTTTACAGTATGAGAAGAGAGGATCCACTTCAGCTTTGAAAGCTCACCCAATATCTAAAATTGAGAATACACTGGATAAAATGTCAGCGGTGACAGTTATTACCTAGATCTGCATTAGAAAAAGATATAGAAGTGTAGTATGAGTACTAGAACAATGAGTACTCTATAGGCATCATCGATTGACTGAGGTAAATCGTAACAAAAAAATAATTTGATGCGAATATATTAACTAAATTCAGGGATTAAAGGACAAACCTAAATTAATACTTCAGCTGACAAATAATAAATAATAATAAAGTAGATAATATCAAAGGAATGCAAGCTAACTACAGCCCCCAAAAGATTATCCATAATATATCTTAATCTATTAGATTTCATCCCAAATCTAGCATATTACCACACCAGTACCATAATATATCTTAATATATTAGAAAAGTAAGCCTATCCTCCCTCGAGGAAGATGAACACACGAGAAAGTCCACTAAATTAGAGATTTTTAATCTCGAGAATCCTACATATGATGCCACACTGTCAAAATAATGATCTACACATTAATATAAGAATAACAATACCAATATTATATATAACTACATCGGGTCCAAAATTGAGTTAAAATCCCATATGGGACTCGCATGCAGAATCATAACTTTGAAATTATTAAAGTGTCCCTCTAGGCTCAAGGATTAATTTTCTCAAAAGTGGGTGAAATTCGAGCACAATTACTCCCTAAAATCAGCCCATTATGTATTAGGGATTTTTAGATTAAAACAGCAAAATAAATACAAAATTAAAGGAAATTTACAATAATTCTTGATGAGAAAATGTCCCACAAACTCTCTCACTCACTTCGAACATCCACATATCGATCCTCTCACTCTCTTAGCTCTCTAGATATTTTAGTGGAAGTTGAGATTTGTAAAGTGGGAGAAAAATAAGGTTTGATAGATATAATACTTCTAGGAGTCATCATAAACACCGAACCACATAGAAAATTTTTGCCTTACTCCATCTTACCATAAGTAAATATAGCCAGTCAACCACGATAACAAAGAAAAGAACTTCGTCTAGCCTAGAGGATACACTTTGTGAATGTGAATACAAGCTCACGAGCATGATGGCCTGTGAACTTGGCATTTTTAAATGCAACCAAGGTCATCCCAATAGTAATAACCAAATTGCTTGGCATTCGTGAATGCAAATGCCATTCTTATTCTGCACCAGTTGATGCTACACCAGCTAAACTTGACATTTTCCATGTTTCTAGTTGGACCTTCGAGATTCATTCGAAATCTTATGAATGAAGAGAAGATATGCTACCCTATAAAATTTAACATTCCAGACACAACAACGCAATCAAAAATTCCATCTCGGGTCATTTCAATGAAATATAGAGTACACACCTAATGGTTGTTTTAACCAAAATCGACCAATATCCCAAAATAAGTTTTGAATCCACTAGATTCTAACAAAAGGTTTAGCTAGCCTAAAATTAACATTTCGAGCCTAATTGAGCTGCCAAAATTAGCATATGAGGACGTTAATCGAAATTGTAAGATTGATACTAAGATATTACTTGTGAGAACTTAAAAGCAGGGAATTGACTCTAAAAACCAAATAAACTGCCCCATAACCAAATTGTCCGCTCCAACAAGTCATAAATGACTAAGGGTAGCTATGGAAAAGCTCTAAATAGTGAAATTAAGTGGAAATGTAGGAAATGAATTAAATTATTATTATAATCTCCACTACTAAAAGGACTTTCATCTATAGAAGTAAAGGATCCAGGTGTAACTGTAAGCTCGAATCAGTGGGGATACTAGCTTTGTATCATACTCTCAATCTCTAAGGTTTCCTTCTTGATTGGGTGGTGTATCTATTAAACCTAAACCACTATAATCTCTCTAGAGAGAAACCACATGATAACCCTAGCTAATATGAGAACTTGGTCCTCTTCGAAGGTCAACCTCTCATCCAACTATACTGAGCCCCACCGAATCACATGAGTCTTACTTAGGATATAATTCCTCAACATAGAGACATGGAAAACTATGTGAATAGATGTAAAGTCTAGGGGCAAGGCTAAATCATAAGTGACAGCGCCCAAGTGCACACACAAGTGTATGTGGTCTACCAAGTAGTAAAGTGGCCTTCAAGAAAGCCGAATGTCGATCCCACAGGGACTTGTTCTAACAACTATTCAATTATAGTTTAACTTCTATGATTAATTTGATGCAAATGTAACTGAAGAGAGTTTAGAGATTTGTAAATTGAAAGTAAAGTAAACAATGCGTAAAATAAAAGTCTTGGAATAGTCAATGGAGTAAAGTCTAGGGTTAAATCACTTCAAACAATCATACTATGTTATTGAACTTCATTTGTTAACTTGGTTATCTTGTTTGTTGATTCGTAGGGTTAATTGCATGATTATGGTCTCTCGAACTCTAATCTTTTACTTAATATGGACATTACAACTACATCATAAAGCAGGGATGCAATAATCCAATTAACTGTTTTAAAGCTATCACCTATGTTTGAATCAAGTATGGCTTCTAGGTACATCCTTGTCCTAGATGATAAGTCAAATTCTCTATTTTATAAAATAATAAAAACCCATACTTTTTCATTCTCCATGTTCTATCTCCCTATTCCCTCTCCCGAGATCAAAAAATCAATAATTGATATATTTTTTGGGTGATTAATCCATTGAATAGTTAAATCAAAGATGAACAAACAATCAAATATGGTATGAAAATTAAATGAAATTAATTCAAAACAATAGCACTCATGATCTTAGGTTTAACCTTGTAAAGGGAGTTCTTAGCCACACATAATCATAATCATTATCCAAAAGGTTAAATACATGATATAATATAAAATAAATATAAAGAAATAATAAACACCTAATTTGATAAAGTTGTAATAGCCCCCCAATACTCTAAGACATCAAAGAATGAATATAAACATGTACAATGATGTATTTATAGAAATAGGATAGGCCCAAGGCATGTTGTACAAGGAATCAACATGAAATTAAGCATGCAACGCATGATGTTCTGCATAGGTGTAAGACCCCATAAAGTTCCCTCGTAGTTTAAGCCTTATAATGTGTCAAGTGTAGTATAATTCCAGCCTTAAAAGATTGATAAGATACTTACAAAGTGATTAGTGTTTAAAACATATAGAATTACCTGAAATTTGACCTTTTTTTTTATGTAGATAATTTAATTATCTTTCCAACAATACCAATTTCGTCCAAATCCGGTATCGGGATAAGAAGTTATGGTAATTTTATTGAGAGTTGTTGGAACCACCCAGGTGCGATGGACAGGTTGACGGACCGTCGAGTGTGCGATGGACCATCGCTCGGACCGTCAGAACTAAGGCAGGAACTCCCTTATCTGGCTTAAGTGCAATGGTCAGGATAACGGATCATCAAAACTGTGATGGACCATCGCCGCTGAGGCAGTGTAGCCTCATCCTAGCCAACATGCGACGGACAATCCGACGAACCATTGAGTTTGCAATGGACCATCACTGAGACCGTCACATCGAGGCAGTGTTTTTTTTTCTGAATAACGTACGATGGATGATCTGACGGACCGTCAGACTAGCAACGGACCATCTCTTTGACCGTCACAGCTCCCGTTCAGTATTTTTAACTTATTTTAAAAAAGGGCTTTTCGAACTTTTCCACTCTTGTATCAACCAGATATATTCCAACAAAGCAAATGTCTTCATTCAACATTTAAAACACAAGAGATCTAGGATTTCTCCTCAAGATCAAATCTAAAACCCTTCTCCAAAAAATCCAAGAACTCACTATAGATTCTACAAATTTAGTTGAGATTTGAGTTCCGTAAGTTCAAGGGTTGCAATAACCCTCTTTCAAGAGTAATAAAAAGAGTTTAAAGCAAGCTTGTTCATCCAATTTCATAATCTAAGATATGTGGGGTTTCGAACAAGGGTAATCTTTCACACTTATGCCAAAAGGCTTATTTAAAGTATAATTTTTTGTAAACTATGAGGTTTTACATGAAATTGAATTAGGGTTTTTCACCCATTGTTATTGTTTGTAAGCTTTTGATGTTTTCCATGAATTGAGAGTCCAATGACATGATTTTTACATGTTTTCTTGAGAATTTGAAGTTGGGTTTATACCCTATGATTTTATTCCTTGAGAAGTTAATAATTGCAATGTTTGAGATATTGAAGTATATGAGTATGTTGAGATTTTAAGATAAATTGCTGTAAATTTCAGATTTCTATATGATTTATGAATCTATATGTTATCTATTTTGCATTTTGATGAGTCTAAAGTTGAGATTGAATTATGGGTCATTAAGCCTTACTTGAGACTTGCAATTTTATGAGCTATTATGTTATAAGCACCCATGATTTGAGTATTCTGAGATTATTGGAAAATATTTTGACTTAATAGTCATAGCATTTTTGAAATCCACTCTATTACATAAGATTAAAGATTTGATTATTGGGTTCTTATGAATCATGAGATTATTTTGAAAGTGGATTTCCATGAGATAAGTAAGATAAACTAAAGGGAGTATTATTCAGCACCGAGTTGGGTAAGTTACAATGGTTTCTTACCCTATAACTATGTGCCACCATAGGTTTGAGGTTTTGGGCCTAAGGCTAACATAATTGGGCTCGAGGCCGAGATAAGTGATCACTAAGCTGAGGTTATACTCCTTAAGAAGAGTATGACGTCTCTCCTAAACATGAGGTTTCTTTCTTAGGAGGACAAGACGTAGGACTCCCTGTAGCTCGCATGGTTTATGTCGGTTATGAGAACCTCCCTAAAGGTTTGAGATAAGTTATTTCCCTAAATTAAAGTTTTTTCACTTGAGATAGAATATTTTCCCTAAATCCTTGAAATAAGATACTTTCTAAAGTAAATAAGCAGCTTTTGAGTACTTTCCAAAGAAGGAAGTAGTTTTATCTACTAATAAGAGTTAATCATTAGTTTTTAAAACAAAGTTAAGTGATTGTGAGTTCCAATTATTGAGTTCAAAAGAGTTATAAGTTCTTGATCATTAAAGAAGTTTTACTCTCTATGAGACATATGCAGGAGTTGAAACTATTGCTTAAAGTTTCCTTTAGCCTTTGAGTAATGAGAATAAGAGAAGTGTACAGATTTCAAAGCTAAAGTATAATGACTTATGATATTTGTGTTACATGCTCCATTCTACATGATTTATGAGATTTACATTCATTACTTATTCAAGCCATGTGAATCAATACTTATTTCATGCATGATTGCATTAAAAAGTATTGATATTGTTTTATGTAAATGCATACACCCCTATATACTCAGTATATTCCCAAGTGCTGACCCATATATACGTCTATGTGCTACATTATCTTATAATTTAGGTTCAGTTGCTCAGTTTCAGCCTCATCAGTGATTTCTAAGAACCTTTATCTATATTTCTCCAGTGATGAGTCCTTATGGTTCGAGGACCTATCTTTAGACTTTTAAGTATTTGAGTTGTTGTGTCATCTCTTTTAGTTTAGTTTGAGTCAGTTGGGGACCTGTCCCAACAACTCTCTAGTTCATGGAGTAGTGGAGGCTTTGTCAGACTAGTTATTAGATTGTGGTTGCATTGAGATTTCCAGTATGGTGGCCGTTTGGATCAAGTATTTTCTTCATATTTCTTATCATTTGATATAACAGTGCTAGTGTTTGACATATTACTTCTTGAATGAGTTATTATGAGAAGCGACAGGCTCAAGGGGTTAGCTTGGGGCTACTTATAGTCCTAAGTACTGTGGGACATCCCAAGAGATGATTTTGGGTCGTTAATAACTTGGTATCAGATTCTAAGGTTTTAAAGGAGTCCTAGGGAGTTTGACAAGCCACATTGAGTTGAGTCTTGATCATTAGTGTATAGCGCGCCACATCTATATGAAAGAGGATATAAGACATTTTAGGAAAAAATTGCTTCTTTCTTTTAGATTCTATCATGCCTACGGTTGTCTCTCTCATCTAATAATTTGTGCTCTCCTATTTCAAAAAATGCCTCTCCAAGGAGCGAATGCCCACAAAAATAATAATGAGCAAACCTTGCCTGTTAATCCCTTGAATGAGACAGTGTCTCATGCTGAGTTTTGGGTGACCTTTTTGGCATTATCCCAAGTAGTCACCGCTAATGTTTGGGCCAATAACTAGGTTGCAGTTGCAAATCAACAGGGAGGTAAGGTAGCTGCGGCTAGGATTTATGATTTCATATGGATGAATTCGCCAGAGTTTTATAGGTCTAAAGCTAGCGAAGACCCACAGTTGTACCTTAAAAAGGAGACAAATATTACATAGTTGATGTATGTTTATAAGGAAGAAAATGTAGAATTGGCTTCTTATAGGTTAAAATAAATTACGTACAATTGGGTTATATCATGGAGGAAGGGTAGAGGTGAGAATGCTGCTCCTATAATTTGGAAGATGTTCCAAGATGTATTCTTGGACAAGTTCTTTCTTCTTGAGATGAGGAAAGAAAATATTTAGGTGTTAATGAACTTGAGGCAGGGCTCCATGATTGCCAAGGAGTACTGCTTAAAGTTCAACCAGTTGTCCAAGTATGCTCCTTATTTGATTTCTAACACCCGGGCTCGTATGAGCAAGTTTATGATAGGTGTTTATGGGTTGGTGCTAAAAGATTACAGAAATGTTATGCTATATAGGGATATGGATCTATCTAGGTTGATGATGAAAGAACAAAAATAGAGACGGATAAGATTAGAGAGAGAGATAGAGTGAGGGGTAACAAGAGAGCTAGATCTAAGCAGCATGAGTTTAGTCAGCCTTGGTTCCATGGAGGGAATCGCCCCTAATTTCAGTGACATCCATTTATTTCAGCATCTTCATCAGCTAGTGCTCCCATGCCTAGGGACAGGTAGGAGCAAGGGAGCAGGTATTTTATGTCTAGGTCATAGAATAGTATTGGTAGCAGGCCCTGGTATCCTCCTTGTGCTAAGTATGGTAGGGATCATCTCGTTGAGTGTTTCGCAGATGTGAGTGGTTGTTTTGGTTGAGGCAAGATGGGCTATAGACTTATAGATTACCCCCATACTAGGTAGGGGACCAGAGATGCCCGACCTCAGGCATCGGCTACTAGTGCACCAACTTCTATACCCCATCCCGCCCCTACTCAGGGCACTTTATTTAGCACTACTAGTGGTCAGTGACAGAATAGATTCTATGCCTTACCATCCCATCAGGAGTAGGAGGAATCTCCTGATGTTGTTACTGGTATGCTCCATTTTTTTCCTTGATGTTTATGTGTTGTTGGACCCCGGGTCAAGTTTCCTTTATGTGACCCTACTTGTAGCTGTGAACTTCAAAATGTGTCCCAAAAAGATCTCGGATCCTTTCCTAATTTCTGCACCAGTAGGGGAGTCAGTTGTTGCTAAATAAGTGTATAGCGATAGTCCTGTTACTATTCTTCATAGAGTCATACTTTCTGATTTGATAGAGTTAGACATGGTGGATTTTGACCTTATTCTAGGTATGGATTGTCTTCATTCTTGTTATGCATCTATAGACTATCGTACCCATGTGGTCAACTTTTAGTTTCCTGATAAACAAGTTTTTGAGTTGTTCAAGAGTTTAGTACCTCCAAAGAGTCATTTTATATCATATCTCAAAGCCAAAAAGCTAATATCCAAAGGTTTTATCTATCACATAGTTAGATTCAAAGACACTAAGTTTGAGGCTCCAACTATTCAGTCAGTCAACATTGTTAATGAGTTTCCAGATGTTTTTTCAGAAAATCTCCCAGGGGTACCTCCCAATAGAGAGATAGAATTTAGGATTGACCTTCTTCTTGACACTCGACCTATTTTTATTTCGTCATACCATATGGAAGCTACAGAGCTTAAGGAGTTGAAAGAGTAACTTAAAGATCTTTTAGACAAAGGTTTCATAAGTACCAGATTTCTCCTTGGGGCGTAACTATTTTAGCCGTGCAACAAAAAGATGGTTCTTTGCGTATGTGCAATGACTATGGTCAGCTTAATAAGATCACAATCAAAAATAAATATCCCTTTTTGATAATTGATGACCTGATTGATTAGTTGCTAGGTGCAAGTTATTTCTCTAAGTTAGACCTTAGATTCGACTATTACCAGCTTAAAGTAACAGAATGTGATATTCCAAAGATAGCATTCTAAACCCGCTATGGTCACTTTGAGTTCTAGTCATGTCATTCGAGATAACCAATTCCCCAGCAGCCTTTATGGACCTCATGAATCGAGTGTTCAAGCAATATCTTGACATATTTATCATAGTGTTCATAGATGACATCCTTGTCTACTCCCATAGTGAGCATGATCATGAAGATCACCTTATAATTATCTTGCAAACTCTTAGAGTTCACCAGTTGTTGGCCAAATTAAGTAATTTTGAATTTTTGCTAACATCAGTATCTTTTTTAGGTCATATTATTTCAGCCAAAGGCATTAGAGTTGATCCCCAAAAGATAGAAGCTATTAGAAATTGGCGTAGACCTATCAATCCATATGACATTAAAAGTTTCTTGGGTCTAATGGGCTATTACTGCCATTTTGTTGAAGGTTTCTCTTCTATGGTGTCTTCTATGACTTGGTTGACCCAAAAGAAAGTTAATCTCCAGTTATCAGATTCCTGTGAGAAGAATTTTCAAGAGTTGAAGACTCTAACTTACTTCGGACCCTGTGTTGACTTTGCCTGATGGTACAGATGGTTTTATGGTGTTTTGTGATGCCTCTAGAATTAGTTTGGGTTATGTGTTGATGCAAAGAGGTAAGGTTATAGAATATGCCTCTAGTTAGTTGAAGCCGTATTAAAAGAATAATCCAACCCATGATCTTGAGTTAGCTGCTGTGGTCTTTGCTTAGAAAATATGGAGACATAATCTTTATGGTGTCTATGTTGATGTGTTTACTAATCATAAGAGCCTGCAATATGTGTTTACTCAGAGGGAGTTAAATCTCAGACAGAGGAGGTGGTTAGAGTTGTTAAAAGTCTATGATATGAGTTTGTTGTCGCATCCGGGCAAGGCCAATGTAGTGGAGGATGCCCTTAGCAGATTATCTATAGGTAGTTTTGCTCATGTAGAGAAATGTAAGAGAGAGTTAGCTCATGATGTGCGTAGTTTGGCTAGATTGGGTGTTAGGTTACTTGATTTAGCTAAGGGAAGTACTTTGGTGCAGATTAGTTCTGAATCCTCTTTAGTTTTGAAAGTGAAGAAGAATCAAGACAGAGATCCTAGCTTGTTCAGACTGAAGGAGTCAGTTAAGGACCAAAAGGTAGAGGTTTTCTCTCAAGGGGGAGATGTCATGTTAAGATTGCAGGGTAGGTTGTGTGTTCCCTGTTTGATGATTTGAGGTAGAGGATTATGGTTAAAGCACATGGCACGCGGTATTTCTTTCATCCCGGCACCACCACGATGTACCGCAACTTACGGGAAACCTATTGGTGGAATGGTATAAAGAAGGATATAGCTGAGTTTGTAGCAAAGTATACAACGTGCCAATATGTTGAGGTAGAGAACCAAAGTCCTAGCGGTGTGATGCAAGAGTTTGGAATACCCACTTGGAAGTGGGAGGTGGTGAATATAGATTTCATGAATGGGTTACCTCTTTCACGTCGTCATCATGATTCTATTTGGGTGGTTGTAGACAGGCTGACTAAGTTCGCACATTTCTTGCTCGTGCATACATCTTATACATCTGAGGATTATGATAGATTGTATATCCAGGAGTTAGTCAGGCTATATGAAGTTTTCCTATCTATCATTTTGGATAGGGGTACTCATTTACTTCTCAATTTTGGAGGGCATTTCAGTAGGGTATTGGTACCCAAGTTCTTTTTAGTTCTACTTTTCATCCACAAATAGATGGTAGGATGAGAGGACCATTCAGACTCTAGAAGATATGCTGAGGGCGTGTTCTCTTTATTTCAAAGGTAGTTGGGATGAACATGTGCCATTGATAGAGTTTTCTTTTGACAATAGTTACCATGCTAGCACAGAGATGGCACCATTTGAGGCCTTGTATGGTAGAAGATGTAGATCACCCATAGGGTGGTTTGAAGTGGGTGAAGCTGCTGTGATTGGGCCTGATGCAGTGTTTAAAGCTATGGAGAAAGTAAAGTTGATTAGAGAAAGGTTGAAGACAACTCAGAGTCGTCAAAAGTCATATGCCTATTTGAGGAGAAGAGATCTTGAATTTGAGGAAGGTGATTTGGTGTACTTAAAGATTTCACCCATGAAAAGGGTGAAGAGGATTGGAAAAAAAGGAAATATTAGTCCCCGTTAAGTTGGTCCATATAGAGTCTTGAGCTGTGTTGCTAAATTAGCCTATGAGGTTGAGTTGCCCACAAAGTTATCAGCCGTTCATCCTATTTTTCATGTCTTCATGCTTAAAAAGCATATTGGTGATTCTGTTGTAGTAGATGCCTCAGAGAGTACTGATAGTCAGAACAGTCTTTTCTTTAATGAGATTCCTATTGAGATTCTAGATTTTCAGATGTGCAGGCTGAGGAACAAAGAGGTTCCCTTGGTCAAAGTCTTGCGGCGGAACCAATTAGTTAAGGGCGCTACTTGGGAGGCTGAAGTAGAAATGCGATTCAAGTATCCGCACCTATTTTCTGTGAGTTTAGATCAATCTGAAGGTATTATTCTTCCTTAATTCAGCTCTTCTACTCTAAAGTTAAGCTATATATCTACTCTTGGATGAGTTCTTGCAATTTCCGAGGTATTCAAGAGTTTAATTTTGGGCCTATTTAGAAAATTGCTTCAGCTATGTGTACTCTAATTTTTCGATGTTCCTAGTGTAACTAGAAACATTCGAGGGCGAATATTTCCAAGGGGGAGATATAGTAAGATCCTGCAAAGTTCCCTCGTAGTTGAAGCCTTAGAATGTGTAAACTGAAGTGTAATTCCGGGCCTAAAAGATTGAGAAGAGACTTCCCAAGTGATTGGTGTTTAAACCATATATAATTTTCTTAAATTTGACTTTTTGTATGTGTACCATCGAATTAACTTTCCAACGACACCAATTTCGTCCAAATCCGGTATCGGGGCGAGAAGTTATGGCCATTTTATTAAGAGTTGTCAGAACCGCCTAGGTGCGATGGATAGGTTGATGGACCATCGAGTGTGCGACGGACTATCACCCGGACCATCGCAACCAAGGAAGCAACTCCCTTTTTTTCTGAAGTGCGACGGCCAGGACAATGGACCGTCACTGAGATCAACACCGCTGAGGCAGTATGGCCTCATCTTGGCCAACGTAAAATGGAAGATCCGATGGACAGTCGATTTTGCAACGAACCATCGCTAAGACCATCACATCAAGGAAGTGTGTTTTTTTTCTGACCAACATACGATAGACGATCAACGGACCATTAGACTATCGACGGACCATCGCTTCGACCGTTGCATCCCCAGTTCAGTATTTTTAACTTATTTTAAAAAGGGGCTTTTCGGTCTTTTCTACTTTTTTATCAACCAGATATATTCCAATGAAGAAAATGGATACATTCATCATCTAAAACACAAGAGAGCTAGGGTTTCTCCCTCAAGATCAATATAAAATCCTTCTCCAAGAAATCCAAGAACTCACCATAGATTCTACAAATTGAGTTGAGATTTGAGTTCCACAAGTTCAAGGGTTATAAGTACCCTCCCTCAAGAGTAAGAAGAAGAGTTTCAAGTAAGCTTGTTCATCCAATTTCATAATCTAAGGTATGTATGGTTTTGAACAAGGGTAATCCTTTCACCCTTGTGCCCAAAGGCTTATTTAAACTATAATTTTGTACAAACTATGAGATTTTACATGAAATTGAATTAGGGTTTTTCACCCGTTGTTATTGGTTGCAAGCGTTTGATGTTTTCCATGAATTGAGCGTCTAATGACATGATTTTTACATGCTTTCTTGAGAAGTTGAATCTGGGTATATACCCTATGATTTTATTTCTTGAGAATTTGATAATTGAAATATTTGAGATATTGAAGTATGTGAGTATGTTGTGATTTTGAAACAAATTTCTGTAAATTTCAGATTTCTATATGATTTATGAATCTATATGTTATCTACTATACATTTTGATGAGTCTAAACTTGAGATTGTATTATGGGTCATTAAGTCCTACTTGAGACTTGCAATTTTATGAACTATTGTGC
>JAPEIP010000006.1:119408152-119422581 GCA_026120095.1 Capsicum chinense
GAAGTATGTGAGTATGTTGTGATTTTGAAACAAATTTCTGTAAATTTCAGATTTCTATATGATTTATGAATCTATATGTTATCTACTATACATTTTGATGAGTCTAAACTTGAGATTGTATTATGGGTCATTAAGTCCTACTTGAGACTTGCAATTTTATGAACTATTGTGCTATAAACACCTATGATTTGAGTATTATGAGATTATTGAGAAATGTTTTGACCTAATGGTCATAGAGTTTTGAAATCCACTCTATTACATGTGATTACATATTTGATTATTGGGTTCTTATGAACCACGAGATTATTTTGAAAATGGATTTCCATGAGATGAGCGAGATAAACTAAAGGGATTATTATTTTTCATCGAGTTTGGTAAGTTACTACATTTTCTTACCTTAGAACTATGTGCCACCATAGGTTTGAGATTTTTGACCTAAGGCCGAGATAAGGGATCACTGAGTTGAGGTTGTACTCCTTCGCAAGAGTATGACGTCTCTTCCCAACATGAGGTTTCTTCCTTAGGAGGACAAGACGTTGGACTCCATGTAGCTCGCATGGTTTATGTCAGTTATGAGAACCTCCTTAAAGGTTTGAGATAAGTTATTTACCTAAACTAAAGTATTTTTACTTGAGATAGAATGTTTTCCCAAAAGCCTTGAAATGAGATACTTTTTAAAGTAAATAAGCAGCTTTTGAGTACTTTCCAAAGAAGGAAGTAGTTCTCTTTACTAATAAGAGATGTTCATCAGTTTTTAAACAAAATTTATGTGATTTCGAGTTTCACGTATCGAGTTCAAAAGAGTTATGAGTTCTTTAGCGTTAAAGAAGTTTTACTCTCCATGAGACATATGTAGGAGTTGAAAGTATTGCTTAAAATTTTCTTTAACCTTTGAGTAATGAGAATAAAAGAAGAGTACAGATTTCAAAGCTAAAGTATAATGACTCACGAGATTTGTGTTACATGCTCTATTCGACATGATTTATGAGCTTTATATGCTATACTTATTCAAGACATGGGAATCATTACTTATTACATGCATGATTTGATTAAAGAGTATTGATATTGTTTTATGTAAATGCATACACCCCTATATACTCAGTACATTTACAAATACTGATCTACATATACGTCTATGTGCTACATTGTCTTATAAAAGAGGTTCAGGTGCTTAGTCCAAGTCTCGTAAGTGATTTTCGAGTACCTTTGTCTATATTTCTCTAGTGGTGAGTCCTCATGGTTTGAGGAACTATCTATAGACTTTTCCGTATTTGTGTGGTTATGTTATCCCTTTTAGTTTAGTTTGAGTCAGTTGGGGACCTGTCCCAACGGCTCTCTAGTTTATGGAGTAGTAGAGGCTTTGTCAGACTAGTTATCAGATTGTGGTTGCATTGAGATTTCCAGTATTATGGTCATTTTGACCAAGTATTTTCTTTGTGTTTCTTATCATTTGATATGATAGTGCTAGTGTTTATTATATTTCTTATTGAACGAGTTATTATGAGAAGCAATAGGCTCAAGTGGTTATCTTAGGGCTACTTGTAGCCCTAACCACCGTGTGACGTCCTAGGAGGTTATTTCGAGTAGTTACAATAGGAATGGAGAAAGCGACACACACTTGGATTCCCTAAAATAGAGCATGTGACATATGTAATTCACATGCCTCGACTGGAATTACACTTGTCAAATTATTCTAAGTCGAGTAATCATGCTATGGAGCAAGCATCGCATGCATATCACATGGTGCTACTGGTATTCGTCTTTACGAATTTGGTTAAATGTTGTTTGTCCCTTCTATTGTGGTTTATTTATCATGGATTTCCAGCCTTTATATCATCAATATATCACCATGATTAGCTCACAAAGCTTCCTACATAATCACCCGACGAATTAGAGACCGTTTAAGAAAAAACTTGTTTGAAAAACACGTTGAACATTGTAAGCATGTCCTTTGACACTTAAATTCTTATTTATATCAACTTAAATGCTACCAAAGTGTATGAAACCAGCTCAGATCATCACCCCACACTTAAACCCTTGTTCATCCTCAAACAACTCTTTTCACTAAGCATCAAAAGCTGAGGTGACTCCACATTTCTACTAAAACAAAGACACTCAAGTAGTATTACAATGACTATACAAAATGCAAGTTTACAATCACTAAGAGTGTGATCTATGATTGCAAGCTTAAGAACACTACCTAAAGACAACCAAGCCTCTTGAATTGACTCACCTAAGTGGCAACTCATGAATATTGCTCAATTAAAGATATCATACAAATCACCAATATTCATCAAACATATACCCTTACAGTTAGAAAGTTACCCATTATCACTCATATAAATACAAATTATAACACAATGGGTACAAGAATCATATTACGCTCATTGTCACAATAAATTCACAAGTTACACACAATGAACCATAGGCTTTCTCTAAGTATAGTGATCCACTAATTTCAAAATGATGAACTTGGGATGAATTAGGTCTTTTTCGGGTTGTAATGTTGGCTAAGGGATGGGTAGGAACTATTTTGGCTTAATAGTGACTATCTTCCCTAGGAGATTTAATTCAACACATTATGCCATTAAGACCACTCTTCAACAACCGATTTACACCATTTTTATCTACCCATATCTTTTGTTTTCACCCTATCTCATTAAGTTTAATTAACAACACTACAGCAAGAGTATACCACTCTTTTAATTTTTGCTTTTTTCACACCCATATTATGCTACATACCCCAATAATAGCCGCACTCAACATAAGAGATTTGCCTTAGTTGAGGTGCATAGTGTCCAAGAAGGACCTGGGCCAAAATAGGTTCATTGTAACACATCTGGGCTAAAATTTGGAACTTTTTCAAAAAAAATTTGCTACTACTAACCACAATTATTACACACACCAATAACTAGACTTTAGGGCATCAATTTCATCTTTTTCCCCTCTTATTTCTCAAACTCCTTACTTAATTTTATATTAAAGCACTTAGGAACTTTTGTGTAATACCCCATATTCCTAAAGCTTAACTTATCTCTAAGTACGTGAGTTATCCTATATAAAATTTATGAAATACTCAATATTTTTTAGTTTAGAGATTACCAATTCATAGGAAATTTAGCTTTCCAATGATATAAAATTTGTCCAAATTTGATACCCAGGTGAAGAGTTAGGGCAGTTATGTAAAAATAGTGGCTCACCATGATTAGTCTGCGTCGTAGTGAGTATCACGATGAGCACTCCATCGTGTTGCATTGAAGGCCATTTCATCATTTGAAAATTTCAAGGGGGTCACTGCAATTTCACTACATCACGATGAACCCCAAAACAGAAATTGCCACGATCCAGGGAGTCACTGCGATTCCATTACATTGCTGCGGATATAGCGATAATCCATTCATCTCATCGCAGTGAGTCCTTAATCTCTATTCTAGTTGTGGGATTTTAAATTCCAAGGGCAACTTAGACTTTTTCCATGACCTCGATCAGCCTTAAATACAAAATTAATCCCTAAATGGCCAAAATGTATCATTATTTACTCAATTTTCCCAAAAGTACATCATTCTCTCTCAAAAGCAAGAAATCCTAGTTTAGACATTCAAGAACAAAGCTCAAGAATTTCTCCAACAACCTTCAAGAATTAACATATCAAGGTATGTTAGGTGTTAATCTATGGGTCCCTTACACCCATAGTATCCACTAATCCATTTTCAAACTGCAAGATTGTTGAGTTATGAAATTTCATGCTTGAATTGAATTGAATTCACATTCATGTTATTGTTAGGTTTTGTCCATAGTTAAATTACAAGCTTTCATGAAATTAATCATTATATGTGTTGAATTACATGATCCTCTTGGTGAACCTGTCAAGTTTCAGGTTGATTGATGTAGCTACGATAACTATTTGTGTTAATTGTTGTACAACCTAAGCATGCAGTCCATTTGTTTGGTACAATGCCTATGTGAATGAATTAGGGCCATTATAACCTAATAGCATGTGTTACCCCTTCATTAATAAGTAGATGCCTTACAAGTGTTTGATAAAAAGTCCCTATGGATAAATTATAAACAAGTGAACAATGTCATGTTATTCAAGATTATGCTATGATTTACTTTTCAAGCTATCGACTCCTGGGTGTATTTAATACCCTATAATTTAGCTTTGTTCCTAGAGCTAGTGTCAGTTACAGAACCTCAGTGATGTCACGATCAGTAGTACTTTCAGTCAGATACAGAACTCAGTAAAACTTAGTCAGTTTACCAAATTATGGAAAACTAAGTCTCAGTCTAGTCCAATTTAGTATGCTAAGTTTAGAGTGTTCAGTTGGGAGTAAGATTCAACATTGAGTGAACCCTAGGATGGGGGCTCACTTGCTAGGAGAGGGAGTGATCCTTAGAAGGAATCCTTGTATTCCAGAACTTCATAGCCAGCGTAGTTTGAGACATCAAACCTGCCAGTCGAGGGTTGATAACGTGTTTTGACATTCCATTTAAGGGCTCCACCATTCTCATTAGAGAACATACCAGATAAGGCTAAATCTCAGCTTATCCTTACCCATGGCATAGTATTTACACCCTTCCAATTGAGGTTACAAATTGGACCCTAATTCAGTTATCTTATCTTATTTAGGGCATATTAGTTAGATGATTACCTCCCACAGTTTGTCTCAGTCTTCAGAATAGAACTTAGTCAAGTTCCACAGTATAAGGACTATCAGATACAGTCATTCAGTATTATTAACTTCTGATATCAGTTACTTAGTTATCAGAACTCAGTATTTAATTTCAGAAAAGCTTAGTTATAGTGTACACGTATATGTACAGTATTGCATACTAAGTATTTACAATAGTTTCAGTTGTCCATGTACTCTCATGTTCAGTTACTCTATACCATTCAGTTAGTTATTGTTCATGTATATGTGATACGCTCAAATTACAACTCTTCTATAAGAGTGTAAGTGGTCGCTGTCAAATATAGAACCCAACTGGGTTGGTTGTCGAATCCCACAGGAAATACTGTGTTCACTAAGTACTTGGTTGTTATTAGACTGTTGATCAAAGGTTCTAGAATAAAGGAGATTCTAATTTAAGCATGAAATAATAGTTTCAGTGTAACAGTAAAGAAATATAAGTAATAATAGTTGAATATAGAGAATAACAATCTAGGGTTATGTCCACTTTATGGTTTTTTATATCTTCTAACTGTGGGTGCTAAGAATTCATACATGCATGAACTTATAGAGAAACGTATTCTAATTCTCAATCCAAGCGTTTCTTAACCATCAAGGATTAATTAACTTTAGTTCTCTCGACTCAAAAGTGTTTACTCAATTATATGAAATCTCCAAGTTATTAATCTTGTTAAGGCATTAACGTGTGAAATAGAGGTTGGAAACCCTATTTTCTTATCTCTACTTTCTTTTCCAAATATTAACCTTTCTGTCGAACTAGTTATGTTTCAATGGTACATTCTTTATGTTTGCAACCACGAGAATTCAAGCATAATGAAGAAAGGATGATATAAGTAAATCAATGCATAATGAATTCAAAACCCATAGAAATAAATAATATGCTCCAAGGTTTCCATAACCCTAACCAATGATCTTAGCTAATCATGATCAAAACAAAAATCATCATATGTATATTCATCATACCAAAAACTAGAAGATGATCTTGGTGTGCGAATAGTGAAAACAAGAGGAAAAACGTGTTTCTCTCTCTCCCAAGCTAAGCTGCCCTTATCCTTGTTCAAAAAAACTAATACATATTAATGAATAATGAATAAAAATTCAGCATCATGTGTTTTAATAATCTCTTCTCTCCTGATTGTGTTTTAAGTCCCCCAAATAATTATAAATGACAAATTAGTCTTGGACATAGTTTCTAGATGTCACATTTGATCCAACAAGTTACTTTTCCTTTTTTGTGATTTGTCATCCACAATCCGTAGTCCCATCATGTCTTTAACTACCTCTTCAACACCTGAAATCATGCAAATCACATAGTTTAGCTCAATTACATCAAAGTAGAGTAAAAACATAATAACTAGTCACTTTGTTCTAAGAACTTTACTAAAATATGCGCAAGTTATAGGGCTTAAGAGTATAAATACACCCAAGATCACCATCCCACACTAAAAGCTTTGTTCATCCTCGAACGAATTATCCATTTACACATACACAAGATTTAAAACCCACAAAGGAAACACAAGATGCTCAAATAGGCTTACACAATGAATATGAAACAAGAAGTAGATTCATGAACCATTACTGAAGACTACCTATCCTCAAGAATAGACTCATCAAGTTGGCAAATTCATGCATACCGTTTAAGAAAAGAAATCATATAAATTACCCAACTTTTCATCAAACATGTACCGTCACAACAAAAGACTTACCCATAAATACTTACAAAAATTCAATTTCTAGCACAATGGGTCTAAGATTCAAGTTGCGCTCACTCTCACAAAGAATTCTCAAATTACAAATGATGACCATATGCTTGCCCTTAGTGCAGCGCTCCACTAATATTAGAATGTTAAGATTAGGATCATATAGGCCTTTACGGGTTGTAATGTAGGCTAAGGGATGGGTAAGAACTATTCTGGCCAGTAATAGTAACTCTCTTCCCTAAGAGCTTTAGTACAGTACATTAGACAATGAATACCAATCTCTAACAACCAATTTTCACCTCTACTAATCTTCACACATCACTTTCTTTCACCCCATTTCATAAAGCTCACTCACGTAACTGATGGCGGGAGTATTTTCCATGCTTACATCATATCATTTTGAACAACTTTTTAAGCTTTTTATTTATATATATATATATATATAAATATACCTCACTCCCAACCAATCATATGAGATTCATACACCAAAAACTATTAATTTGGGCTTCATTTTCACCTTTTTCTCCTTCTATTTACAACTCCTTATTAAAAGAAAATTTTTGCTAAAGCGTTTAGGAGATTTGGATCAAGTTGAGGTTAATCAAGGAAGGATTAGGCTACACATGAGGTTACCAAATTATAAGATAAAGTCTCAACGGAGCTAGCTAAGATTATGCACAAAGGTGGTTCAAAAGAGGGTATGAAAAATGGTTGTCAAAGAAGTGCCTAACTCATCTCCTAAGCTCATATTCTTTATTTCATTTTGCACACACACCAGCCAAGTTCTAGCATTAATTGCAACAAGGAATATACGAATACTCTCACACACACATGGAACATGCTTAACTTCAAAAAGGATTATTATAGACTCTTAACCAAACAGTTATATGACTTTACTTTAAGCTAACAATCACCACACGAATCATAAACTAGAACTTAGATATCTCAAGAGTAAAAATTTATCACATGCTTATATTATGGTGTGGCCTACTAGAACAAATTACATTCACTTGTTAGGTCCTACACATGACTAATTTTCTCTTAAGATGGTCGTCATCCATCCATCATCGAGAAAAACATTAAACTATGACTAAAAAGAAAAATAACATATACACAAAAACAAAGCAAATGCATTAAACAAACAAATTCAAAATGGAAAAATAAAATGCACTAAAGAAAAGACAAAATAGTAAGCAATATAGAAACACTTCTAGCCACCCCACACTTTAAACAAAACACTGTCCCCAATGAAAATACATAAACAAAAACCTGGCTAGTAGGACTCTTTTTCCACATCAGAGGTCATGCCACCTGCATCAAAATCATCATCAGAGTCCTCCTCACTAGATTCAGCCTCCATGTCAGAATCTAACAATTGGTGATTTTCATCCATTGGTACATTATTTTCCAATGGCTGATCAAAAGCAGTCCCCGCTATGCACATAGCTCTAGCATGGTCATTAAGTGGATAGTCATAATCCAGCTGATGTAGCTCTACACCAGTAGGAATACAGCCTTCACTCATCAGTGATGTTCAACAGTAGTAAAAATTATGCTTTGGCTGGTCTCTGGATCCTTCACCTTTGTGACATCCACTCTCTTTGGGTTCTAAGGAAACTTGTGATCCACTAATTCTACTTCAATGTTTTCCTTTTTTAAAATGGTGGTCAGCAAGCTTACAAAGCCAAATCGTGTCCTTTTTTACGTCCTTTCTCTATGCATAGAAGCACGTATCACTGCACCAATGTTGACAGAAACATCATTCATCAAAGTATAGACTAAACATACCCGATCGTGAGAGACCTTGGTGAATTGATTTCCCAGAATCAAGCTAGCATTGACTATCCTTAGCTAGATGCGAGCTTCTCTATTCAGAAAAGCATATGGGAAGGTATTGTGGCAGCCGTTTTCCTTGTGATGGAACCTCCAAGCCATAGAACTTGAACTACACAATGTATACCTGATGGATCTATAGGGACGTTTTCTATACAATTTCTTTAACCTGGAGCGATCCACGTTCGTGGTGCCCAAGAAAAAGTTGAAAAAGTTGGCCTGCAGATGTAGGATTTACCCTCGAATTTTCACTTCACTTTCGCAAGTCTTTGGGGACCAATTAGCATAAAACTCCTGAGTCCAATCTAGATTGCACTCACCCATGTATTGGAAGATAAAGTCCAGTTTTAGTTCTATGATCCCAGCAAAAATATAAGGGCAGTGCCTCTCCAAACTCTCTCTTTGAATAGGCTCTAGTGGAACATATCTATTTACTTTGTTATTCTTGTACAACTCCTGACAATCCTCTAAGACCCATTTAATACCAAAAGTACATTGAGGCACTTGAAGAGAGGATGAAGCAGATTTCTCCTTTTGTGCTCTTTTCTATCCCTTCTGAGATACGACTGCTTTATCTTTGCCCTGGTTTCCCTTGGGAGCTATATCACCTGAGTGCATCATAAAATCATGTCAGCCACACTTAATGAAACTCACTACAATTAAGAAGAGAATAGTGAACTCACCACCCTACACTTAATTTGTTAGCATAACCCAATTAAGTGGTGTTGTCGGGTACTCAGACTTTGCCAACATACATTTTGATCTTAGGTTTTGACATTATTCACATATTCTTAAAATATTTGCAACTCACAAGGTGGGTTTTATTTTTTATTTTTTAACTCACACTTTCATTCCATCAGTACTCACAGCCCACAAAAAATTGTAATTCAACTTTTCACATGGCATAACACAATTGTTTCACCAAATCAATTCTTTCACCAAACCAATTTTAGTAATTTCATTTCAATAAAGTCATTGTTGAACAAAATTATCCTTTAAAACTTACTAAATCATAATACATAGACATTGTCACATTCCTACACTTTTATCAACATTATTCTCAAAAAAATAAAATTAATTCAATACCTCAATGCCCATGATACACCATGACTCATACAAAACCATTAACAACAATTTCAGATGTCAAATTAAAATTCACAAGAATGGTGGTTTCTACAATAATGGTATTCCTCTTCCCTAAGTGTTTCAAACCACTGTTACAAAGCTATGGCAAAAGTTTAATCTATAATCCTTAAGAAATCTATTAAATATAACTATAAAGTCACAACATCTAAGTATTAAGAAGAAAAACATACCTTAAAGATGGAGGATTCAAGAAATAAAGGAAGAATTCTTGAGATTTCAAGCAAAGAAGAGGCTTGAAAGTCAGAGGATGCTGACAGGATAATTTTTTTTCATGGCTTTGGGGAAAAATAAGAGTGAATTGGAGAATTTAGGGAATGGACTCTATTTAAAGAGTGAAGTCAGGGTCGGGTCGACCAAACTAAAAGTTATATACTAAGCTGAATTTTGAAAGGTGTGTAGTGCATATCTCATCGCACATGTTTAAGTGTGCGTCGCATTAAGTATCACACAAGTGAGATAGTAGTCATATGCGTTAAGGTGTATCGCGAACAAGTTATCGCACAATTGCAAGTAGGCGGCACATGTTATCGCACAAGTTGAAGTGTGCAGTGCATAAGGAATCACACAAGTTTGGCAGTGAGCATGTGCGGAGGCTTGGGCGGCGCACATGTTATCGTACCACTTCAGGTGCGCGGTTTATATGTAATGGCCAACTTGAACCAATGAGCATGTGCAATTGGGTTGGCGTTCCACATGTTATTGCCTACATCAAGCTGTGTGGCACACATCATGCCACTCAATTTTTCCTAATATTTATCCTAAGCACATATGTTAGGTGACGACTTTACTATGTTCTACATAAACTTGGATGCCATGTACCCCATTCTCCATATAAGTCCTAACTCGAGTCACAACTCTAACACAAATTATGAATCAAGCCTTAACATTTTGGCCACTCCAACTTACCTGTGATGATTCTGACACTCCTAAATTTACCACCTTTGACATGGCGCACTTTCAACCCGAGTTTAGAACCTACCATATCTTTAGTGCTTTTATTACCTATACTTAATAAATAATAATTAAAATGATTAGAAGGGTATGTTTCCTCCCACCAAGCGCCTTAGTTTCGGTCATGGCTCAACTCTTGTTTTTTTTATTTTTATGTTGCATGTAAAAATCAAAGTAAAATCATAGGTTGCCTCCCATGTAGTTCCTGATTTATTGTCATAGTACGACTTGATTATCTTGATTACATAGACTTCATCGAGATAGATAGTACCAATACTTTTTATAGAGTCTTTTCGACCAATATAAAGTTTGACTCATTGATTGTTGACTTGTAAGATGCTTACGTATTCATTTTCAAGTTCAAATACTCCATATGAGTAGACTTGACTAACTTTAAATAGACCTGACCACTTGGATTTAAGTTTACATAGGAATAATTTAAGACTAGAGTTGAATAGAAGCACCAAGTTGCCTTTCTAGAAATCTTGTTTTTCAATCCATCGATCATAATACTTATTCATATTCTCCTTGTATAAGTCTGCTGTTTTATAAGACCCTAGATAGAATTCATCCATCTCTTTTAATTGACCTAGTCTTAGCTCTGCTGCCTTCTTTCAATCTAGATTTAATCTTTTGAGTGCCCATAAATCCTTGTGCTCCAACTCGATCGGTAAATGACATGATTTTCTATAGACTAGAAGATACGATGATATGCCAATTGGTGTCTTGAAAGTATTTCAATACACCCATAAAGCATCATCGATCTTTCGATACTAATCTTGCCTACTAGCATTCACTATTTTAGCTAAGATGGCCTTAATTTGCCGATTCGAGACCTCTACTTGCCCACTAGTTTGTGGGTGGTATGGGGTCACCACTCTATACTGTTTCACCCCATACTTCAATAAAGCCACTCGAAACACTTTTTTGTAGAAATGAGATCCTCCGTCACTTATAATAGTACGTGGTACTCCTAAGCAAGAGAAGATGTTCTTTTTGAGAATGCAACAACTCTCTTTCCTTCATTATCAGACAAGGCAATGACTTTGACCTATTTTGATACATAATCCACTGTAACTAAAATTTACTTTATTCCTTACGAGCTTACAAAAGGGCCCATGAAATCGATGCCCCAGACGTCAAATAATTCTACTTCAAGCATCTTAGTGAAAGGCATCTCATTCTTCTTGGAGATCGACCCCTGCCTCTGACATTGGTCACACTTTAGCAAAAATTCATGAGCATCCTTGAATAACGTTGGCCAATAGTATCCACTCTGCAGTACCTTTCTAGCAGTCTAGTCAGCTGCATGGTGACCTCCATCTAGGGAAGCATGAGATGATTCCAATATACACAATACATCTACTTCTGGCACACATCTCCTTATAATATTATCAACGCATCACCAAAAAAGATATGGCTTATCCCAGAAGTAGCATGTCACATCATGAAGGAATTTCTTTCTTTGATGGAAAGAAAGATTTTCTTGAATGACTTCACTTATAACATAATTTTCAAATTCAGCGTACCAAGGCATTTTCTCCATATCAGAAACTAAGGTCTCCTCATTAGGAAATGCATCATTTATCTCCATTTCATCACTAACTCTTTGCTTACCTTCCATCTTAGACTGATGAGTTGCAACTTGGTTTTTGCAACCCTTCCTATCTTTGAATTCAATGTCAAATTCTTGGAGCAGCAACACCCATCTAATCAACCTTGGTTTAGCATCCATCTTATCTATCAAATATCTCAAGGATATATGGTCATATGGACCACCACCTTGCTTCTAAGCAGGTAAGCCCTAATTTTTTCAAAAGTGTAGACTACAGTAAGAAGTTGCTATTCGGTGATGGTTTAGTTCTTTTGAGCTCCATTTAGCACTTTGCTGGTATAATGGATTGGAGGAAATGATTTGTCTTTCTTTTGTCCCAACACAGCTCCAAGGGCAACATTGCTTTCATCACACATGATCTCAAATGGTTTTGACCAGTCTAGTTAAATAATTATAGGGGCCTCAACTAGCTTCTATTTAAGGCATTCAAATACCTTCAAACAATCATCATCAAAGGATAACTTAGCTTACTTTTCCAAAAGTTTGGAAAGTGGATTTACAACGCTTAAAATGTCCCTTATAAACCTTTGGTAAAAGCCATCATGCCCAAGAAACTACGCACATCCTTCACTGAGATGGAATATGGTAGCTTCTCTATAACTTCAACCTTGGATCTATCAACCTCTATCCCTTTTTGTAAAAGTTTGTGCCCGAGAACAATGCCCTCCTTCAGCATGAAGTGGTATTTTTCCTAATTGAGCACCAAATTGAATTCCACGCACCATTGCAGAGCTCTACTCAATTTCTGCAAACACATCTCAAATGACTCTCCAACAACAGAAAAATCATCCATGAACACCTCCAGGGTTTCCTTCACCATGTATGAGAAAATAGATATCATACACTTTTAGAAGGTAGCGGGTGTGTTACATAACCCAATTGGCATCCGCTTGAATGAAAAAGTGCCATACAGGTATGTAAATGTTGTCTTCTTCTATTTTTCAGGAGCAATACAAATCTGATTATAGTTGGAATAGCCATCCGAGAAGAAATGCCACCCTCTTCCTACCAACCGATCAAGCATTTGATCTATGAAGGGCATAGGGAAGTGATCCTTTAAGGTCCATGAGTTTAGTTTGTGATATTCCATGAAAACCCTCCACCCAATCATTGGCCTGAGAAGATCTAACTCATTCTCTTTGTTTACAACAATAATCATGCCCCCTTTCTTAGGCACACATTGAATTGGGCTTACCCATTTACTATCGGAAATAGGATAAACCACTTCTGCATCTAGCCACTTAATAATCTCCTTCTTAACCACCTCTTACATCGTTGGGTTAAGTCAGAGTTGATGCTCGATGGTTCGAGTACAGTCTTCCTCAAGTTGTATCTTATTAGTACAGGTGCCAGGGAGAATGCCAATAATATCAACAATAGTCTAACCTGTTGCTCTTTTGTATGTTTGGAGCCCTCAAATAAGTACTTCCACCTACTGCTCGCCCAAATCAGCTAAAATAATCACTAGTAGCATGTTTCTATTTCCCAAAAATATGTACCTTAGATGCCCTGGCAGTTCTTTCAATTCTAACATCAGTGGCTCTTCAATGGATGGCTTAGCCGGTGGTGTTGGTTGATTAGCAAGATCGAGATCTAGCTTCTTAGGATCATAAGATTATAAACCCATTCCTATGAAAGCATAAATAGTCTCTTTTTACTCCGCTATGCCTTCATCAAACTTTATCAGCACTGCAGCTAGAGGCTCTACAACAAATTTCTCCTCTATTGGCACCTCCTTCTCATCCTTATAATATATATCAAAAATTGAGAACACACTCATTTATTTATGATTCTTCATTGATTGGCATACATCAAATCACACCACTTCATCATTCAGTCTAAATAAGATCTTATTAGCTTGCAGATCAATCAACACACTTTTGGTTACAAGAAAAGTTTGACCCAAGATTATGGGCACCTCGAAGTCCACCTCTCAATCCAGAATGACAAAATCCTCTAGAAATATGAAGCTATCCACCTTCACTAACACATCATAGAAAATACCAATAGGCTATTTTACCGACCTGTCCGCCATCACAAGTCACATATCGGTGGGTGTGGGGTCTCCCAAACCCAACTTTATACAAAAAACTACAGGCATCAGATTAATGCTCGCTTCCAGATCACATAAGGCTTTTGCAAAGTCAAGAGGTCCAATTATGTAAGGGCTAGTAAATGCTCTCAGATCTGGCTTAATAGTACCACAATGATGGATATTGTCCATCAGCTCAAAACTGGCTGACCGCTTCTTCGTGATGAGATCTTTCATTAACTTTGCATACCTGGGAATTTGATCCAATGCCTCATCCAATGAAAGATTAATCATCAACTGCTTAAGCATAGGCATGAATTTACTAAACTTAGTGTCATCAGCCTTCTTCTTCAATCGATGGGGAAATAGAGGAGGCAGTTTTAGAAGAGTGGTAACCACAACTTCAACCTTTTTTCCCTTATTTTTCTCTAACTCATTAACCTAATGACTATTGGATGGTG
>JAPEIP010000006.1:119433399-119449086 GCA_026120095.1 Capsicum chinense
AGTTCCCTTAGTCAAAGTACTGTGGCAGAATCAGTCTGTTGAGGGATCTACTTAGGAAGAAGAAGCAGATATGAGAACTAAGTATCCTCACCTCTTCTCTGCAAACTTAGATTCAGCCTATGGTAAAAGTCTTTCTTGTCTTTACTTAGTTCCATGTTCAGTTATAATTATAAACTTAGTCATCCTTGCCCATGTGTATTTAGTCATGCATTTATGAATCAGTTCAGACGTATTTATACATCAGATATGCATGCTTAGCGCAAAAATTCAGCTTACCAGTATCTTCAGTCATGTATTCCATGCATCAGATATGCATGTTCAGTATAAGAACTTAGTTTGTTAGTAGTCCAGTCACATAGTCATATCGCAGTTATGTATGTTCAGTGTGTCAGCTCTGTCTATCAGTGTTTCTCAGCTTAATCAGTCTCATTCGAGGATGAATGTTCCCAAGGGGGAGATATTGTAATACACCATATTCCTAGAGCTTAACTTAGCTCCAATGTTGTCAGTTATCTTATATAAAATTTATGAAATACTAAGTATTTTTTAGTTTAGAGCCTGCCGATTTGTAGGAAATTCAGTCAGCTTTTCAACGATATAAAATTTTCCCAATCCTATACCCACGCATAGAGTTAGAGCAGTTTATGTAAAAATAGTGGCTCACCACGATTAGGCTGCATAGCGGTGAGTTTCGTGATGAGCTATTCATTGCATCACGCTAAAGGCCATTTTGGCATATGTTAATTTCAAGAGGGTCACCGCAATTACACCATGTCACGGTGAACTCCAAAACAACAATTGTCAAGATCTGGGGAGTCAACCCAATTCCACCAAGTTGCGGTGATATAGCGATGACCCATTCACCACAACGTGGTGAGGCCTTAATTGGAATTCTAGTTGTGGGATTTTAAATACCAAGGGCAACTAACACTTTCCCTATGACCCAGATCAGCCTTAAACATGAAATTAATCCCTAAATGACAAAAATATATCATTATTCACTCAATTTTTCCCAAAGTACATAATTCTCTCTCAAAAGCAAGAAACCCTAGTTTCTAAATTCAAGAACAAATCTTAAGAATTTCTACAAGAACCATTAAGAATTAACATTCTAAGGTATGTTAGGTGTTCATTTATGGGTCCTTTCCACCCATAGAGTCCACAAATCCATTTTCCAAACTACAAGATTGTTGAGTTATGAACTTTCATGCTTGAATTGATTTGAATTCATGTTTATGTTATTGTTGGGGTTTTGTACATAATTAAATTACAAGCTTTCATAAAATTAATCATTATATGTTTTGAATTGCATATCCTCTTGATGAACCCTCAAATTTACAAGTTGATTAATGTAGCTATGATAACTATATGTGTTGATTGTTGTATAACCTAAGCGTGCTCCTATTGTGTTTGATAAAATACATATGTGAATGAATCAGTGCCATTATAACCTGATAGCAAGTGTTCCCCCAACATGAATAAGTAGATGCCTTACAAGTTTTTGATAAAAAGTCTTTATGGATGAATTATGAACAAGTGAACAATGTCATGTTTTTCAAGATTATGTTATTCTTTACTTTTTATGCTATTGAGTCCTGGGGGTATTTAATACCCAATAATGTTGATATCTGCCTAGAGCCAGTGTTTGTTACAGAACCTCAGTCATGTCATGATCAGTACTACTCTCAGTAAGTTACAGAACATTGATAAATTTTTAGTTAATCAAACTTAGGAAAACTCAGTAAACTCAGTCTTAGTCCAGTCTAGTTCAATATGCTTAGTTTAGAGTCTTTCTGTTGGGTGTAGGATTCAAAACTGAGTAAACCCAAGGATATGGGTTTACCTTCTTATAGAGGGCATGATCATTAGAAGCAATCCTTGCATTCCAGAACTACGCAGCCAGCGTAGGTTGAGATATCTGACCTGCCGTTGAAGGTTGATAAGGTGTTTTAACCTGCCATTTGAGGGTTCCACCATTTGCATTAGAGTGCCTTCCAGATGAGAGTAACTCTCAGCTTGTCCTTACTTATAGAATAGTATTGACACCCTTCCAATTAGGCTTATAGATTGGACTCCAACTCAGTTATCTTATCTTATTTAGGGCATGTCGGTTAGATGATTACCTACCATAGTTTCAGTCTCAGTCTTTAAAATAGAACTCAGTTTAGTTCTACAGTATCTGGATTGTCAGATACAGTCATTCAGTATTAGTAAATTTAGATATCTGTTACTCAGTTTTGAGAACTTAGTACTCAGTTTCAGAATAACTTAGTTACAGTAGACATATATATACACAGTATTGCATACTAAGTATTTACAGCAGTTTTAGTTATCCATGTATGATCATGTTTAGTTACTATATACCATTCAATTAGTTATTGTTCATGCATATGAACCCTTGCATTCAGCCTTGCCCCATCTAGCACACCAGTATATTCCATGTACTGATGCATACTCTTTCTTGTGCTAGGATGTTTCATATCATAGTTTCAAATGCTCAGGTTCCTGACCGCGCATAGACAGAACCAGATTTAGCTTGTCGTAGATTTATTAGTAAGTCCTCATTATTTGAAGATATTAATTTATTTTAGATTTTTAGTAGTTTTAATATTTCAGTATTTAGGGTTAATTGGAGATTAGTCCCATCAACTCCACTTTCAGGTAGTTCAGTTAGAGGCTTTTCAGATTAGTTTTCAGACAATGTTCAGTTTTACAGATTGTTATTTAAGTTGATACACTTTATCAGTATTTACAAATTTTAAACCTTATGACATTTTAGCCTATTATTCTATATTTATTTTAGTATATTATTCAGTGCTCACAGCAGATATCAATCATGGATTAGCTTGTGGTCCTTCGGGGTCATAAGCACTGTTTTGTATTCGGGGTCCATACTTGGGGCATTACAAACTTAGTATCAGAGCCTAAGGTTCAACAGTGTTCTAGGAAGCTTGAAAGCCAAATGACGTAGAGTCTTGTGCTTAGGTGTATATCGCGCCACGCTTATGGACATGAGGCTATGAGATGTTTTAGGAATAATTTCCCTTATTTTAGTATTTATTTTGGGCAAGTGAGTGTGAGCTTAATTTCAAATCTCAGTCTAATCCATTTCTTCCTTTCGGTTAAATAACATGCCTCCATAAAGGGCTAATGAAAGAAGAACCAAAAATCAGTCTGCACCCCAGCCCGTTCAGGCAGATCCTCTGAATGAACATGTTTCCCACGTAGAATTTAGAGCTACATTCACTACCCTAGCCAATTCTATTACAGCTGTAAATGAACAGCCTGTTCCATCAAAACCAGTTGCCAATACTGCTGCAGGCAATATTCGGGACTTCACTCGAATGGATCCTTCCCTATTCTCAGGATCTAAGTTAAAAGAGGATCCATAGGAGTTCCTCGATCAGGTTTTGGAAAGTCACAAACATCATGGGAGTGACTTCCAGTGAGAGTACTGAGTTAGCTACCTATTAGCTACAAGACATAGCTCATATATGGTTTAAGCAGTGAAAGGTAGACAGGGGCACAGATGCAGAGCCCATAGAGTGGGAAGAGTTTGCTACTACTTTCCTAGATAGATTCTTTCTCTTAGAGCTGAGAGAGGCCAAAATGTTAGATCATCAACCTCAGACAAGGTAGTATGAGTGTGAAGGAGTATTCCACCAAGTTAACTTGAGCTAGGTATGCTCCTCATGTAGTGGAAGATTGTAGATTAACATTGAGGAAGTTTGTATCTTAAGTGTCAAATAGTATGGTTAAAGAGTGTAGAATAATGATGTTGATAAAAGAGATAGAAATATCCAGGCTCATGGTCCATGCTCAGTAGATAGAGAAGGCTAATAATATATATATATCGAGAGAGAGGCATAACAAGAGGGGTAGAATAGGTAACTTTAATTTCAATCAGCCTAAGTCAGACGATGGTTAATGTTACCAGTTTTATCCAAGTCTTTAGTTCTAGCTCCGTCCTCAGCCAGTGCTCCAGTCCCTAAGTTTAGAAATGATAGCAAAGATGGGGCGCTAGGCTCTAAGTCTCAGGGTAGTATCAGCAGTGCTCGAACAAATCCTCTTTGTCAGACTTGTGGACAAAACCATCAGGGTATCTACAGAGCTAATAGTGATGTTTGTTTTAGATGTGGCCAGACAGGCCATAGAGTCAGAGATTATCCTCAGTCAGGTTCTCAGGTTTAGTATAATCATACTTTAGCTTAGTTCGATAGAGCAGATCAGCAGGGTGCCACTTCCAGTGCCACCACCGAGCAATACCCAAACAGGATCTATACACTCCAGTCAACACAAGATCAGGAATACTCTCCTGATGTGGTCACTGGTACGTTATAGATCTTCCATTTACATATTTATGCCTTGTTAGATCCAGGAGCTTTTTTGTCTTTTATAACTCCCTACATAGCAGTCAACTTCAAAGTCAAACCAGAAGTCTTAATAGAATCATTCTCATTCTCTACCCCAGTAGGTTAGTCTATCATAGCCTGACGGGTATACAGGAACTGTCCGATTATGATATCATTGGAAATGACTTCAGTAGACTTAATAGGATTAGAGATGGAGGATTTTTATATTATTCTCAGCATGGATTGGCTCCATTCATACTATGCCACAGTTGAATGTAGAAAAAAATCATTCATTTTTTGTCTCTAAATGAACCAGTCCTTGAATGGAGGGGGTAGTACTATAGCGCTTAAGGGTTAGTTAATTTCTTACCTTAGAGCAAGAAAAATAATATCCAAGGGATGTGTCTATTATTTCGTGTGAGTCAAGGACTCTAGTTCAAAAACTTCTAGTCTTGAGTCAGTTCCAGTAGTAAATGAATTCTTAGATGTATTTCCTGAAAATCTTCCTGGAGTTTCTCCCATTAGGGAATTTAACTTCAGAATAGATGCTCTTCCAGATACATAGCCCATATCTATTCCACCATATAAAACAATTCTAGCAGAACTCAAAGATTTAAAAGAGTAGTTAAGGGACCTTTCTAACAATGGGTTTATCAGACATAGCATTTCCCTGTGAGGTGCACCAAACTTATTCGTGCTTAAGAAAGATGGTTCTCTAAGAATATGTATAGACTACCATCAGTTCAACAAAGTTACATTTAAGAACAAGTACCACTTCCAAGAATCGATGACTTATTTGACCAACTTCAGGGTGCTAGTTACTTTTCTAAGATAGACCTCAAATCTGTCTATCATCCACTCAGGGTCGGAGGATGTGAAATTCCAAAAATTGCTTTCCAAACCTGGTATGGTCACTTTGAGTTTCTAGTTTTGTCTTTTGGTCTCAAGAATTCCCAAAGCCTTTATGGCCTTTATGAACCAAGTGTTTAATAAGTACTTAGGCATGTTCATTATAGTCTTCATCAATGACATTCTTGTCTATTCCCATAGTGTGAATGATCATACAGACCACCTCTGAATCATACTTCAGACTCTCAGAACTCATCAGTTGTTCACCAAATTTAGTAAGTGTAAATTTTGGCTAAGGTCAGTAGCATTCCTTGTTCATATTATTTTTTGTGATGGCATTAGAGTTGATCCTTAAAAGACCAAAGTGGTGAGAAACTGGCCTAGACCCATTTATCCATTAGATATTAGAAGTTTCTTGGGTTTAGCTAGCTATTACTGTTGGTTTTTTGAAAGGTTTGCATCTATTATATCCCTTATGTCCATATTAACTCTGAAGAAAGTCCAGTTTCAGTTGTCAAATTCCTGCGAGAAGAGTTTTCAAGAGTTGAAGACTCGACTCACCTCAGACCCAGTTTTGACTCTACCATATGGTTCAGATGTGTTTGTTGTGAACCGTGATGCATCTAGAGTAGGTTTGGGTTATGTCCTCATGTAGAGAGGTAAGGTCATAGCCTATGCCTCTAGATAGCTTAAGCCCATTAGAAGATTTACCCTACCTATGATCTTGAGTTAGTAGATGTTGTATTTGCCTTAAAGAATTAGAGGCACAAATTGTATGGGTGCATGTTGGTGTTTTCACAGATTATAAGAGCCTACAGTATGCCTTTTCTCAGAAAATTTGAATTTGCATGAGCGTAGATGGTTAGAGCTATTAAAGTCCTTTGAAATGAGTGTTCTGTATCATTCGGACAAAGCCAATGTAGGGGCTGATGCTCTCAGTAGATTGTCTATAGGTAGTGTTTCTCATGGTAATGATGGTAAGAAGAAGTTAGCTCAGGAAGTTCATTAATGTTCCCTTCTAGGTGTCCGCTTAGTTGATTTAGCAGAAGGTAGTGTATGGTTTCAGATTTGTTCCGAATCCTCCCTAGTTTCTGAGGAGAAGGAAAAATAGGATAGATATCCCAGTCTGGTAAAGTTGAAGGAGTATGTCAGCAGTTAAAAAGTAGAGGTTTTCTCCCAACAGAGAGATGGTGTATTGATTTGCTAAGGTCGGTTATGTATTCTAGGTGTAGCTGATATGAGGTAACGAATTCTTATAGAAGCGGCCACTAAGATGTACCACAATTTGCAAGATATCTATTGATGGAGTGGGATGAAGAAAGATGTTACAGAGTTTTTGGCTAAGTGCTCTACATGTTAACAAGTTAAGATTGAGCACCTGAAGCCTAGTACGTTCATACAGGAGTTTAGTATACCCATATGGAAATGGAAAGACGTGAACATGGATTTTGTGACGGGTTTGCCTCGTACATGTCATTAACATGATTCTATATGGATTATCATAGATAGGATGGATAAATAAGCTCATTTCTTTCTATTTCATACCTTTTATTCAGCCAAAGACTATGCAAAACTCTATATTAGAGAGTTGGTCTGGTTATACAGAGTCCCAGTATCTATCATCTCATGTAGAGGTACCCAGTTTAGCTCTCATTTATGGAAAGAATTTGAAAAGGGTATCAATACCTAAGTTCATCTCAGTACATCCTTCCACCCTCAGACAGATGGTCAAGCAGAAAGGACCATTCAGACTCTATAAGATATGGTTAGAGCATACGTTGCTGATTTTAATGGTAGTTGGGATGACCCCTTGTCTTTGATTTAATTTTCATGTAATAACAACTATTATTCTAGTATTCAGATAGCTATATTTGAATCCTTCTATGGTAGGATATATAGATCTCTAATCAGGTGGTTCGAGGTAGGTGAGGTCACAGTTGTAGGGCATGACTTAGTATGCGATGCTTTAGAGAAGGTTCAGTTAATCAGAGAAAGACTTAGGGCTTCCCAAAGCCAACAAAAACCCTATGCAGATGTGAGGATAAAGGATTGCAAGTTTAAGATTGGTGATTTTGTGTACTTGAAAATCTCTCCCATAAAAGGAGTAAAGAGGTTTGGCAAGAAGGGAAAGCTCAATCCCCGATGTGTCTGTCCTTACAGAGTTCCCTGCTATTTTTGGAAAGGTATCTTATGAGCTTAAGTTTCCTTCATATATAGCTTCAGCACATCCAGTATTCCACGTCTCCTTGCTAAAGAAATGTATTGGTGACCCAACAGTCATAGTTCCTTTAGAGGATTTAAATATTCAGAATGATCTTTCTTTTGAAGAGGTTCCAATATCGATCCTCAATTATCAAATTCTAAGACTAAGGATCAAAGAAGTTCCCTTAGTCAAAGTTCTATGGCGAAACCAGTGTGCCTAGTGTGTTACTTAGGAAGCAAAAGCAAATATGCGGACCAAGTATCCTCACCTCTTCTCCGTAAACTTAGATTCAGCCTAAGGTAACAGTCTTCCTTGTCTTTAATCAGTTCCATGTTCAGTCACAATTATAAACTTGGTATTCGTTACCATTGCATATTCAGTCATGCATTCATGAATCAGCTCAGACGTACTCATGCTTCAGATATGTATGCTTAGTACAAAAATTTATCTTACTAATAGCTTCACTCATGTATTCCATGTATGAGATATGCATGTTTAGTATAATAACTCAGTTTGTCAGTAGTCCAGTCACATAGTCATATCTCAGTTATGTATGTTCGATGTGTCAGCTCAGTCTATTAGTGTTTCTCAACTTAATCAATCTCATTAAAGGAAGAGTGTTCTCAAGGGGGAGATATTGTAATACCCCATATTCCTAGAGCTTAACTTAGATCTAATTTAATGAGTTATCTAATATAAAATTTATGAAATACTCAGTATTTTTCAGTTTAGAGCATGCCAATGCATAGAAAATTCAGTTAGCTTTCCAATGATATAAAATTTGCCCAAATTTCATACTCAAGCAAAGATTTAGGGCAGTTTATGTAAAAATAGAGGCTCACCGTGTTTATGTCATGTCACAGTGTGTATCGTGATGAGCACTCCATCGCATCGTGCTGAAGGCCATTATTACATTTTCCAATTTCTAGAGGTTCTCCACAATTGCACCGCATCGCGGTGAACCCCAAAACAACAATTGTCATGATCCAGTGAGTCACTACGATTCCACTGCATCACGATGGATATGCAATGGCCCATTTACCGTGTCACAATGAGGCCTTAATTGGCGTTCCAATTATAGGATTTTAAATGCCAAGGGCAACTTAGGCTTTTCCCAAGACCCAGATTAGCCTTAAGCTCGAAATTAAGCCCTAAATGACAAAAATATATAATTATTCACTAAATTTTCCCCAATGTACGTAATTGTCTCTCAAAATCAAGAAACCCTAGTTTAAAAATTCAAGAACAAAGCTCAAGAATTTCTCCAAAAATCTTCATGAACTGACCTTCCAAGGTATGTTAGGTGTTTATTTATGGGTCCCTTCTATCAATAGAGTCCATGAATCCATTTTCAAACTACTAGATTGTTGAGTTATGAACTTTTATGATTGAATTGAATTGAATTCATGTTCATGTTGTTGTTCAGTTTTTGTCCATAATTAAATTACAAGCTTTCGTGAAATTAATCATTATATGTGTTGAATTACATGATCCTCTTGATGAACCCTGCAATTTACATGTTGATTGATGTAGCTATGATAACTATGTTTGTTGATTGTTGTATAACCTAAGCATCCTCCCTATGTTTTTGATAAAATGCCTATGTGAATGAATTAGTGCCATTATAACATGATAGCATATGTTCCCCCTTCCTAAATAAGAAGATTCCTTACAAGTGCTTGATAAAAAGTGTCTATGGATGAATTATGAACAAGTGAACAATGTCATGTTATTGAAGATTGTGCTACGCTTTACTTTAATGCTATCGAGTACCGGGGGAATTTTATACACAACAATTTAGTTATGTGCCTAGAGCCAGTGCCAGTTACAGAACTCAGTCATGTCACTATCAGTAGTACTCTCAATCAGTTATGAAACTTAATAGAACTCAGTCATTTTACCAAACTCTGGAAAACTCAGTAAACTTAGTCTCATTCCAGTCTTATTCAGTATGCTCAGTTTAGAATCTTTAAGTTGGGAGTAGGACTCAGCACTGAGTGAACCCAAGGATGGGTACTCACCTGCCAGTAGAGGGTGTGATCCTTAGAAGCAATCCTTGCATTCCAGCACTACGTAGCCAACGTAGGTTGAGACATCAAACTTTCTAGTTGAGGGTTAATTAGGTATTTTAATGTGCCAGTTGAGGGTTCTACCATTCTCATTAGAGTACCTGCCAGATGAGGGTAACTCTTAGCTTATCCTTACCAGTGGCACAATATTGACACTCTTCCAATTGGGGTTACAAATTGGACCCCAACTCAGTTATCTTACCTTATTTACGGCACATTAGTTAGACGATTACCTCCTACAGTTTCAGTCTTAGTCTTCAGAATAGAACTCAGTTCAGTTCTACAATATCAGGACTGTCAGATACAGTAATTTAGTATTAGTAACTTTAGATATTAGTTACTCAGTTATTAAAAGAAAATCTTAGTTACAGTATACACGTATATGCAAGTATTGCATACTAGGTATTTACAGTAGTTTTAGTTGTCCATGTACTCATGTTTAGTTACTCTATATCATCCAGTCAATTATTATTCATGCATATGAACCCTTGCATTCAGCCTTACCCCATTTAGCATACCAGTAGATTCCCACGTACTGACGCATTCTCTTTCTTACGCTATGATATTTCATATCTTTGGTTTGGACACTCAGGTTCCTGACCGTGCATAGACAAATCCAGATTCAACCAGTAGTAGATTTAGCAGTGAGTTCTCACCATTTGAAGATACTATTTTATTTTAGAGTTTTCGCAGTTTTAGTATTTTAGTATTTGGGGTTAGTTGGGGTCTTGTCCCATCAACTCCACTTTCAGACAATTTAGTTAGAGGCTCTTTAGACTAGCTTTCAAATAGTGTTCAGTTTTATAGATTATTATTTTAGTTGATAAAATTTATCAATATTTGCATATTTTGACCCTTACGACATCTTAGCCTATTATTCTGCATTTATTTCTGTATATTATTTAGTGCTCACAACAGATATCATGCATGGGTTAGCTTGTGGTTCTTCGGGGTTATAAGCACTGTGTAGCATCTGGGGTACAGACTGAGGGCATTATATTTTAGATCAAATTAAGGTCCATAAAAGAAGAGATTAGGATACACATGAGTCTAACAAAGAAAATAGGCTAAAAGACCATCGGTGTTTACTAGGATTATGCAAAAAGGTAGGTAAAAAGAAGGTATAAATCGAGGCTATCATAGAAATACCTATATCATCTCCTAACCCACACTCTTTATTTTGCTTGGCACACACACCAGGAAAGTTCTAGACATCACATGTGACAAGAAATATACAAATACCTTACGTCACACATGACATATGCTCAACTCAATAGGATCATCATAGACGCTCAACCAACAATAACATGAATTCAAAATTTAAGCTAAAAAGTACAAGAGTCACAAACTTGAGCCTAAGAGTCTAAACAAGTAACAATTCACACAATCAACATAATTTTAGAACTAAAACACTTGCACCATGCAATCAAAAATAACACCAACAAGAATATCTTATACATCTTTTTAAAAATTAAACCCAAAATTAGGAATTCCCTACCTACACTTAAAAATATACTTTGTCCCTAAAGTGAACTTAAGAGTATGATATAGAAATACTCCCTGAGGCCTCTAGGCCTAGCTAGTAGCATTTTTTTGCATAAAGAAGGTTGGTGGGACCCCACACTCAGTCTTGGCAATGCTCCAAAGGTCAGGTTTTCAATACTCACACTTTCCATAAACCTGCAGCTTAATCAAAAACAAAAACAAAAACTATGTGAAAGAACAACTAAAAACTAAAAAATAAAACATACCTACTTAACTTGGGTTGCCTCGTATGAATCACCTAATTTAGTGTCGTGAAATGACCCAACTTAACAACTCAGTTGTTCTTTTTTTTCTCTTTCTGATACTTGATCTCTATCTTTTTATTCTTTTCACCCTTTTTTGGTGTGGACTGTCAAAGGTACCTGATTTTTAACCATTATCATTTTCAGGCCCATCAACCTGCATCATATCAGGTTGAGGTATTGGAGGCTTTGGCTGCTTAATAAGGATGTCAGAAATGGCCTTTGGCGGACTAGCCACCCTACACTTGTCCCGTTCAATAACATTAATCATATACAATTCTTTATATTGGGACATTATGTTGAGACCTTTGAAAACTTTAAATACTTTCTCTTTATCCTCCAACCTCATCATGAGTGTACCTTCCCACACATCAATCAACACTCTTCTGGTTGCTAAGAATGGATGCCCCAAGATGATTGGTATTTGTTCGTCTTCTTGAAAATATAGAATAATAAAGTCAACAAGAATAACAAATTTATAAACCTTTATGAGGACATTCTCAATGATTCTTTTCAGATAGGAAATGGTCTTATTTTCCATCTATAGATGCATAGTGAATGGTTTAGGCTCACCTAAACCCAATATTTTAATCAAAGATTGGGGCATCAAGCTGATACTCTCCCCTAAATCACTAAGTGCCTGAACCACCTCGTTATTGCCAATCTGTATGGGGATAGTAAACCTCCCAAGGTCCTTAAGCTCTTTCAATATCTTTTGTGCCATTATAGTGCTACGCTCTTTAGTTAGTGCTACCATTTCCATATTCTGCAACTTTATCTTACTCGCAACCACATCCCTCAAGTACTTTGCGTACTTGGGCATACCCTACAAAACATCTAGCAAAGGTAAGTTAATGTGAAGCTCTCTGAACGTGTCAAAGAACTTCTTAAACATGGTATCCTCCTTTTCTTTTATTTTCCTCTAAGGGAAAGAAATTGGCGACATCTTATTCACATATTCAGCAACTTATTCTTTCACGTACTCAAACTTTCTCAACTTTTCAGAAACTTTGTCAGTTACCTCTGGGCTAGTCAAATCTGCATCTACCTCTTTTGTTGCCTTAAGAATTTTTCTTTGAAGCTCTCTACCACTTCTCAAAGTGATTTCAATGACTTGTTTAGGATTTTTTGTATCTCTCGACAACCCACCTTGAGGCCTGGCATTTAGCACCTGTTGTAACTGCCTCAACTGCAACTGTAAGATTCTCTGTGTTGCTTGCTTATTTTTTACATCTGCAGCTAACAGTGTTTGTTTAGATAGAACCTTCTTCATCATCTCTTCCAAGTTGTTAGTTGACTAAATTGGTTGAGCCTGCGGATGTTGAATTTGGTGTTGTTGAATGTTCCAAGGCTGAGTCTGCCACTTCAAGTTGTAGGCATTACTATAATTTGGCTTTTGATCATTGCCCACATATATTATCGATTATAGATTTGAAGCACACATAGAAGCTGCATGGATGCTATTACCATAGACGTATTGAATGTTGTGGTAGGCAGTACAGCTCTCAATTTCGGGCTACCAAACTGAGTGTTTCTCATAATTTCCAATGCCACAACCTAAGCTGATAACGCTATGAATTGGTCTACCTCCAATATACCTACAATTATTTTAATGGCACTTCTAGAATCTGAGTGCCACTCTAACTTATGCTATGTGGTTCAATAAATTTTACAACTCATCATAAATTAGCTCCATGGCTTTACAACCAAATCTTTGTATTGTGATTAAGTGCTTCTACAAAAGTATGAGCAAATACCTTATTGGACTATTGGTGATGTGGACAGTCCTGAAGAAGTGCCTTAATGCACTCCCAATCATGATATATATTCTCATCTAGCTTTTGTTTGAAGCACACTAGCTTAATGCGAAGTCTCGTAGTCTTACCAGACGGGAAAAACCGAATAATGAATTTTCTAGCCATGTCATCCCATGAGGTGATTGAGTTTGTTGGTTCCATATTCAATCACTTTTTTTCTTCCCTAATCAGTTAAAAGAGGAATAGTGTCATCCTTATATAGTGTACATTCACAACCGTAAGAATGAATGTGTCACTAATTTCCAGAAAATTTTGCAAGTGGACTTGTGGATCTTCATGTGAAAGCACTGTGAACTATCCACTACTAATCAGAAGTTGTACCATATTGTGTTTTATCTCAAAATTACTTCCAACTTCTAGTTTCTAAAATAGGGAGGTCAAATTGGTTAGAAATGGGATTGCCACTTCTCTGACTGTCTTGCGGGTGGCTTGTTCTCAGCCATGATGGAAGGATTCTCTTGGGTTTCTATGATTTGAGGAATTCTAGGGATAAGGTTTGATTTACTCCTATGTTGATGGAAAAGTTGCTCAGGTTCAGAACTTGGTTCAACCAAGTTCTAATCCCTTGCCATCTTACTACTCTATAAACCTTCTTCCTGCAAGTACAAAACCAAGCATAAAAACACTAGAGAAATATAAGACTAAAACTAAAAATTAACCGTTGACAATTGCTAGTCCCCAGCAACGGTTCCAAAAATTAAATACCGCACACGCAAGTGTACGTGGTCTACAAAGTAGTAAAGTGGCCTTCAAGAAAGCTGAATATTGATCCCGCGGGGACTTATACCAACAACTATTCAATTCTAGTTTAACTTCTACAATTAATTTTATGCAAAGGTAACCAAAGAGAGTTTTGATATTTATTAATTGCAAGCAAAGTAAACAATGCATAAAATAAAAGTCTTGGAATAATCAATGGAGTAAAGACTAGGGTTAAAGCACTTCGAACAATCATACAATGTTATTGAACTTCATTTGTTAACTTGCTTATCTTGAATTTTGATTCGTAGGGTTAGTTACATGATTATGGTCTCCCGACCTCTAATCTTCTACATAATATGGACATTACAACTACATCATTGAGCGGAGATGCAATAATCCAATTAAGTGTTTTAAATCTATCATCCTATGTTAGAATCAAGTACAACTTCTAGGTACATCCCTTTCCTAGATTCTAAGGCAAATTCTATATTTCATAAAAGAATAAAAACACTTTTTTATCTCCACGTTCTATCTCATTATTCTCTCCCGATATCACAAGGTCGAAAATTAATATATATTTTTCAGGTAATTAATCAATCAAATAGTTAAATCAAAGATGAACAAACAACCAAATATGATAAAAAAATTTAAAAAACTTAATTCAAAATAATAGTACTCATGTTCTAGGCTTTAACCCCAAAAATGGAGTTCTTAGCCACTCATAGTCACAATCATGATCCAAAAGGTTGAATATATGATATTATCTAAAAGAAAGGTAAATAAATAATAAAAACCTAATTAGATGAAGTTGTAGGGGCCCTCCAATTCTCCAAGACATCCAAGAATGAATAAAAACGTGTACAATGATGTATTTATAGCAATAGGGTAAGCCCAAGCCATGTTGGACAAGGAATCAGCGTGAAAGTGAGCACTAAAATGGAGCATGCAACACATATTATTCTGCATAGGAATGGAGCATGAGACACACACTTGGATTCCCTGAAATAGAGCATGTAACGCATGCTATTTTCATGCCTCTACTGGAATGAAACTTCTTAAATTACTCTAAGGTGAGTAAGCATGCTATTGAGCAAGAGTCGCAAGCATATCGCATGATGCTATTGGAATTCATCTTCATGAATTTGGTTTATTTTTGATCTTCCCTTGTATTGTGGTGTATTTCCCATGGATTTCAATCCTTTATATCATTAATATATCACCATAATTAGATCAAAAAGTTTCCTAGATAATCACAACATGAATTAGACATCATTTAATAACAAAATTGTTTGACAAACATGTTGAACATTGTAAGCACATCCTTTGAGACTTAAATGCTTATTTATATCAATATTAACATGTTAAGCACTCAATTTACTCTCAAATTAAGGTGAAACAAGCTAGAATAATTCTACCAAAGTGTATAAAACCACCCGAAATCAAAAGCTACCTATATAATTGTCTGAAGTTTCTCAAATGGACAAATATACTTGGGGCTAAGATTTCCCATCTTCCCGAACCTCATTATGACCTTCATGGGATGCAGTCATAGGAAAAAGACGATCACCAACCCCAAACCTCAAGGCATGAAGTCTATAGTTAGTATAAATCTTCTGCCTACACTGAGCTGCCTTAAACCAATTCTAAATAAGCCAAACTCTACCAATGACTCATGAAGAAAGTAAGTACCATAGTGCCCGACCTTAGAGGTCTCAGAAAAGTATATTTGAGATTGACAAAGCCTATACATAATAATGTAAATAAAACCATCTTCCTAAATGAAAGCTATTATTAATGGTAAACTCCAGAAGGATATGTGCTACTCTCACTAACCTCTAAAATACATAACATGTGCGAGGAGCATATCCTTAAGAACTTGAATACTAAGCTTCAACTGCTTGTTGTTCA
>JAPEIP010000006.1:119449186-119467013 GCA_026120095.1 Capsicum chinense
TCCTCCTTTTCTTTTATTTTCCTCTAAGGGAAAGAAATTGGCGACATCTTATTCACATATTCAGCAACTTATTCTTTCACGTACTCAAACTTTCTCAACTTTTCAGAAACTTTGTCAGTTACCTCTGGGCTAGTCAAATCTGCATCTACCTCTTTTGTTGCCTTAAGAATTTTTCTTTGAAGCTCTCTACCACTTCTCAAAGTGATTTCAATGACTTGTTTAGGATTTTTTGTATCTCTCGACAACCCACCTTGAGGCCTGGCATTTAGCACCTGTTGTAACTGCCTCAACTGCAACTGTAAGATTCTCTGTGTTGCTTGCTTATTTTTTACATCTGCAGCTAACAGTGTTTGTTTAGATAGAACCTTCTTCATCATCTCTTCCAAGTTGTTAGTTGACTAAATTGGTTGAGCCTGCGGATGTTGAATTTGGTGTTGTTGAATGTTCCAAGGCTGAGTCTGCCACTTCAAGTTGTAGGCATTACTATAATTTGGCTTTTGATCATTGCCCACATATATTATCGATTATAGATTTGAAGCACACATAGAAGCTGCATGGATGCTATTACCATAGACGTATTGAATGTTGTGGTAGGCAGTACAGCTCTCAATTTCGGGCTACCAAACTGAGTGTTTCTCATAATTTCCAATGCCACAACCTAAGCTGATAACGCTATGAATTGGTCTACCTCCAATATACCTACAATTATTTTAATGGCACTTCTAGAATCTGAGTGCCACTCTAACTTATGCTATGTGGTTCAATAAATTTTACAACTCATCATAAATTAGCTCCATGGCTTTACAACCAAATCTTTGTATTGTGATTAAGTGCTTCTACAAAAGTATGAGCAAATACCTTATTGGACTATTGGTGATGTGGACAGTCCTGAAGAAGTGCCTTAATGCACTCCCAATCATGATATATATTCTCATCTAGCTTTTGTTTGAAGCACACTAGCTTAATGCGAAGTCTCGTAGTCTTACCAGACGGGAAAAACCGAATAATGAATTTTCTAGCCATGTCATCCCATGAGGTGATTGAGTTTGTTGGTTCCATATTCAATCACTTTTTTTCTTCCCTAATCAGTTAAAAGAGGAATAGTGTCATCCTTATATAGTGTACATTCACAACCGTAAGAATGAATGTGTCACTAATTTCCAGAAAATTTTGCAAGTGGACTTGTGGATCTTCATGTGAAAGCACTGTGAACTATCCACTACTAATCAGAAGTTGTACCATATTGTGTTTTATCTCAAAATTACTTCCAACTTCTAGTTTCTAAAATAGGGAGGTCAAATTGGTTAGAAATGGGATTGCCACTTCTCTGACTGTCTTGCGGGTGGCTTGTTCTCAGCCATGATGGAAGGATTCTCTTGGGTTTCTATGATTTGAGGAATTCTAGGGATAAGGTTTGATTTACTCCTATGTTGATGGAAAAGTTGCTCAGGTTCAGAACTTGGTTCAACCAAGTTCTAATCCCTTGCCATCTTACTACTCTATAAACCTTCTTCCTGCAAGTACAAAACCAAGCATAAAAACACTAGAGAAATATAAGACTAAAACTAAAAATTAACCGTTGACAATTGCTAGTCCCCAGCAACGGTTCCAAAAATTAAATACCGCACACGCAAGTGTACGTGGTCTACAAAGTAGTAAAGTGGCCTTCAAGAAAGCTGAATATTGATCCCGCGGGGACTTATACCAACAACTATTCAATTCTAGTTTAACTTCTACAATTAATTTTATGCAAAGGTAACCAAAGAGAGTTTTGATATTTATTAATTGCAAGCAAAGTAAACAATGCATAAAATAAAAGTCTTGGAATAATCAATGGAGTAAAGACTAGGGTTAAAGCACTTCGAACAATCATACAATGTTATTGAACTTCATTTGTTAACTTGCTTATCTTGAATTTTGATTCGTAGGGTTAGTTACATGATTATGGTCTCCCGACCTCTAATCTTCTACATAATATGGACATTACAACTACATCATTGAGCGGAGATGCAATAATCCAATTAAGTGTTTTAAATCTATCATCCTATGTTAGAATCAAGTACAACTTCTAGGTACATCCCTTTCCTAGATTCTAAGGCAAATTCTATATTTCATAAAAGAATAAAAACACTTTTTTATCTCCACGTTCTATCTCATTATTCTCTCCCGATATCACAAGGTCGAAAATTAATATATATTTTTCAGGTAATTAATCAATCAAATAGTTAAATCAAAGATGAACAAACAACCAAATATGATAAAAAAATTTAAAAAACTTAATTCAAAATAATAGTACTCATGTTCTAGGCTTTAACCCCAAAAATGGAGTTCTTAGCCACTCATAGTCACAATCATGATCCAAAAGGTTGAATATATGATATTATCTAAAAGAAAGGTAAATAAATAATAAAAACCTAATTAGATGAAGTTGTAGGGGCCCTCCAATTCTCCAAGACATCCAAGAATGAATAAAAACGTGTACAATGATGTATTTATAGCAATAGGGTAAGCCCAAGCCATGTTGGACAAGGAATCAGCGTGAAAGTGAGCACTAAAATGGAGCATGCAACACATATTATTCTGCATAGGAATGGAGCATGAGACACACACTTGGATTCCCTGAAATAGAGCATGTAACGCATGCTATTTTCATGCCTCTACTGGAATGAAACTTCTTAAATTACTCTAAGGTGAGTAAGCATGCTATTGAGCAAGAGTCGCAAGCATATCGCATGATGCTATTGGAATTCATCTTCATGAATTTGGTTTATTTTTGATCTTCCCTTGTATTGTGGTGTATTTCCCATGGATTTCAATCCTTTATATCATTAATATATCACCATAATTAGATCAAAAAGTTTCCTAGATAATCACAACATGAATTAGACATCATTTAATAACAAAATTGTTTGACAAACATGTTGAACATTGTAAGCACATCCTTTGAGACTTAAATGCTTATTTATATCAATATTAACATGTTAAGCACTCAATTTACTCTCAAATTAAGGTGAAACAAGCTAGAATAATTCTACCAAAGTGTATAAAACCACCCGAAATCAAAAGCTACCTATATAATTGTCTGAAGTTTCTCAAATGGACAAATATACTTGGGGCTAAGATTTCCCATCTTCCCGAACCTCATTATGACCTTCATGGGATGCAGTCATAGGAAAAAGACGATCACCAACCCCAAACCTCAAGGCATGAAGTCTATAGTTAGTATAAATCTTCTGCCTACACTGAGCTGCCTTAAACCAATTCTAAATAAGCCAAACTCTACCAATGACTCATGAAGAAAGTAAGTACCATAGTGCCCGACCTTAGAGGTCTCAGAAAAGTATATTTGAGATTGACAAAGCCTATACATAATAATGTAAATAAAACCATCTTCCTAAATGAAAGCTATTATTAATGGTAAACTCCAGAAGGATATGTGCTACTCTCACTAACCTCTAAAATACATAACATGTGCGAGGAGCATATCCTTAAGAACTTGAATACTAAGCTTCAACTGCTTGTTGTTCAGAAGCTAAAAGTGTTGCTAAATTCAAACTTAGTACTCAACTCTACTTGAAAATTCCTCCAGAAACTAAAGGTAAATACCAAGCCTCTGTCTAAGCTAATAGTTATAGGTACTCTACACAAGCAAAATATTTCACAGACATAGATATAAGCGATCCTATCAGCATTAAAAGAAATCTAAATAGGGATAAAAGTAGGTCAATTGATGTATAATGACCAAAATGTCATTAAAACCCCAAAAAGTGTGAGGCAACCTATAAAGCCCCAAAAAATCCAAGCCTAGGGTAAAGCCATGCTTTAAGTATATATATGATAAATAATCAAGTCTTAATAGCATGAGAGGGGATTTTTACATGTATCAAGGCCACAAGAACCTCCTTTCCTTAACCAATCCAAAACCTCTCTTAACAATCAATTCCTAAAGAATTGATCATCTTCAAATAAGAATAATTTCTAGATTTAGATGCATTTTCGATCCTAGACCCACAAATCATAGATATTTTCATTATATTTTTAGAGAATCTAGTTTTTATTTTATTCAACATTGGAGTAAAAAGTTATGCACTTTTTAGTAAAGCATTGTACTGTAGTAAGATTCCACGAGACCAACCATGACCGTGTTACATTGTATAACCGTGAAATGGTCTTATATAATTAAAAATATCCAACTTCAAAAATTTGATAAAGTAAACCCTCATACCATGAGAGGGAGCAACGATTGAGCTTTGAAATGATTATCCACTGGCAAGGTTATGAGTACTGTAGATGTCTTTGCTGTAACTAGCAAACATACAAAATAATGTACGAACATAGTTAAATCCATCAATCATAAAGAGGCTTATCTAATCATGTTCAGAGAGTTATTATCCAACTTACAACCATGAGTTCAACCCACAGTTGTAGTTTTTTCCCATGACCAAGAAAAGGTCTCATATGTCCCTTTTCGTAATTTTTAGTTTTGAAATTTTAAGGGGCATATTAGTCTTTTCCCACCCTTTTAAAATCAAAGATATGTCATTTTAAGAATCCCAAGATTCATTAGTGTGGTTTATATGACCCTAATCTCTTATTACTTAAAATATTGGATACTTAGTTTCAGTAAAAAAATGCAGTTTCTTTTCCCCATGACAAGTTAAGGTTAATCATCTTAAGGTAGAAAAATTTATAAAATTCTTTAGGGTTCTCATATTCATGTATGTGAGGTTTTATCAATGGGTTACCTTTCACCAGTGAGTCCTAAAGTTAACCCTATTCTGCAACACAATTCCCTTTTCACAACTTAGGGTTAAGGATATTGGTAGATTCAATGATATTTCACTTTTTTGGTGTCATTGAGTATAATCCCCCTTTTATCATGAATTATAGTGTTATTTTTTACCATGATCCCAAACCTTAGTTATATTGTTAAATCCAAGATTGTTGGACCTGAGTCATTGAATACCATTAATTTGGTCAAATTAAAATTGATATAATAGTTGCATTCTTTGTAGATGGTGTGTTATAAGAACCTAATGATATAAGATTTCATGCATATAATTTTGGATGCTATATTCCCCTGTTTACAGGTTTTGTGTGCTTTCAGATATTACATTTATTTCAGTCATCAAATTATTACCATTAGTGGGCATTGTGATTATTATTGTCATTATATTGGGAGTAGTATTTAGCATTGAGCAGACATAGGGATGATGACTCATCCATAAGTTAGCTTGATACCTTTATTAAAATTCCCTAAGTACCAAAACTACAACACCACTATAGGTTCTAAGTGTCTCCCCTCAAATCAGGCTTGACACCTTAGTCTTTTTTGAAAATCAATTAAATAGATCCATATAAGTCAGTGTTCATACCCTTGGAAAGGTATTAAACACCCTTCTATTTGAGGCTATAAGATGGACCCCAATTAGGTTAGACTGCGGTATGTCTATTGTTATTAACTCTCATAGTCCATAGTTTACAGTTCAGATGTCATATTTTTGTACGACCTTGTATTCACTTATTCAGTTCATTTTGTAACATATGTTCATTACATGATCTTACACTAGTTATCATGTTACATATACCATGTTCATCATATATCAATTATTTTCCTACCTTGCATACTCAATATATTCAAATTATTTTTTGCATACTTTTTTGTCCTTGTTATCTTATAATATAGGTTCGGACACTCAACAAACAGATCACGCCTATTATGATCTCATCCCATCTCAGTGGTGGCAGTCTTAGTGAGTCCTCATCATACAAGGACTTGAGTCAAATTTTTATTTCATTTTATCTTTGTAAATCCCAATTTTCAGAGAATTAGAGTTAGCTGAGGGCTTGTCCCAAAAACTCATCATAGTAAAAGCTTTCCATACATATAATTAGATCTTTAGTTTTTTATTTTAGACTTCTTTAATAATGATTTGATTTCCTATAAATATTTAATGTATTATTGTTTTCAGCTTAGTGTTGTTTTCTGAGTTATTTTTATGTTTCTTAATGTTTTTCTGAGCCATGGGTTAGCTTAGAGTCACTCGTGGTTCTAAGCACCGTGGTATGTCTCCCAGGTAGTCTCAGGTCATAAAGAACTTGATATTAGAGTAGTAGTTTTAAAGTGTCCTAGGGTGTTTTAAAGCCGCATTGAATAGAGCCTTATTCATCAGTGTGAAGTGCACCATATTTATGAGTGAGATACTATGAGACATTTTAGGAAAAGTTTCCCTTCTTTTAGTTATAACATTCTTATAAGTTGTTCTCTACATATTTAAAGAACATGCCTCCATAGTAGACCAATTGAAGTGTAAGTGATAACGAGATCACAGTGGAGAATTAGAAAGCACCACTAACTCCAGAAAACCCTCGTAATGAAAAAGCCACTTATGCAAATTCAGGGCTGCCTTTATAGCCTCACTATAATTTTTGAGCATCCAGAACAAATAGCCCACTGAAGCACCAGGCAATCTGACAGTGAATACAACAGTAACTAGAGTCTAATATTTCACTCGAATAAATCCCCAGTGTTCTTTGAATCTAAGTTTGAGGAGGATCCATTAGAGTTTGTGGAGAATATTCAAAATATTATATTGATTATTGGTGTTACCCCAACTAGGAGTGCTGAATTGGCTTCTTATCAACTGCAATAAGTAGCTCACACTTGGTATAAATAGTGAAAAGAGGATAGGGATATAGGCACAAAACCAATAGAATAGAAAGAGTTTTTTGTTGTATTTTTGGATAGGCTCTTCTTTCCTGAGTTAAATGAGGACAAGCTGCAGGAGTTCATAAATACAAAACAGGGTATCATTAATCTAAAAGAGTATTCATCTAGTTTACTCAGTAGGTAAGGTATTAAACTACTATGGTTGTTGATTGTAAGGCATGCATGGATAAGTTTGTGTTTAGTGTTTTCAAGGATATGGACAAAGAAAGTGGGACTACTATATTGGGGAAGGAGATGGACATCTCCAATTTAATGGTTCATGGTTAGTAGATAGAGAAAGATAAAGTTGAGGAAAAAAAAGTAGAATAAGAGGCCAGACTAGAAATCATTCTCAATTTTGCTAGAAATCTTTAGCTCCAACACCATATCCTTCTAGTACCTCCGTGCCCAAGTTAAGGTAGGATCATCGAGATAGGGAACCTAACTCTAAGTGTCAGGGTAGTATGAGCAGCATTTGTACCTACTCAACCATAAGAGTAAGTGTATGACCAATAGTGATGGGTGATTTATGTATGGCATTCCAAGAAATAAGCTTAGGAAATATAGAGTTTCTTTCTAAAAGGGTAGGGATGGCCATCAGTAAAGACAACCAAATTTTTTAGCAGCTCCTGAAGGTCACCTTACTCAGTAGGGTGCATTATTTAACGTAGATTGCAGACTGTATCATAACAAGTTAATTGTCCATCACACTCAACATGATCAAGATGGTTAACTTGATGTAGTCATGGGTACATTACAGATTTTTCATATTTATGTTTATGAATTCTTAGATCCTAGAGCTACACTTTCTTTCATAACTCCAAATATAGCAGTACACTTTGGTGTCAGTTCATAAATCATCTCATAACCTTTCACAGTCTCTGCTCTAGTTGGTGACTCAGTCATAGCTAAATGGGTATATAGAAATTGCTCAGTTACAATTAGGGCTGGGAATAAAAATACCAAAAACCAAATTAGCAAACAAAAGAAAAAAATTTGTTAATTGGTATTCGGTAATTTGGTATTTGGTATGGTATTTGGGAGTAAAATTTTAATGTTTTTGTATTAGGGATTGGGTTTGGTTAAAGATATTAATAACATATAATACGATATGTCTAACTAACCCAATAGACAATAGTATTAGTCATACAAAATAATATCTTGAACCTTAGTATTATATTCATAAAAATCACAAAAAAAAATACAAGATATGTTCTTATTATATATACTTTTTGAAGTTAAAAGGTAGTTTGCCCATCTTCAAATTTTATTTGGTATTACCAAATAGCGTATTGAACCAAATTTAATTTACCGATTACTGAATCATCAAGCCGATGTTTAAAAGTACGGTATATGGTATCTAATCTCAAAAATTAATTATGAAATTATCAAGCGCAAACTTTTGAAATACCTAACTAAATACTGAATGCCCACCCCTAGATACAGTTTCCTAGAAAGTAACCTCAGTTAATATTGTGGAGTTAGACATGGTAGATTTCGATGTCATTCCTTGTATGAATTGGATATACTCTTGCTACGCCTTTATTTATTGTAGGTTAAGAGTTTTCCAATTATTGTTTCCAAATGAAACACTCCTAAAATGGAGGGTTAGTACCTTAGCACCTATGGGTCAGTTCGTCTCTTACATTAAAGCTAAAAAGTTGATATCCTCTGGGTGTATATATCATCTTTTCCAAGTTAAGGATTCAAAATACAAAGCCCCAAATCTTGGGTCAGTTCTAGTGGTAAATAAATTTCCAGAAGTATTCCTAGAAGACCTACGCAGAGTTCTTCTTGAATGGGATATTGAGTTTAGAATAGATCTCATCCCTAATACCCAAACAATTTCAATACCACCCTATAGAATGGCTCCAACCAAGCTTAAAGAGTTGAAGAAATGACAAAATAACCTCCTAGAAAAGGGTTTTATCAGTCCTAACATCCCCCCATGGGGTGATCGAATTCTTTTTGTGTGCAAGAAAGACAGATATGTCAAAATGTTCATTATCTACGATCAGTTGAACAAGGGAACAGTAAAAAAATAAGTATCATATTCTAAGAATTGATGATTTATTCAACTAATTTTAGGGTGAAAGTTTCTTATCTAAGATAATCCTCAGGTCATGCTATCATCAACTTAGACTCAAATAATATGATATTCCAAAGACATCCTTCAGAGCTCGATATGATTACTTTGAATTTTTTGTTATGTCTTTTGGACTAACAAATGCTCCAGTAATTTTTATGGACAGGATGAACAAGGTGTTCAATATGTACTTGGAAATATTTGTTATAGTTTTCATAGATAATATCCTTGATTATTCTTTGAGCAAGGATGAACATGTAGATTATCTTAAAAACTCTTAAAGATTACTAACAATTTTCCAAATTCAACAAGTGTGAGTCTGTTAAAATCAGTAATATTCCTTAGTCATATTACTTTTAAAGAAGGCATTTGGGTTGATCCTTAAAAAACCAAAGCAGTAAGAAATTGACCTAGACCCATCTCTCCAGCATATATAATGAGTTTTTGTGGTTAGCTCATTACGACAGATGGTTTGTTGAGATATTTTACCCTATGGCTTATCTCATGTCTAGATTGACTCAAAAAAAGCACAAATTTTAGTGGTCAGATTATTGTGAGAAGAGTTTTGAAGAGTTGATGAGCCGACTCACTACCACTCTTATTTTAACATTACCACAGGGCTCAGATGGTTTTATGGTTATTGTGATACTTCCAGAGTTGGAATTAGTTGCATGTTTTGATGAAATAGAGTAGAGTTATAACATATGCCTCTAGACAAATAAATAAGGTTTTTGCCTTAAATTTTTGGAGATTCTACCTCTAAGAGGTTCATGTATACATGTTCCTCGATCACAAGATTCTTCAATATGTGTTTGCCTAAAAAGATTTAAATCTATGTCAGAGAAGATGGCGAGAGTTGCTAACGTATTTTGACATGAGTGTTTTGTACCATTGGGGAAAGGCCGATATGGTGGACTATGCTCTTAGTAGATTATCCATGGGGAGTATTTCTCATATAGAGGATAAAAAGAAAGAACTAGTTCACGTGGTTCATATATTGGACAAAATAAGAGTTTGGTTGGTTGACACAAATGAAGTTAGTATTCTTGTACAAAATGGTTTGAAATTATCTTAAGTAGTTGAGGTTAAGGAAAATCAAGATAGTGATCTTATTTTCCTCAGATTAAAAGCAGCGGTCCAATATTTAAAGGTTGAGGTTTCCTTCTAAGAGAGAGATGGTATTCTTATCTATCAAGACAGACTTTGTGTTTTAGATATAGATGAATTGAGATAGTGGATGCTAGTAGAGGCTCATGGTTCTTGATATTTTATTCATCCAGGAGACACTAAGATGTATCATGATTTATGGGAAGTCTATTGGTAGAATGATATGATGAAGGCTACCAAAGAAATTGTGGTTAAGGGTCCAAATTGCCAGCAAATTAAGATTGAGCACTAGAGACCTAGTGACAGGCTTTAGGATATCAATATTTATACTTGAAAATGGTAGGTAGTGAACATATACTTTTTCATAGGATTTCCTCGTACTCGTCATCAACATGATTCTATTTAGTTTATTATGGACCAAAGACTAAGTTAGCCCATTTTCTGTCGTTCAAGACATTAGATTTAGCCAAGGACTATGCTAAAATTTACATGAAGGAACTGAAAAATTGTATGAAATCCCTTTATCTATCATTTTAGATAGAGATACTTGTTTACCTCTCAGTTTCTGAGGGCATCCTAGAAGGGCCTTGGTTTCAAGGTTCTTATCAGTACCTACTATAACCCAAACATATATGGTCAAGAAGAAAGGACCATTTAGACCTTAGAGGACATTTTGAGAGAATGCATGATTGATTTTTAGGGTAGTGGATGATCATATAGCTTTGATTGATTTTGCATATAATAATAGTTATCACTCTACTATTCTAATGGCCCCATTTAAAGCACTTAATGGAAGGAGGTCTAGATATCCTAATGGTGTAATACCCCGAAGTTTCCTAACTAATTTTGCCTCAAGACTGTCAAGTGTTAGATTCTAAATTGAATGATGTTTATTTCATGAGGAATTTTCAAGATTTTAACTTTTTTCAAGTGGGAAATTCAATAAGCTTCCCATTAATAAAATTTGCCTAAATTCGATAACCTGGTAAGAAGTTATGACTATTTCATGTTCCCATCGTAAAATAGTGCCATATTAGTTAGTGGCGCGCTACGCCACAGGAGAAAATAGAAATTGTAAAATTCTAGTAGGGGTTCGCGATTATAGCACATCACACTAAACTTCCAGATCACAAATGAAGTGGCAGCGCGATGGCTCCGCATCGCGCCGTCCCTCAATTTCCCAGTTGTCAAATTCCAGTGACACGGTGCGATAGCGCCACATCGCGCCAGGGGTCCAATTCAGGAAAATTGCACTAAAATTAAAAGACGTGTCCAGTGTTAAAGTGTAAATTTCCCACCCCTATTTAAGCCTTTTAACATGAGATTCAGCTATTTGAAAACCAAAAAATTCTAGTTTCTCTCAATTTTCTCTCAAGAACAAGCTAGGGTTTAAATTAGGGATTCAATTTCAAGAAAGTTTCTCAGTCAATATTTACTAAATCAAGAACTAAGGTATGCTTTGTGTTGATTTATGGATTTCTTTCATCCATAAAGCTTAAGAACTAAATTTTAAATAATGAATCATGGTATTTATGTTATGCGTTGGTTGTACCCATGTTTATCTTATTATATGATACCCAAGTTGGAATATTTATGTGTTTTTAATGAAACTACATTAGCAAGTGTGTGAAATCTATAAATTGAATTCTTTATAATGTGTCAATTTGATGATTAGGCCTATTCCCTAAGGGTGCATGGAAGGTGTTTGATAAAATGCCTAGGAGGATAGAAATTATGCACTATAGCTTAATTGTGATCCAAAATGACTTCCATCCTATTCTTATGTATTGAAATTGTTTGTCGGATTGCTCATGAGTTAGACAAATGAAATTATGCTATGTATACATGCTATCTTATTCACGTACCAAGCTATGTTAATCAAATGCCTAGGAAATATCTTCAATTATTGTATTATGGATTATTAATGTTAGTCATGTTTTCAAGAATTTCATGCCTTATCAGTTTTCTTCCATCGAGTCCTCAGGATACTTATACCCGAAAAATATCGTTTTGTGCCTAGAGTCCATGTCATGTTTTCACGATATCCTCAGTCAAGCCATGGTCCATAGAACTCAGTCAGTTATGTGACTCTGGAAAGCTCAGTAATATAGTAATCTTAGTACTATTTCATCAACCAATGAAACTCAGTTAATTCAGTCTAGTTTAGTTCAGTAATCAATGATCAATGTCTATTTTGATGGGAGTAGAAATTAGAACCAATTGAACCCAAGGATGGGAACACACTGTTAGATAAGGGTGTGATTCTTAGAAGTCATCCTTGCGTTCCAAAACTATGTAGCCAACATAGATTGAGACATCAACATTGTCAGATGAGGGTTGATAAGGTGGATAAGTACTGTCAGATGAGGGCCCCACTGTTCTCTTTTAGGGACACTGTTATATGAGGCTCAATCATAGCTTATCCTTACCATTGGCGTGGTATTGATACCCTTCCAATTGGGGTTATAGATTGGACCCTAACTCAGCCATAATAGCGTATTAGGGGTATGTCTGTTAGATAACTATTTCCCATAATTTCAGTTATAGAATCAGGACTATCAGATACAGTCATTCAGTATCAATAATAGAACTTCGATAATTTTACAGAATTCAGGACTGTCAGATACAGTCAACTCAGAATAGTACAAAACTCTGCTAGCTTCATCAGATTTAGGATTATCAGATACAGTTACTCACGTTATCAGTTATATTAGTCATCAAAACTACGTTACCATTCATGTTAGTTATTAGTAAATTCATGTTATGATGATCTCAGTTATAGTTACTATTTATTCATGTATGCATTCTCATGTTCATATTAGTCAGTTATTCAGTATTGTTCATGCATATGAACCCCATGCATTCATCCTACCTCACATGTATACCAGTACATTCAAAGTGCTTATGTATTTGTGCTATGGTGTCTTATACCATAGGTTCAAAAGCACGAGCTCCAGAGCTTCAGTGACATTCAAGTCTCTATAGTCAAATTTAGAAGTGAGTCCTCATCTCTCGAGGACATGATCATTTATTTATTATCACATTAAGTAGCTTATTATTTGGAGTTAGTTGGGGACATGTCCCATCAACTCCTCATTCAGTCAGTTTAGTTAGTTAGAGGCTTTCCAGACTATTATGCTCAGACTATCATGTTATTTTAGTTTTGTTTTGGGTATGTCATACCCCATTTAGATGCTATATCTTTATCAGTTATGATACATTCTTAAACCTTATGGCCCTTTAGTTCATGTTTCCACAATCATACAATATATTATGCAGTATACAGGTACAAATATCAGTCATGAGTTAGCTTATGATTATTCGTGGTAATAAGTACCGTGTAGTGTTATGAGTACCAGATTCAGGTCGTTACAAATGGTTAGTTTGAAGTTAGTGAATCTATATTGATAGAACAAAACTTTGTCCATGAGGCCATAAATAAAGTTCAACTGAGTAAGGAGAGCTTGAGAATGGCTCAAAGTGTTAGCACATTGATTAGATACCTGATTATCTTCAGATGGTGGAACATGAGTTTGCCATTGGTGATTGTATCTACTTAAAAGTTTCTCCTATAAGAGGGGTGAAAAATTTTTGGAAGAAAGGAAAGCTCAGTCCCTGTTTTATTGGTCCTTAACAAATTATAGGTCATTTAAGAAAAGTAGCCTACGAGTTAGATTTCCTTATGGAATTGGCAGCTATGCATCTAGTCTTTCATGTTTTCTTGATGAAGAAGTACATTGGTGATCTCGCATTGGTTATGCCCATACAAAGGGTTGGAATAAAAGATAGTCTCTCTTATGCAGAGGTTCCTATTGAAATACTTAATTGATAGGTTCATAGGTTAAGGAATAAATAGGTCGCATATGTAAAGGTTCTTTGGTGAAATCAATTTGTTGAAGGAGCTACTTGGGAAACAGATGCACACATGATGACCAAGTGACCAAATCTTTTTAGAATGAACTCAATCCTACCATAAGGTAATAGTCTCCCCTTAATTAATTAATTGTTTCTATTTCATTTCACCCAGCTATTTCCATGCCATAGGAAGCTTCCATGAGTATGAATCAGCCGTTGTTTTAATTACCGACTATCATGTTTTAGTGTAGGAATTTCAGGAATGGATAGTGTAAAAGAGTTTCAATAATATCAATAAAAGTGGTGAGTAAAATATTGTAAATGCAGCTCTTTTCCCATATTTGTCCAGGTTAGTGAATTTTCATTTGGGGACGAATGACTCTAAGGGGAAGATATTATAATGCCCCAAAAAATGCAAGATGAGGATAGAACCATGATTCAAGTACTTGTAAGATAAATCAGAGAGGGTATTTGTCATTGTACCAAAGAAACAATAAACCCTAGCCCTTAACCAAGAGAAAACCTCCCTTACTAATCAATTTTTACAAAAGTGATCAACTTCAAATAATCATCATTTCTAGATTTAGATTCATTTATGAGTCCCAGATTTATGAAATGATAGATATTTGAATTATATTTCTAATGTATCTAGTTTTTCCTTCCTACGATAGTGGAGTAAAAATCTATGGTCTCTTCAGTAAAGCACTGCTCTACAGTAAAATACCATGAGACCATCCATGATTGTTGATACATTGTACGACCATACATTGGTCTAGTCTGATCCAGATAACCCTAACTTTTGAAAGTTGACAAAGTGTACCCTTAGATCAGGAGAGAGAACCATGATCATGCTTTGAAATTTCTATCCATGGCACAGTCATAAGTCCTATAGATTCCATAGATGTAAGCAACAAACATATAATATAAGGCATAATCATTGGTAGATCCCATGATTGTAGTAAGCCCTTGAGCCTCTGAAAGCTCGACTCACACTCCTTGGACCTTTAAAAAGGAACCTTATTTTTTGTCAACCTAGTCGCCAATGATACAATAATAGCAAAACCTTCGATGAATCACCTATAGTAACCCGTCAAACCAATAAAGCTATGAACCTCAATCAAAGACGTAGGTATTTCCCAGTCATGTATAGTTATGATCTTTGTAGTGTCCACATTAATCCAATCCTTCGACTTCACATAACCTCATAATATAATATACTTGAGCAAAAAATCTCCCTTTGAGGATTTGAAATGAAGCCTATGATCTATTAAAGTCTGAAGCACAATGCAAAAATACTGCTCGTGCTCCTCCTTACTCCTCAAATACACAGGGATGCCATCAATAAAAAAAATCACAATGGAGTCCGAATAGGACATGAAAACTTGATACATTAAGTCCATGAATGGATTTAGGGAATTGGTCCACCCAAAAGATAACAACAGGAAGTCATAATGGACATAATATATTTTGAAGGCTATTTTAGGGTTTCCTCAACCCAAATCCTCAACTGGTGGTAACCAAATCTCAAGTCAATCTCAGAAAGCACTGTTGCTCCCTACAACTGGTAAATCAAGTCATCAATACAAGGCATATGATACTTATCCTTCATTTTTACCTTATTCTACTGCTTGTAGTTAATACACATATCCATAGAACTATCTTTTCTTCTTTGCAGACAAGATAGGAGCACCTCAAGGTGATACACTCAGCTAAATGAAACCTTTACCCAGGAGATCCTGAACTTGAGAATTTAGCTCCTTAAGCTTGAAAGAAGCCATACAATAAGGTCCCATACAAATAGGTCATGTTCTTGCCTCAAGTTCAATAACAAACTTAAAATCATGCTCAAGAGGAAGTCCAAGTAATTAGATAACAAAAACATCACAACAATAATCATTGTCGGTGTGCGTCTTATAGAACCCTGCCATATGATTGACAGTATGCTAGCCATAGCTAAGGTAAAAGCATTGGTAAAATAATCCAAGACCGCCTAATAAAGGGATAACCTGTCGATGCCGAGAATCATATTAAAGTCCACCAAATCTAACCTAATAAGAGCAGCATGAGTATCAAATTATCTAAAGGTTACAATACCTAATCTCTAAACATAATCCACTATTAAAGAATCACCCACAGAAGTAGATATATGCAACATAGATAAGGTTTCCGAAGACAACTCTAGCTGTAGTGCATAATAAGTAGACCAATATAAATAAGTGGATCCCAAATCAAATAAATCAATAGTTTCCTAACGACATAGAAAAAAATACCTGTAATAATAGTATACAAGAACTTTGACTCATGCCTACCCAGTACAGCATCTCACTTTCTACTTGGATTGGTATTTGACCAACCATTTATTCTACCTTCTTGATGACCTATTAAAGGACCCTAGGAACCTCTCCTATGATGCAACATACAACCTCTATCTCATGGCAACACCATCTTAATTAGTTGAACACTTTGTACAACAGCACAACTACCCCATAATGGGGAAACTATCAAGAATAATGGAAGATAACCCACAATCATAGCATGCCCCAAGTGTTGCACTCTGTCTAAAAGATTCAACTCACCCAAAATATCTACCTCGACTAGAAAACCCGAATGTATGCCTCTCAAAGATTGGTTGCTGCAAAACCCATTATAATTACTATAGCCAGGATGACCCCTATCAATAATTTTAAGTGTAGAATTAATGAGTCTACTACACTAACCCTACTTTTGATAAGACTAACATGGAGGGTACCTACTCTTAAAACCTCTACCTCTAAACTGTGTGCCACTCTAGCTTTTTTGAAACTACCCTAGTGGTGTGGTCTCTTATTGCTGCCTCCATGGGTCTCTTCATCTATCTCCTCTATAGTCTGGGTATAATTAGAAACCTTAGTAGAAGACTTGTTAGCTGCAACTAAACTCTGAGTATCCATACAAAGAGAAATTATAAGTGCTCTAGTGAAGCATAAAACTCCCTCCTACTAGAACGATAAGATAGGAGGGTATATATTTCCAATTATACAGCCCAAATTAGACCTCCTAAAAAGTATAACACGATCTCTTGTAAAATATAAAACCCAACAAAATTGGGGTTGAATGCACAGGGAATAAACCAAAAAATTGTGAAGAACTTACTGATATAGCTAGAAAGTGCAAAAAAGAAATGTAGGAGGGGTTATCGTCAGAACAGTAGTAGTAGTAACAATGTTTGGAAAATTTTGGTTGTTATGATAACTAGGATTCTATTCCTCCAACTTCTTTATAGCGGAAACTTATCGTGCCCCTCAACATATCTTCGTGCCTTGCATGCAGAATCTACAAATTTATGTATTACCTAACCATCTTTCAACCTTGGTTTGGGTGAACTTTACTCTAATCCACTTGATATCAGAGTATGGAATTACTAACCTTTTTCCTGGATTTAAGATTAAATATCTTCTCTCAATCTCAAGTTAATTTAATAAAGGTTGGAAACTTCAAATTACTGTTGTGATCTCTTTTTTTTAATCTCAACCTCTCTCCTGAGATAGATTTGAGTACAAAATGCTTCCTAATATCTGCAACAATCAAGAATGCAATAACACAAAGAAAATCACTATATGTCCAAGAATACCAATGAAGAATAACTTTGTATTTCCTCTACTTTGCTAATCAATCAGGGTTCCCACAACCCTAGTTATAGGGTTTAGATGCTCATGATTTCAAAAACTCACACAAAGTTCATAATTTAAAGCATGTGAATGATGTCACATATAATTAAGAATGAAAACTAAAATCTCAAATTAATATCAAACCTTAAAAGTCAATAACAGGAATTCCAAGATCAAAAGTGTATCTCAGAACTCAAAATAATTTAATAACTGTACAAAGTGAGTAAACAATTAAAAAACATCAATGGGGTATTTATAGCACATCATGGTTTTCCTAAAAAAAGCTTAATAAAGTTTGGTAGTAACAACGCCTTAGAAAATGAGTCGTCTAGACTTACGATGACTTGTTGTCAGCTCTGTGTCCTAGACTCCATATGGCTAATGCCGAATCGTCAACTTACTAGATGAGTTATTTCCTAACTC
>JAPEIP010000006.1:119469416-119495385 GCA_026120095.1 Capsicum chinense
GACATAAGGGTAGTTATGACCTAATTAACAATTCACTTTATTTCTCCTTCCTCTTTACCTTTTTTTCTTAAATATATGGAATATCCTCAACTAGAAAGCTCAAGATCACATGTCGAATAGCTCAAGCTCAAGAATGAGTGTCATGGAAAGCTCATTCTTCCATGAGATATTTTATTGATGTTGGCATTGATCATATGCCCACTCATAGTTATGTATATCTTTATAAATCACCATCTAATAGTAACCGCACTACAATATTATATTAGTTATACAAGTACCACTATGCCGACTCCCAACTGGAGATAAGTGACAGGCCTCAAGAATGCTTATCATCTTAACTTTGGGAATACACGTTCGAATTACACCATTAGAACATACCAAAAAAATAAGTTTCATCTCAAAAACACATTTATACCTCTTGCATAAATTATTTTTTATGTTGAAATGGCATGTCTGTTGGGGTGAGATCATTCGCCTAATAATTGGAAAAATTAATAAACTAGGAAATTAAGTCTTATGATGCTGCCAAGACCCACTCATTTGAAAAAAAATCATAAATCTCAATATCATACCCTATTTTTAAGTGTATCCTCCTTCTTTAGGTGGTATAGATTGTCTGCAACCTATTTTTTTAGGCCCTTTCAATCCTTAATCTGAAAGTCTCAAACTCTTGCAACAATATAACCATCGAACTAATCTAGTCTTCACATATTTATTTTCTATAAGGTACCTAAGAGATGAATTGTTAGTATGCATAATGACTTTTTTCCTAATAAAATAGGACCAGAACTACTCAAAGGCAAACACCAACGAAAGTAACTCCTGTTTAGTAACCATATAAATTTTCTGTACTGCTTTGCTAGCATAATATATGGGATGAAGTATTTTATCATGTAATTTCCTAGAACATCTCATAGAGACACACCATTGATGTCACACATCACCTCAAATGGAAGATTCTAATCTTAGTTGGATTTATATACCTTAGTGTTGTTATCTATGCTTATATAGCTTATTTTGGAGGAGTTCTATTATGCTTATTGAGTTAATCTGGGTATAAATGAGCATATAAGTGTTTAGTTATGTATTTGTGGTGTTTAAGGGTGTTCTAATGAGTTTTGAGTCAAAACAATCAGTTAAAGTCAAAACACAAAAGCTAGTACTCTTAGCTTGGGCTATGTTCTTTTCTAGTTTGTCGTTTTGGATTCTATGTGGTTTTGAGCTCTAATTCGTGGTGATTTATGTTATATAATGATTGGTGAGTTGATTAAGATGATAAATTGATGCTACACAAGTTGTAAATCAAGAGGAAACACAAGTTGGGGTTAGGTGACCCCCAATTTCTTGTACACAACTAGCGACATCAAACTAATAGTAGCTCCCAAGTCACATAATGCTTGTGCAAAGTTTAGGGACTTAATAGTGAAAAGAATAGTAAAAACTTAGGATCATTTCTCTTCTAAATAAAATTTTGTGAAGCAATGGCATTGCAGTGGTACATATTATCAGGGGCCTAAAAACTCACCATCCACTACTTAGTCATTAAATTCTTCATGAATTTTTCATAGCCAGGCATGTACTCCAATACTTCTATAATAGGGATATTCACAAAGAATTCCTTCAATATTGACATGAATTTTTGGTATTTCCCTTCTTTCTTTTTTTCTTTAAATTTTGAGGGAAAGGTGGGGGAGGCCGTGGAATATTCTTCAAGAGTAGTTTGCCCTCCTTAACTTCTCCTTTATTAGTATTAACTAATTTCTCTACACCCATTGATTTCTGTGAGGTCTTACAAGTAGTCACCAACTTCTCAATTTCTATTTCTGGCTCATCATCAACATTTAAAATATTATCTTATACCTCATTAACTACAAGCATAGGTGGATCAATAATAGCCTTACCACTTCAAGTGGTGATGGCTAGGTAGTAACTTTTGTTCTTTGGTTTTTGAATGGCATTGTTTGGAAGAGTGATTGATTGATGCTAATTAAATATAGTCCACATGTGACCCAACTTCTGCTTAAGATACTTAATCACGATAACATACAATTATACTTTCTGGATTAATCCCGAAATATGTGCCTTAATCTAATTAAGGATACTCTCTTAGCTCTCTAAGCCCTTTAACAACTTAGCAAGAAATGCTTACATCCTACAGTCAGCATCATTATTCCCCGATGGAGCATACATATCACTCTTCTCCTTATAATCATCCTTTATCCTCTAGTCATCATCTCTCTCTGCTCTTGTCCCTAAATCTATCTCTATAGTAGTTCTAAACTTGAATCCATTTACTTGAGTTAAAAGAGTCCTAATTTGACCCTTGTCCCTTGGATCAAAAACCTATTATCGCTCTATTCAAGGACTTCATTTTCTCCTCAGAATCAGACTCGTAATGCCAAGGAGATTTACCTAGAGCGCCCACAACATTGACCTCTTTTGCTCCCATTAATGTAAATTTCTTTGTAAGCAATTCGATGTAAGTACTCAACTATGCTAGCTCTTGATCCAGTGTCTCATCTTGAGCTCTTTGCTCACAGGAAGCACAAATAACATAAGTACCGAATCCTCTATCCTCCTCCTAAGTATGTTATCATTGATTGGTTTTAATGATCTCGTCTAAGATCTTTACGTCTTGATCCCATCACAAACTCATGCAATCTCTTCCTATAATAGTGTTGACACAACCTTGTAGTAGCATTAAAGGTTCTATAGAATATCTCCAGTAAGTTCCTTTCTATGATTCTGCAATTTGGAACGTTCATCAACTTCTTTATGAACCTCAACAATGTTTAATAAAGTGACTCTAAATTTAATAGTATAAAATTATAAATCTCATCCTTCAAATACAACATTCTAGAAAGTAGGAAAAATTATTCCAAGAACTATATCCTAAACTCTTTTGAAGTGGTATTTGGCCCATAAGGAAGCTCTTCTAACCATAACATTGATTCACCTATAAGAGAGAATGGGAACAACCTGAGTAGTAAAGCTTCCTGACTCACTCCTTGTAGATTATATAAAGAGCAAATCCCAACGATGTACATAATGTGCATGTTTGCATCTTCAATAGTTAGACCAACAAACACATCCTTCAAATTAAGCAACTGAATCATTTCAATCATAATGCCAAATTTCATTCCTTAAGGAAACCTGGATTAATAATATCACTTCTCTTAGCTAGTTCAATACACGTCAAATATTTATTTAGATTTTCATAAACCGGTAAACACTAATGAACTGGTGGCAGTTCAACTCTATTCCTTCTAGCTCTTTCCCTGTGAAGTAATTCTTGACAATCTTCTTCCTTCTGCCGTCTATCCCTTTCCATTATATATTAGGTTGATGCTAGCCTTTCATTCTCCTCGGCTATTAACTGGATAGTTATTTCCGCAATAATTTTATGAACATCAGTCTGGGGTGGCCGATTCAATGCATTTGGATAATCCTAAAGTCCTTCATGTCGGGATCTATGATTATACTCTTCTATTATACAATTATGACATAAGGTCCATTCAATCTCAATATCAAGTGGAATGTGGGTGCTTCATTGACTCCAATTACTGGGAATACACTGAGGTATACCACAAAAGTAGTATAAAACAAAAAACCAACAACCTCAATCAATCAACCTGTAATTATATTCCTTGATAATGATGCTAAAATTTGATGTCTCCCAAACTACAATCCTAAAAAGTATAACACAGTCTCTTTTCAAATATAGAATCCGACAAGGATGCGGTCGAACTCATAATACATAGGATAGAAATCTCTCAAGAACTAGCTAATGTCGGAGGAAAATTTAGAAAGTAAATAGGGCATTTTTGTATGAACAATACTAGTAGTAACAATGGCTGGAAAATTTAGGTGGTTATCAATATGCAATGATCACTAGGATTTTATAACCCAAATTCTTAACTCCATAGACTTATTGTGATCATCAAACTATCATCTTACATGTAGGATCTAACAAGTTATGTATCACCTATCCATACCTTGACCATAGTTTGGGTGAATTTCACTCATCTTATCTAGGTCTTAGAATATCGCATTTCTAACCCTTGTCCTGGATCCTAAATTAACTATCTCCTCTTAAGTCTCAATTTAATTAGATGAAGGTTGGTAGTTTCAAATTTCTATTGTGATCTTTTTTTCCTAATCTCAACCACTCTCTCCAATTAGTATAGAATATATGTGTGTTCCTAACCTTTGTATCCATCAAGAAAGTAATTAATATAAAGAAATCCACAATACGTGCAAGAACACCAATTAAGAATGACTTTGCACTTTTCTACCTTGCTAATCTATTATGGTTACCACAACCCTAGCTATGGGATTTAGCTACTCATGATTGAGAGAACACACATATAATAAATAACTGAAAGAATATGAATGATGTCACAAATAATTAGGACTGAAAACTAAGATCTCAAATTAATATCAAACCCTAAAAGTCAAGATCAAGAATTCCAAGATCAAAAGTGTATCTCAATACTCAAAATAATGTAATTAGCATGTAATTGGGTAAACTAATTATAAAAAAGAAGAGGGATATTTATATTTACAACATAAATTTCTTAAACAAAACAAGATAAAAAAGTTTGGTAGTGACAATGCCTCAAACAATGAGTCATGTGGACCGACAATGACTCATTGTCAACTTTGTCTCCTAGACTCGTCAAGTCACTAGATGAGTCATTGTCTAACTTGTAGGATCCATAACAAAATTTCATTCTTCAAATCTTTGAATCTATATGCTCAAACTATGTATCACTAAGAGTTGTATCCTGACCCTATGATTCATCACCAACTTCCACTTCAACTACAACCTAAATGCACCCTTCAGGACTTTTGTTCCTCTTTTGCATAGGACACCTCTTATTATGACTCATAGTTGAACCATACAAGTAATAGTTAGTATTTACTTTGATTTCCCTCTTCTAAACATTCACTAGTTAGGTGATGACTTGGACAATGAATTTTAATGTCAGCCAATGACTCATTGTCCATGCTGAAAATTACTCTATGATACTTTTTTCTTTCGTGTCCCATTTTACTCACTTTCAACCCTATTTAGTTGTAAAACCAACACAAAACACATCATTTCTAACAAAAGACAAAAGTACTTACATAAATTCCTAATTTTAAGCAACAAAGTGCCATAAAATCATGGCAAATCAGCCAACTCATAGAATAGTGCTTCATTCTCTAGAACAATCATAGAACCCTACTCCAATCTCGAGAACTAATCTATTGGATGCTCTCAAAGGTTGTGGGGCATATAATTTTACAAATAATTCTTAAATGACTGAGTCCTTGTCAAATAAGGAGAACCAGCTAGCGTAGACTCAAGATAACCTCTCTACTAATGTCTAGCTGCTCAGTCTATTTGAACGGTAGTGTAGTTAACCCCACGTGTCTCAACTAAGCCTAAATTATGGAGACTATCCTTACAAGCAATTAAAAATTCCAATAAATCCTCACCGAAGCCCCTAAAAAACTAGGTGGAGTCTATCATAGAAATATATCCAACACCTTCTACTCCCCAAAAGATATAGATGGTTGGACAGCTACCAACAGAGCAATTGCCATCCTTATAAGGGCGTCAATTTTGGGAGTCATATCTATGATTTGTACCTCTGCATTTGTACCATTTCGATCTATAGATTGATCACCATAAGTTAGTACACCACCAACTAGTCCCTAAAACTTAACCAACAGATATCTAAGTAATTAAGAAGAAATAAACTCAGTGGGGCTTGGGCTGCCCCTAGTTCACTAATCGATGAGGTGGAGAAATATTAGGCGTAGGAGAATAATAGTATCTGGAAAATCTCCCTATTTGAAACTCTATTTAGGATTGCAACTCTCGCCTAACCTCGACCCTCAAGTCGGCAACAACCTCTATCAGTAGACCTAGTCTTAAAACTAAGGATCATCATCTTTAGTTATCATAGCTCGCATGATAATCCTCTACGGATAAGTAAACAATGCGAGTTTAAAAGACTAATCATAGACTCAACGCACAAAATCAATGAAGTAAGTAAAGTTCTCCTAAGAATGTCCTATAACCTCCCGAAGATAAGAAGTAAATGTCATTATTTTGATATGCGGGAATGACATGACCCACATTGGGGCCTTGTCATAATGGCATCCCAAGTCTGACCAGGACCAGAGATCACCCCTGTTACCCAATCCAACCTCTAGATGCCTGCCCAGAGTTGGCTGAATTCTAAGCATGTCACAAAATAGTATATCAACTCACATAAAGACTCTGGGAATAGATCGCAATCGTGACCAACCCAAACGAGTCCAACTATACCATAATAATAATCCAAACATACCAAATAAGGGCCATAAACCAGGACATAACCAAAGATGTTCCAGAACATAATATAATTAATCCCAAAATTAAGTGTGCTGAAATAGTAGGAAATTATGTTTGATGATACCAGCCTTCGATCTTATTCCAATGCCAAGGTTGACACCTATATAGATCCTGCCTATCCCAATCCATAGAAGTACCCATAGGCAGTGTAGCTTTGCCGTTATAAACCACACATGTGCTCTATGAGTTAAGCTCCCCCTACTGAAAGGGCCCCAATACGTGTAGCCACATGGCCAGGAAATTATCCCATGGGATGACTAGTACATTCCCCAAATATAGTGTGACATCATACACACAGTCACCAAGTCCAACCTTATTTCGGCAAATATGAGTTTCTACCCTATTGGACCTCCACCTTCCACGGGTTAGATAGACTTTCCAGCATTATTGCCCAATTAAAACCAATTTCCAAATAACTAAACCATTACCAATTTATTAACTATGGCCATTGATATTGGCATCGTCATACCAACCCTTACTTGGAAGTATCATCCATAGACAACCATTTATAGGTTTAAGGGGACTTTCAAGTGCCCTTCCATTTACCATAATAAAAAACTTAGGAGACTTCCATCTTACCCACATGCATAAATAATTAGACATTTACCATTCCAAACTATTTAACCATGCAGAATTTCTTTACCAAGTTTTAATACATGCAAGAGTTTCATTAAAAGAAGTCAATGCAATGAACATATCTTTATAAGCATTTTGTCAAATACATTGGTGGCTTGATATGGCCAAAACCAATTCTAATTACTATTAAACCATTCTCATGCAATCCAATTATCCAAAACCACCATTAATGCATATAAAAGCATAATTAAAACCATTGTAAGCCATAACCAACCATTTAACATCAAAACGTCCAAATCATATTTCAAAACCAAAATCATACAATTAATGAAATCATAAAAATATTCATCAAAACCATGATTTTAAGTAAAATTAACAATAAGGGAAGAGAACACGCCTTCAACCAAGTTGATAATAGAAAGAAATCACCTAGACAAGTCCCAAATTTATCCTTTAGTTGAAACCCTATCCCCCCTTGTCCAAAAGAACTTGAAAGAATTATGGAGTATTTTAAAAGAGTTTCTATGTGTTAATGAATAGAATAATAGGGTAAATAACCTCCTAAGCATGTTAGATGTCGTGGGACATTATTAGGATAAGTGGGGATATGTACGAAATACCCCCACTTAAGTTGCACCAAAAGCCTATCGTAGGGATATGACTGACCCACACTAGTTGTACCCTTCAATATGATTGGTATCCACCACGCGTATCCTAACCTCAACCCATGGATAAAACACTGTCCAATAAACAACTCATCCAAACAAGTCATAATCGTAACATATGATTCGTATCCATAACCCGTATCCATACGACTCATAGTTATCCACTCGTACTTAGATCCTACCTAAGTAACCTAGCTTACGACTCATAGTTATCCACTCGTACTTAGATCCTACCTAAGTAACCAAGTCAAAGATTAAATTAAGGAACCAAATGATCCAGAACCACCAAAAGGATTCATACCCCTAAGTTATACCCATTCGAGTAATAAATATTCATCCCACCAACCAATACTGGTAAGTATATGACTGGCCCATACCATCCATACCCCAATATACAACTCATACCTATGAGTCGTAAGGGTCCAGGTATCAAAATTCCAGTACATTTTCTATGGTCTAGAAACTAGGGTATTTCAGTCTCCCCCACTAGGAACATTCATCCCCGAATGACGAACAAGATAGGGGTAACCACAGGCAAGAGTCATTTGCATTATAAAATATATTCCCAATCTTTAACAATGTTTGAAATAAAAGAGGCAAAAATATAAATCTTTCCTTTAACAAACTCTGACAACAAATTGTGTTAATGACACATACCTTCTGCATGAATCCTAGGAATAGAAAACAAATGCGAATATTTTGTCTTCATGTCTTCTTATGCTTCCCATGTAGCTTTTTCCACCTTATGGGTCCACCAAAGAACCTTAACCGAAGCGACATTCTTGGTCTGCAATTGACAAACCTGCCTATCAAAGATCTTAACCAAAACATCTTCATAAGACAAATAGTCCATGAGACCCAATCTTTCCAAGGGAACAATAGAAGAAGGATCACCAATGCACTTCCTCAACATGGAATCATGAATGACTGGATGAGCTAAGATCAATCTAGAATGCAAGTCCAGCTCATAATTAAGATTACCAACTTTCTGCAAAATCACATAAGGACCTACATATCATGGACTGAGCTTCCCCTTCTTGACAAACAAAACTACTCTCTTTATAGGAGATACCTTGAGGAAAACCTTATCCCTAAACTCAAACTCCAAGTCTCTAAGACTAATATCCGCATAGGACTTTTGGAGACTTTGGGAAACCTCAAGCCTATACTAAATCACCTTTACCTTCTCTATAGCCAGCTAAAAAAAATTGTGGCCAAATATGTATGCCTCACCAAGCTCAAACCAATCCATAGGATATCTACACCTCCTACCATACAATGCCTCAAAAAGGGCCCTGCCAATACTATAATGATAACCATTCTTTTAAGCAAACCCTACCTCGACCCAATTTCCACTATAATTAATTACACAACCTCAATGTATATCCTCTAATATTTAAATAGTTCTTTCGATTTCCATATCCATTTATGGATGGAAAGCAGTACTCAGACTCACTTTAGTCACCAACCCTCAATGAAAATACCACAAAAAGTGAGATGTAAACTTTGTGCCATTATAAAAAAATATCAAAATAGGCACCCCATGCAACTTCAAAATCTCTAAAACATATAGCTTCGCATAATCTTCCACTTAAAAGGTAGTCTGTACTGGCTAAAAGTACAAAAAACTTAGTCATCCTATCCAGAATGACCCAAATCGAATAAAATTGACTTTAAGACCGAGTAAAACTGATAATGAAGTCTATATTGATAACTTCCCACTTCCATTCAGGAAAAACAATTTCTTGATACAACCCTCCTGGCCTGATGTGCTAAACCTTAAACTATTGACACACCATGAATTTGGCCACAAAATTAGCCATAACCCTTGAGATCATGATACATCTTAGTCAAGCTGGGATGAATAATATAACACGACTCATGTGTCTCAACCAAAATCCTTTACCACAAATCTTTGACATCAGGAACACACAACCTCCCTTGGTTAGGTAATGTACCATTACTACTGATCTTAAACACTATTACCTTTTGCTCACTAATGTAACTCTTAATTTTCATCAAGATAAGATCTAGAACTTGCTTCTCCTTATTCTCTGCACAAAGAGATGATCGAACCACTTTTTATGCCACCGGACCACTATCCTTGGAGTCCAAGAGGCAAATTTTAAGATTAGCCAAGAGGTGAATATCCTTCACTAATTCCTACTTTCATGCTTCCACAGGAGCCAAACTCCTTATGGATAACCTGATAAAAGCATCGGTAACCATATTAACCTTACCTAAGTGATAATAAAGACTCATATCATAATCCTTGAGAAGCTCAAGTCATTTTCTTTGCCTGAGATTTAACTTTTTCTGGGTGAACACACACTATAGATACTTATGATCAGAAATGATATCCACATGAACACCATACAAATAATGCCGCCATATTTTGAAAGAAAACACAACCGCCAATAGCTATAAATAATAAGTAGGATAATTTCTCTCATGTACCTTTAACTTCTTGAAAGCATAGTCAATTACCTTCTCATGCTGCATCAAAACACAACCAAAACCTACTCGAGATACATCACAATAAACCACAAATCCATCATTGCCTTTCCGCAAAGATGGAATTAAAGAAGAAGTTAACTTATCCTTTAACTTTTAAAATTCCCTTCATAAGAATCCGACCAAGAAAACTTGACCTTCTTCTGAGTTAAGATAGTCAAAGGAGTAGCTATCGACGAAAAGATTTCCACAAATAGCTTGTTCTACCCGGCTAAACCCAGGAAACTTTGAATATTGGATAGAGTTATAGGTATACGCTACCTCTTTACCGCAACAACCTTCTCTGGATCTAACATGATCCCTTCACTAGAAATAATATGATCTAAGAAAGTTATAACATTCAACCAAAACTCACACTTAGAGAACTTAGCATACAACCGTTGTTCCTTTAAGGTTTGAAAAACCATACCGAGATGATTAGCATGATCCATCTTAGTCTTTAAATAAACTAGAATGTCATTAACAAACACTGATGAAAATATCCAAATACTGATGGAAAACCTTTTCATCAGATCCATAAGAGTCGCCAGAGAATTAGTTAACCCAAATGACATCTACAAAAACTCAAAATACCCATGCCAAGTATGGAAATTTTTCTTAGGGATATCTACCTCCCTAATCTTTAGCTGATGGTACCTATACCAAAGATCTATCTTAGAAAAGGACTTGGCACTTTTCAACTAATCAAATAGATAATCTATCCTTGGAAGAGGAAACTTATTCTTGACCATCATGTTGTTCAACTGCCTATAGTCAATGCACATCAGTAGGAAACCATTTTTCTTGCACACAAACAAAATTTGTACACCTTAATGTGATACATTAGGATGAATAAACCCTATATCCAGAAGATTCTTAAGTTGATCCTTGAGTTCCCTCAACTAAGTCGGAGCCATTCTATATGGAGGAATAGAAATTAGACGAGTGTATGGAATTATATCAATAACAAACTCTATTTTCCTATTTGTAGGAAAACCAGGAAGATCATCCAGAAAGACCTCTGGAAACTTATTAACCACAGGAAATTTACTAAAAAGAAGGACCTTCCAAGTTAGAATCTTTTACCCAGACTATGTGATAAAGACAACATTTAGAGATTAACCTCCAAGCTTTAAGATAAGAAATAAAACTTCCCCTAGGAGCTAAGGAAACACCCTCCCATTCTATAACTGGCCCTCCAGGGAACCTACAGATAAACCGATGGGTTTGATAATCAAAGGACACATAATAAGATTGTAACCAGTCCATACCCAGAATAAAATTAAAATCTATAATATCCAACACAAATAAATCCATCAAGGTCTACCTGCCACCGACATATTCCACTTACCCCCTGTAGACTCTCTTAGCAATAACCAAGTCACCTATTAGGGTAGAAATAGAAAAAGTATCTGAAATAAATTTTGAATCAAAACCAAAAGATACAACCATATAAGGAGTCACATAGTAGAGAGTGGACCCCAAATAAAGAAAACAATATACATCATGAGAGAAAATTTATAACATACCAGTAACGATATCACGTGATACCTTGGATTCCTATCGGGATGCCAAAGCATACAACATGTTTTGACAAATACTAGAACTAGGAGTAACAAAAGAAGATGCCACACTACCAAGTGCAGGAGTAGAAGATGAAGCCACACGAATCTTATTTGCCTCCATGGCAACCTTATTAATCGGATCATCCCTGAGTCGATGGCCTTCCTGGCCACAATTGAAAATTTTTTTTCCTTCATTGCAACAACCCCAATAAAGAAGACCATGGAACCGACAAGTAGGACATAAAGAAACTCAATGACTTTCCTTTGCCTGAGATTGGGTACCATGATAATGCTTGCTGCCTAACTGGTATGGAGTACTACCAGAAGCATAGGAATAAGAATTCACCAATATTTTTATTCCATTTTGCATCATCTTGATCACCCTGATTCTGAGAACCTCCATTTTCCATAATGTATTGGGTCTAGAGATCACAATTCCAAGAAATTTTCTAAGGTCCAAAAAGTAGGGTGTTTCAGGGGTCCTACTAGAGACTTGCTATTGTACCAACAATACCAACAAACCTATCTCTCATACAAATTTATCACGACCCAATTTTTTAGGTAATGATGGCACCTACTTTAACCTACTAGTAGGTAAGCCAGATCATAGACTGAAATGACAAGTAATGGGATAGTTTCTAGAAGTTATGATGAACTCTAAAAATTAATAATACAAATGGATTGTATGCAATATAATACAAATACAAGAGTATATATATATATATAATAATAAGAAGGAGAAAGACCAAAAGAGTATCCCATGACCTAGTAAGGTTTGTACAAGAGCCACTAATAAAAAGAATAAGAGTACTAGTATTATCAATGTATAAATAATATCGAAAGGAAAGACTGTCCCAAAAGTAGTAGAAGGATAAAGAATCATCTCCAGCTCAAAAAGCTCACCCTATCTTTGGTATGTAGAATGTGCTAGGATAATAATTACTCAAATTTGAATTAGAAATATATGCAGAAGTGTAGTATGAGAACAAAAATAATAAGTACTTAGTAGGCATCATAGGCTAATGAGGTAAATCATAATAAAATATGAGAATGTAAACTAAAGTCAGGGATTAAAGGGCGAACCTGAAATAACACTCACCTAATAAATAATAAATTATATAATATTAAAAAGAGTAAAGGCTAACTATAACCTAACTAGGCCTCTATAAGCCGAGTGAGAGCAAATAAGTGAAGTATAATCCAACTGATCCCCTATAAGCCTGATGGATACTATCAAGATAAAAATAATAATAATAATAATGAAAAAGTAACCGACTACTGACACTATATCTGTAAATTATTTCATTCCATAAAAACGAAACTTGAACAAAATCCTTAGTCGTTAAAAGTAATCCATAATTATTAAACTCGAATTAGACTATAATATCATAAGTGATTAGTAAATGCTAGACTCTAACCAGTCTTTAAGAATCATAAATAAATAGTAAGTGCCAGACTCAAATAAATCTTTAAGCATTGTAAATAAATAGTAAGTGTCAAACTCGAATTGATATTTAAAATAAATATAGGTTAACAAGTCTAGTCGAGAATTAAAAAGATGTCTGAATTATATTAATGTGCAAGAAGATATATATATATATATATATATGTATATATATGTATATATATATAATAATGAAGGCCTCATAGATTAATAAAAAACTAATTAACATAGTTGACCTTACATAGGGCCGGTAGGGACCACTACTAAACCACAAAAGTTCAAACTAAGGAAATTTTTATACAAAACAAGGACAAGGCTTCCAATTTAAACTACAAGCTATAAAATAATTATAACAAGTCCTAAGGTCACAGTTTAATCCAAAGAAAGGTTGAATGGGTCAATTCTACCTAAAATGGCTCACTAATCGGCTAACTATTCAAAATATCACTAAAAGTAAATGAAGTCCTAATTTTCTACACAAATCTAGCATATTACCACCCCAGTACTATAATGTAGCTCAGTTTATGCGGAAACTAAGCCTAGTCTACCTGTACGCCAATGAATGCCCGAGAAAGTCCACTAAATTGGAGATTTTTCCTTTAGAGAGGACTGCACGTAATGCCACACTGTACAAATAATAATATACATGTTACTATGAGAAAAACCATACCCATATTGTTTATAAATAATTTAGGTTCAAAATGGAGCTAAACATCCCATATGGGGCCCGCTTTCAAAATCACAACTTTGAAACTGTCAAAACATGCCCCTAGTCTCAAGGATTATTTATCCTAAGAATGGGTGAAATTATAGCACAATTACTCCCTCAAATTAACCCGCGGATTATTAGGGATTTTGAAATTAAAGTCGTGGATAAATAGAAAATTAAAGGAAACTTTTGATAGTTCTTCATGAGAAAATGTCCCCATGAACTCTTCAACGTGCCTTAAAAACCCATGTATCAATTCTCTCATTCTCTTAGCCCTTTAGAGATTTTAGCGAAAGTTGAGACATGTAAAATAGGAGAAAAATTAGGTTTGGGAGCTATATATACTACCAGTGTCCCTTTATTAAAAACGTTGGGACCATGTCGTCAATGTGGACCTTAACCTGACTTAAAATTCATGAATGCTACCAATCCACCATAATTGTAAACAAGAAAGCTTGGTCTGACCTTGAGGATAATCTTCGACAATGCAAAGACAAGCTCGCGAATGTGATGGCCTATGAACGTGGCCTTCCTAAATGCGACCAAAGTCAGCACAATTACAATAGAAAAATTTCCTTGACCTTTATGAACACAGATAAGGCCACAGGAATGTAAAGTTCATTTTTATCTTACATTATCTGATGCTGCACCAATTGAATTTGACATTTATCAAGTTTTTGATCAGGCCCTCAGGATTTGTTCAAAATCCCATGAATGTATACAAACTATTCTACCCAACAAAATTTGACCTTTTGAACTCAACAACACCATCAAAATTTTTATTTGAGTCATTTTAATGAAAGATGGGTCCCACACCCATTGGCTATTTTATGCAAATCCACTCAATAGTCAAAAGTGAGTATGAAAGCCTCAAGACCTGAACCAAAGGTCCCTTTAGCCTAAAGTCCATGTTCTAAATCTAATAGAACTATCAAAACTAGTATAGATAACTATTAACCTAAATTTTAATCCTAATATCCAATTTTTAATGCTGAAAAATTCAAAATAAAGAATTGAATTTAAAAACCAAATGAACTGCCCGACCATTAGCTTCAGTAAGTCATACATAACTTGGGACAGTTATGGGAAAGATCTAAACTATTAACTAGTATGGAAATATAGAAAATGACATGGAGGTCACTACATTCATCATCTTAGAATCATTATAACAATCTTTAATAGTGAAATTATTTGGGATTTAAACCCAAAGTTCATGAAATTTTGAGAAAAATCAAATGGCTAGGGTAATATCAACTGATGTTTCTTCAAGATTATTAAGTAGTAATTCTGTAATATCAACAAATTTATAATTTAATTAGTTTTCCAACACCACTAATCTTTCCTTAAAATGATATTGGGTAAAAGTTTATGACCAATTTACTAAGGAATGCCAAGCTGCTAGTGATGATGCCTTTAACCATGACTTATTGTTATACTCAATGAGTAATCAGGTGGATTCATTGTCACAATAGTTTGAAACAAAAATTCCAATCCCTTGTACTACAACATTTGGTGATGACTCGTTATCAGAATACATGAGTTGTTAGAAAGAGCTAATGTCATAGTAGTGAGGACCTAAGATTATGGTACTCTACAAACAACTCATGGTCATAATCTACAAGTCGTAGCCTTAGCCATTGCGACTTCTTATAGAAATTTGCTAAATATTTTTAAAAAACTCTTGTGGTCTTTTTCCATTCTTTTAACATTTAACCCACACCATTTTGTGTATCCATAGGCAAAATATTTGGGATTTAAAATTACCCCAACTCCTCATTAACTCAAAATTCATCCATAAATCAGTTTAAAACAGACAAAATGTACAACTTTTTTCTCAAAAGTGCAATTAAGATTATTTAACTTCCAACTTTAATTTCAAAGTATTCTTCAAAGATTTCACCTCCATGTATGTGGAATTTCATCAATTGGTACCTTCCATCCATTAAGTCCCACAGATTTCTCTAATACTGAACATAAATTCACCCTTGAAGTTTAGGGTTCCATGGAAAGAATAGGTTATATAATTTTCAATTTATTACTTGAATTAAACAATAAATATGTGTTTCTCTTAAGTTTAAGCATCTTTTTCACTCAGAAACATTAAATCCCATTATATTTATAAAATTGTTAACTCTTGTGTTTGAGTTATGAATTTGCTATCACGTTTATATTTTTATATTTTCATGTTTAGTGGCGCTCTTTAGAGCCGGTGGGGTTTGAATGCCCGATACCTAGGAATTTATGCATACATCAGTTTAGATGTTCTTGAGTGCTTTGGATTATGTATATACGTTGTTATTTTTAGAATACCATAATATTAAGCATATTAGTTATCAGTGTTTTTAAGTTGGGAGTAGTACCTAGCACCGAGCAAATATAGGGATGAAGGTTCACCCAACAGTTATGACTAAGACCTTTAGTAGAAGTCCCTAAGTTCCAGAACTATGGTTCCACTAAAGGTTATAATGGTTCTTCCGCCAAATTAGGAATGGCAACATTGTCACTTTGGACATCAATTTAGTGGATCTATGCCAGCCATCATACCATTGGAAAGGTACTGAACACCCTTCCAAATCAACTTATATTGTGGTATGTCCATTAATGGTAGCTCCCACAGTCCACAATTTATGTTTTAATCTAAGATTTTCTTGACATTGTATTCAGTGTAAATTTATACTTGGTCTTGAACCATTTCACCATGTTTTATGCATTATGCTCAGTTTATATTAGTTATTTCCCATCTTACTTACAAAGTATATTTAAATTACTGACCGCATACTTTTTCTACACTATATTATCTTATTATACAAATTTTGACACTCAGCATCCAAAATGAGTTTAGTGCACTTTTGTAATATTAGATATAGTACTTGGTGAGTATTCATCATTGAAGGACTAGTTATACGTATTGTTTTTCATTTTTTTAGTTACAGACAATTGGAGTTAGTTGGGTTCTTGTCCCAACAACTCATATAAGGTAGAGGCTTCTAAATAGATGTTTAGGTTTTTACCACGTTGAGCAATCTCAGACAGTATTATTTCTAATATCAGTATTTGATTCTAGTATTATTTATTATCAGTTTATTTTAGTTTGGCTTTCTCTCAGTGTATTATTCCTTTAGTATTCTTAGTATTATTCCTGTCCATGGATTAGCTTGGGGTTACTCATAACTCTGAGCACCGTGTTACGATTATGGGTCAGTCTTATGTCAAGATAAACTTGGTGTTAGACCATCAAGTTTAAGGTTTCCTAGGGTGTCAAAAATCCATATTAAGTAGAGGGTTGTTCATGGGTGTGAAGCATGCCATACTTAAGAATGAGAGGCTATGAAACATCTTGGGAGTCTCACTTCTTTCATGATTTATGTTGTGCATTAGACCATAAAATATATTGAAATTATTATGCTAACTTTTCCTCTACCGGTTTACAAAAAATGCCTCCTAAGAGAACTAACAGAAGGAGAAATAATAATTAGAAAGCCTCACCTCCAATTCCAGATGACCCTCTGAATTAGCAGATCACCCATGCTAAGTTCAAAGTTACCTTCACATTATTAGCCAAATCAATGACAACCTAAAGTTAGTAGCACGTTGTTGCACCAGCCAACCAAGCTTTGAAGTTTGAACAACTAGAGTTCAAGACATCACTCAGATGAATCCTCTTATATTTTTAGGTCTAAAATAAAAGATCCACAAATAGTTAGTGGATAGTATTTAGATGATCACTAAAATCATAGGTGTCACTTTAACTAATAGTGCTGATTTTGATGCTTATCAATTATAAGGAGTGGCACACACATGGTTCAAGTAGTGGAAGGAGAATAAAGGTTGCAGATGCAAGATTAGTGAAGTAGGATGAGTTTGTTGCAATATTTTTTGATAGGTTTTTACCATTTGAGTTTAGAGAAGACAGGGTGTAGGAGGTTATAAACCTGAAGCAGGGAAATATGAGTGTTAAGGAGTATTCACTTAATTTTACTTAGTTTGAAAGGTATGCTTCAACTATAATTGTTGACTCGAGGTCCCAAATAAGAAAGTTTGTGTTTGGTGTTTCTGAGGATGTGGTTAAGGAATGTAGGATAGCTATATTGGTTAAAGAGATGGTCATCTCCAGATTGATGGTCTATGCTTAATAGATTGTAAAAGAAAGATCAAGGAGAAGGAAAGAGAGACTAAGAGGGCAAAAACTGGTAGATTTAATTTTTTTAGTAGAGCCTAAATGGTTGTAATCGTTCTCTATTCCACTAGAAACATTCATCCCCAACCCCATATTGTACTAGTGCTCCAGTACCCAAGTTTAGATAGGGTACTCGAGATTGAGTGCCAAACTCTAAGTCCCAAGGTAGTGTGATTTTGGTTAAAAAATTGGCATTGTGTGGATAAGTGTTTAATTATTTATCATGATGGATTTTAGTGGTTAATTTATTAGGGGACAATTTTAAGAAGTCATTAAATATTTTGTTTATATCAATTATTTTAAAAGAGTTAGTTCATAATGTCGAACTTTAAGAGGCGTGTTGTGAAATAGGATGAATTGGGATAAGGTGCCAAGTTACTACACTGGAACCATTCCAGCGGTAAAATACTACCACAACAGAAACCTTAATAGGAAGTTGATCCATAGTAGCAGTAACTATATCACCGCAGTAGTAATATTACTACCACAGTGGTAAAAATATAGGTTTTAGCTCTTCATTCCCTATTATTTCTACTTTTCCCTTCAATTCTTATATGTCATAACATATTGTGGTGGTTTGGTTATTTTAGATAACTCATACAAAAATTTTATTACTGATCATATTACTTTGGTAATAGTGATCATACTTTGTGACTATAGCTTAGTTGTTTGTGGTATGTAGATTGGTTGGCATTATTATAGGATGAAGATTTGGTATGTTTTATCAAATTGTGTTAGAAATTGATGAGAGGTTGAATTAGTTTCAAAATCATTATGTATTCTAAATTTCGAAAATTATGCTAAGAATTCTTATAATTCCCCACAACTCATAGATAAGATTCTAACTATTTGTCATATGTTAAAAGGCCTAAAATAATTATTTTAACCATATATAAGTTTCATGATCATTTACCTAGTGCATGAAGTACTTTGAATGAAATAGTGGTCATAGGAAACATTTAGCAAAGTTGAGTTGAGATAATTTATTAGCAATTGAGTTTTAGTATTCGATCCTACAAGGGTCAACTTTAAACGAGTATAACTTATAGAATATAGAGATTTTGATCTCAAAACCTACCGAATTAAAGGTATTTGTATCCTCTTTCCAACGCATATGATTTTAGGTAAATTTGATATTTGAGTGAAAAGATATTAGATTTTTTGTGAGAAACCCAATAAAGGTTAGTAATAATACTGTGGCACCTAGCTATGCTCTGTGATTAGACCATGACATGCTATCTATTCTCTAAGAAAAAACTGTTCCACGCTAGTGGTCACCCTGAATGTAAAATCCTATTTTTTTAGTTTTTTGAGGAAAAACTAGTCATTTACGTCCAAAATAATCCTATAACTAATACTAAAGCATTTTTCCTCTCCCTATAACATAAATCTGCATTCCCTCTCCGGCTAAACTCTCAAGAACAACAAAAAAGGGTTTCCACTCTAACAATTCATACCTTCAAGGCTCTAATTCAAGCTTTCATTCAAGATATCAAGAAATCTAAAAGGAATTTCCTTTCATCCTTGTGCCCAAAAACTCAACTTTCATGTGAATTTATGAACTTTATGATTAGGGTTCATACCTACTTTATGAGATTTGAATAATATGATATTTCCTTAAGTGTTAAACTTCCTTTAGCACAAGATTACATGTTTACTTATGTTTTTATTTACTTAATTGCTCTTATGATTTGAGTTTTAGCATCTTGACATGAAATTTTCAGGCTAGATAAATTCTTATTATTTAGCACAAATCCCTCTGTTTACAAGAAGTTCAAGCTTACTAGTTACTATTATAGAATATTATGGTTTTATTAAGATTTCAGTTTTGATCTAATATTCTCAGATAAGATATGAAATTCATTCATTTATTTATGAAAAAGATTTAACAATAGAAGCATGATTGTTTTTCATACTTATAAACCTATATGATCAATTTAAGGTGAATTTCATATATTTTGAGCACTATTATTATTTTGGGAGTAGTATTTAGAACCTATGTATTATGGGTTTAACGTACCCAAATTCCCAAACTATGTTCCATAGTAGGTTAAAGGGGCCCTCACTAGTTGAGAGTGACTCCCTTTAGAGGAAGTCCTCATTAGTTGAGACTGTCTTTCCTCCCTAGAGTGAATTCATACCAAGTAAGGTTCTTTACTGATGTCAAGGTATAGGACAACCCTCCTTAACATGGGACAGACGTTGGACTCTAGGCATAGTTCACATGGTTTTTGTTGGTTAAAAGAATCTTCCATGCAAAGGATGATTTTAATAACTAGATTCTTACTTTACTGAATATGAGTTATGATATTTCAACGTTCAGTTTTATTCATGAATATGGTGAGTTTTTATACAATTTGCATGCATGATTTATTTTTTTATTAATATATATATATACACACACACATCCTAGTTTTACTTATTGCATGCATCTCCGTATACTCAGTACATTATAGAAGTACAAACCACATATACGTCTGTGTGGCTACACTATTTCATAATGTCAATATCAGTTGTAGTTCACAATATCATGATCAAACGATTCATAACTTTCAATTAATAGGTGATGATTTCTCTTTATTCAAGGACTTAAGTTAGTTTATTAATTTAGTATTTTATTTTTACTCATTTGTATTGATTAGGAATAATTAGGGGTCATGTCTCGGGTACCTATATTTAGCATTAGTGGAGGCTTCATAGATAGTGAATCAGAGTTGATGTATTCATTTTCAATTTCCTTTTGTTGTAAATATTTTTAAATATTATTGTATTGAACAAGTTCAACTAATGACATTGTATTTGCGCAATATTTTTAATTTTCTATTTTTTATTCAGTCTTTTATGTATTATGCTAGTAAATTGTGTTATCTTGGGATCACTTTTGGTTCTAAGCACCATATGACGTCCAGGGTAGTCTTAGGGCATTACAGACATAGTATCAGAGCACAAAGTTAAAAAATTTTAGGGTCTCTATGAAGCTATGTCAAGTAGTGTCTAGAAAAATAGTATGAGGTCGTCAATACTTTTTTTTTTTAGGCTATAAGACATTTTGGAAATGTTTACCCTCTTTTATACTGCTATTCGTGCAATAATGTTTTCTTAGAAACCCATGAAAATATATGTGTTACTCCAAAATCATCCAACTATGACTTATCTTTGAGGTAATATATACCATAAATTTTAATTCCTCCTAATATGATGCGCTTAAATTAACAATTAGAAACTTCAGATATCATATAAAGGGCATAAGAGGATATTAATAGTGTGTTTTACGTCCTTTAATTAAAAATATTACATCTTCATCCATATGAGTTGTACCATTAAGACATAATATGACATATATTCAGAATTCTTTTTAACTCTTCATTAAAAATAAAACTCATGAGAGAAGAGAGTATGTACCTAGATTATTGAATGGAGTTTTCATTGAGGGATATTATAACTTAGAGTGATTTAATCCATAATTAATAAAGAAACCTCAGCTTGTAAGTATGGATTTTGAAGTATAGTTACAAAAAAGGTAGGGATAACGATTGGTGAAAATCTTATAGATAGAACTATGTATGCTATTAAGACAGGATTGAGGTGATAAGTCATTAGGTGTTAACTAAATGTTAGTAAATGTGGTGTATATTTCATGGTGGAAGGTAGAGAATAAATTATTATTTAAGGTGACTTGGAGTATGCTTGAACTAAGAAAGGAGATCTTGATGGTATTTTACTAGGTTAGAAATTATAGGCCATTTATGAAAGTATTAGGTTGTTAAGAATTATTAATCAAGGCTTCCCTTGTGAACGTGAAATGGAAATAAATTGATTCTTATAAAGATTTGAATATAATTTAGATGTATGGATAGATAAGTAGTAGTGATGTTTAAAAGGAGGATATGCTCATGGATTATAATAAGATAAACCATATGATTATGGTTAATTATCATGATTATGAGGTTCTAGTGGACTCATATTTCTTAAAGTTTTTTTTTAAATAGCTGACAAGAAAGAATAATATGTGAAGTTTTATTGTTAATCATGTCTAGTACTAGATACTAGGTTGAACAGTGGATGATCATTAAGGTGAAATAATGATTTCTTGGGATAGTGATGCTAGTTATATGGAAAGTGAGCTGGTAGGCTTGAAATAATGTATGCAAGGATTTATGTTCATTCATCCGAATCTAAGTATGATAGTGTAGATATGATGTAGAGATTTAGCAAATGTAATATGTATTTTTTAAGATTATTAAGTGTCGTGTATGCATAGATAGTACCCTTGAGTTGCTAAAGGTGAAGGAGGCTAGTTATATAGTGCATGATGTTCTTAATAGATAAGTTAGGGGTTATAGGTTGATGATGTTGGGTCTTTTGGTGTAACAAATACTCTTATAATTTAGGGAAAAGTATAAATTTAGAGATATGATACTAGAAAACTACGAAGAGGAGCAGATTGTGTATATAGAGAGGTAGGTATGTTTAACAAGAAATGTGTAAATATATGATAATGATTATTAAAGTTAGAGAAAGTTAAGGGTGGTATATATGAAAGGAGTGTCCAAGAATGAAGTTAGTATTTTTCAAATATATTTTATCTAGATGAGTTGAGCATTCAAGTCTAGACCATTAAAGTAAAGAAATTATGGCTTATTTTTGAGTATATGGAATAGAACAATAGGCTTAGAATGTTTGATTTAATCTAAGGGGGAATGATGACAGGGTGAAGAACAAAATCATGTTTTATGAATTATATTGTAATGCATGTCAATAAGAGTTATGATGAGATAATGATTCATTCATACTCTAGTGTATTCTTTGGATTTCAGTTTTTATGGCACCTTTTACATTTCTTTTAATCATTATGGCACCTTATCCATGAATTTCATGATAGAGCCATACCCATGACCAATGCTTATACACATTATGAATATTAATAAAAATTAATGAAAAATGGTTTAGATAGGGGAGAGTAGTTGTTTCTCGTTAGGGAAAGTTGTTATATTCTTATTTTCTCTAGGGCTATATATGTGAAGGAAGATCAAGGCAAATCTTTCCTATATGTCATAGTTGGGTGAGAATTTTTGTTATGTAATTTTAGGGATAATTCATGAAATTTTTATTAATAGAGGTATTAGGGAATATGGAAAAAAATTCATTGATGCGTTGGTTTCATAGAAGTTCGTATGTAGTTATATCGATAAACTTGAATGTCATGATGGGAATTATGCTATTGAATTTTTAATTAGAGCTCAAAGTTATTTGTTGAGGCGGTAAGAAGTATAGTTCTTTAGACTAGATCAATTAAAAGACATAGGTTATTGAATCTTGTAGTTTAGACTAGTATTATGTGTTATGTGTAGTACCTTGTGACTTTGAGTTAGGCTTGAACATGGTGAAAGTATGTAATCATCACATGAAGCATAGTATTTAAGAGGATAAGTATAGTTGAGAAGAGTGTTTTAAAAGTGTTTCTAATATTTAAATAAAACAATAGGATCGACTAAGGCATAGTAATCATTTTCTATCTTCTATTCTATATGCCTATATTCCATGTTATATAGTTTTAGACATGTAATACCTTATTTTTATTCCACACTCAGATCATACCCAAAATGTCTTCCCTCGTTATTAGAAACTATGATAAGGAGCGTTTGAGGAAACTTATTTTTTTTTCTTAGTAAATCTTGGAAATTTTATCACATTAGCTATCACTTTGCAGTTCTACATGTACGATCATGTCATGCATGCTTCAATTGAGTTCTAAGCTCTTAGCATGAATCAGCTCACTATAGTTAATTAAGTCCACTTAGAAATTAGCTTCATGTTGGGGGTGTTATCGGTTTAGCTCGTTTGTATCCTTCATTTGTAGACATAATGGACATATACCCTTATTTCTTAACTCCTACCAATGATTCAAAAAGATTAGTACATTTCCCTCCTTGCATTGCGCTCTTCTAATTTCATATCTACATTATTCCATACGAATCGTATGTATCTGTTCATGTTCCATATGAATTAGCTAAGTTAGTACTCTATTAAAATGTGATTCAAGTTATGAAACGTGAACAATTGTTTTTTAAAATCAGTTTCAAGTAAGTAACTACATTCTTTTTGTTAACCAACAAAACTACATTCTTTTCATCCCAATATCAATCGTCATTCGAGGATGAATGATACCAAGATGGAGAAATTGCAATATCCCACAAACTCCTAGATAAGCTTCTAAACATTTGTCATATGTTTAAAGGACAATAAATAACTATGTTAATATTAGATAAGTGTATTGAACTGTAACACCCCGAGAGTACACCCTTGATACCACATGGTGCTTACAGTCCCAAAAGACCACAAGCTAACACATGAACTGGTACCTATGATAAGCACTAAATAATACTGATAACAAAGAGATCATATGCAGAATTACACTGAAATATGCCATAAGGTTTAAAATTATTGTTCTTATAATGTCTGTAAAGTAATACTGACAATATTTATAAAACAACTGATAATAATAACGGAAAACTATTTGATTGTCTGTACTTGTTTGAAAGTCTCTAAACTGTCTGAATATGGAGTTGATGGGACAAACCCAAAACTAACTCTGACAAAATAAAACATACTAAACTGATAAGGTAGACTGAGATAAATAAACTATGTCCTCATAGCATGAGGACTCACCACTACTACAACTGATAATCTGGTATATCTACGCACGGTCAAGGAATTGCGCATCCAAACCTTTGACATTAAACATCATAGCAGAAGAAACGAGTATGCGATTAATACTATGAATATAGTGGTACATTAGATAAGGTTAGGGTGAAATGCATGAGTGCATGTGCATGAGTAATAACTGACTGGATGAGTAACATAATGTACTAAGTACGAACGCATAAAATCTGTAAAAACTGAGAATTCATGACCAAGAATAAAGCATAAATCTAAAATAGTTTGTAACCTGAATTACTGAAATACTGATGATTGGGAAACTGATATCAGTATGCTATGTCCAAGAAAATCTAAGACTGAATGTTGAACTACATACTGGGCTGAATTTGTGGAAACTAGATATAACCGACATACCCTAATATGATATCAGGGTCCAACCTGTAACCCCAACTAGAAGAGCGTTAGTATCATGCCACGCGTACTAATACTGGCTATGTGGATCCACAAATCTAAAGTCCAATAGGACGAAGGTTTCATGACTAACTAACGGGGGACCCTTCTTTCCAACGATACCAATTTCTTCTTAATACAACACCCGAGCAAGAAGTTATGCCCTTTTTTGTGAGAAGACAGTAAGCATAGGCGATTGGTTAGGCGCCGCCCAACCCAAGCATAGGCGATTGGTTAGGAGCCGCCTAACCTAGCTTATCCAATCACTTTGGCACTGCCTAAGTCAGTTCCAGGTACTAAAACACTCCGTTTTGAATTAGTTTAAGGGTAATTAAGTCTTTAAACACTCCTTACACATCCCTAAATTTAACCCTATGAAATATATAGCTTCTAAACACATTACAACCCTATTAACATCCCAAAACTCATCATCTAAGATCACTAAAAGACAAAAACAACTAGTGTTTCATAATTAATCTTCAAGATCAAATTTCAAGGAAATTCCTCCATCAATCATCAAGAACCTCCCTTCCAAGGCATGCATAGTGTTCATCCACGGATTCCTTTCATCTGTGGAGTTCAAGAATCAATATTTAAAATACAAAATCTTGGTTGTTTATTGTTATATGATCATACCCATGTTGATACTTGTTTGTTTTGCTATATAACAGTATGCGAGAGTTGATTTATGGATCCCATTCATCCATAAAGCTCAAAAACCCTCTTTTTCATTATAAAGTATGATTTCTATATTGTTGGGTTTTGATGATCATGTTGTTGATATTGGGTGATTCCCAAGATGGAGTCTTTATATGTTTTTTTGAATTTCATGATATGATATG
>JAPEIP010000006.1:119500185-119520042 GCA_026120095.1 Capsicum chinense
CTTAACTTTCTTCTAAGTCAATCTGGACATGGGGGATTCAATAGATTAAAATCCTTTAACAAATCATTGGTAATAGCTACTCAAACGCAAGAAATTCCTAATATATAATCGAGAGACGTGTCTAGGCAAGTTCCACACTATATCGATCTTTTGAGAGTCAACTCTAATTCCATCACTGAAGTTAATATGGGAAAGTAAAGCTACTGAACTTAGTAAAAATTTGCGCTTACTGAATTTAGCGATCAACTGATGGGATCTAAGAGTCTCTAATACTATCCTGAGGTAATCTGCATGATTATTTTAGTTGCAGAAGTAAACAAGGATGTCATACATTAAGACAATAAAAAACATGTCCAAGTACTATTTGAACACTCGGTCCATCAAGTCTATGAAGTCTCATGAGCCATTTCTCATGCCAAAGGACATGACTAGAAACTTGAAGCAATTGTACCGAGTTTTGAAAAATATTTTTTGAATGTCACATTCCCTGACTCTGAGCTATGAATAATGGGATTTGAGTCTATCTTGGAGAAATAACTGGCAACCAGAAGTTGGGAAAAAAAGTCATCAATTTTAGGAAGTGGGTATTTATTCTTGATTGTGACTTTGTTCAATTGACGGTAGTAGATGTACATTCTAAAAGAACCATCTTTCTTACGAATGAACCAGACTGGTGCCCCCCATAGGGAGATGCTGGGGCTTGATGAATCCCCTATATAAGAGGTATTTCAACTGTTCTTTCAACTTTTTATATTTGGCTTGAGCCATTCTGTATGGAGGAATAGAGATAGGATGAGTATCCAAAAAAAGGTCTATTCCAAAGTCAATTTGTTTTTTGGGAGAAGCTCCGAGAAGATCTTTAGGGAACACATCTGGGAATTCTCTTACCAATGGAACCAACTCAAGATTGGGGGCCTCTGAACTGAGTTTTTGACTTGAACAAGGTGGTAAACACACCCCTTGGATATCATTTTCCTTACTCTAATTTTCCGTAATATTCTTAAAGCCTCTAAACTATCTAAATATGGAGTTGATGGGACAAACCACCAACTAACTTCGACTAAATAGAAACTACTAAACTGATAGGTAGAATGAGATAAATAAACCATGTCTTCATAGTATGAGGACTCACCAGTACTCTAACTAATAATCTGGTATATCTATGTATGGTTAAGGGATTGAGCATCCAAACCTATAATTTTAAACATTATAGTGTAAAAAACGAGTATATGATCAGTACTTTGAATGTACTGGTACATTAGATGAGGTTAGGATGAAATTCAATAGTTTATGTGCACAAGTAATTCTTGACTGAGTAAGTAACATAAAGTACTGAATACAAATGCATAAAATCTATAAAGTATGAGAATGCTTGACCAAGCATAAAAATAAAATAATTAGTAAACTAAATTATTGAAGTACTAATTACTAGGAAACTGATATCTGTTTGCTATTGCTAAGCAAACCTGAGACTGAAGGCTAAACTAGATACTGGACTGAAACTTTAGGAACTAGCTTTAACCGACATGCCCTAATATTATATTAGTGTCTAACCTGTAATCCCAGTTTGAAGAGTGTCAGTAACATGCCAAGAGTACTAATAGTGGCTTTGTGGATTCACAAATATAAAGTCCCAAAGGATGAGGGTGTCATGCCTAACTGGCAGGGGACCCCTCAAAATCTATGACAGCGTCTTAAGTCTGGAACGTAGGGACTGCTACTAGTGCCTCATGCCTAACTAATGGCCGAGACACCATCCCTATGCTTACTCGGTGATAAGAGTTACTCCTAATTGAATGACACTGATTATTCAACTGAACTGAGTTCAGCTACTTATAAATTCTAATAGTGCTCATCAAGATAAAAATAACTAAGAAATCAACTATGCTCATGGTTTAACTGAAATCACTTTTTAAAGTAATGAAAGTATGTGAACAGCTAAATTTTGGGTACTCAAACCTGTAGGACTTGATAGTAATAACAACAAGATCCTACTAAAGCTTTGAGGACTGGACATGTAGTTTGCATTCTAAAATTCATTCTTATAGGCATTTTATCAAACACTTGCAATGCAAGGTTGAAGCATGGGAATAGTTTTAAACATGTAGTTTTAAGCATAATTTCAATACTGGAGTCATAAATTATGGTTTAAACTAGAGAACAAACAACATTCAAATGTGTGGGGTTTACTAACAATAATTACATGTAAACATCGTATATAATTGAGATTCAGAGCAATTCATGGTGAAAATCATCATAAAATGTAAAATTTATAACTTTGAATTTGAAAATGGGTTCTTATACTCTATGGATAAAAGAGACCCATGGATGAACATCTAACATGCCTTGCTTGAAGAATTCAGGAAAGTTTTTTTGTGTTTTTTTTTCTTGACCTTGAGCTTTAATCTTTGAAGAGCTAGGGTTTGTTATTAGGGAGAGAATGGTTTTTAATTAATAGAATTTGAGCAAAAGGTTTCCAAATATGCTTTTGGGGGATTTAATCCCATGTTTTTCATGGATTGGGACCATGGGAAAAGACTAAACTGCCCTTGGGAGGGTAAAAATTTCATAACTGAAACTCAGATTTTACCATCACTGCAACACGCCAAGGCTATCATCGCAATTTCCACCATGATGTGGTGCAATCATGATGACTTACTAGAATCTAACAATTGCCCCTTTGATCTTCACTGCAACTCGGTGACCCCTCCATCACTACACTCACCATGATGTAGCCCAATTATGGTAAGCTACTATTTTGGAAATCCAAACATGATCCAAACATCATCTGAAATATCTGAAACTTACCTGAGACATACTAGTTACACCCCTAAACATAAATCAACTTAAAAACATACATCTCGGGGTTGAGAAGGTTACTTTAAAGGTCATTGTATGACTTACCTCACCGTATACCTACTTTGTTATGACTTACCATGTACGACTCATATGATCACCTTATGAATTTCAACACTCAAGTCATAACTTAAGCAGAATACCACCCACCACACACTGTCATGGGTACAAGTTTGACATATGGCTCGTATGATGTCCATACGACTCAAAGGAATAAGTCATATAGTATAGTAACTTCTAAACATAGGGTATTACAATATCTCCCCCTTGGGAACATTTATCCTCGAATGAGACTAATTAAGCCAAGATACTCAGGTAATTTAAGACCACACAATGAATGTTCATGAACTATAATGTGACTGAGTTTGAGACATGACACATGAACTTAACTGGTCTCATGAATACATGCAATGACATGAGAATGGTTCCATAGCTGAAATAGAGATTAGAAAGAGTCGATATAAGGAAATTCATTATCTCAAGTTGAGTCTGAACTCATGGAGAAAAGATAAAGGTACTTGGCTCACATATCTACTTTTGCTTCCTAGGTAGCTCCCTCAACAGACTGATTTCGACATAGAACATTCACCAAGGGAACATCTTTGTTCCTCAACCTACGACTCTGATGGTCAAGGATCTCAACTAGGATTTCCTTGTAGGAGAGACTATATTTTACGTCCACACTCTCTAAGGGCATAATTGAAGCTAGGTTACCATTATATTTCTTTAATAAATAGACATGAAACACCAGATACAATGATTCCAAATCTTTAGGAAACTCTAACTCATAAGCTACCTTACCAAAATAGCTCAAGATTCTATATGGGTCAACATAGCGGGGACTGAGTTTCCCCTTCTTGCCAAATCTCTTCACTCCTTTCATAGACAAAATCTTTAAATAAACAAATTCACCAACATAAAACTTTAAATCTTTTCTTCTCACATCTGCATAAGATTTCTAATGACTCTGGGTTGTCTTCATTTTCTCTCAAATTAACTAAACTTTCTCCATTGCCTCAAACACAAAATTTGGCCCTATCAAAGAAGCCTCACTTACCTCAAACTAACCAATAGGAGATCTAAATCTTCTCCCATAAAGATCCTCAAAAGGGGTCTTCTGAATACTAGATTGATAACTATTGTTTTAGGAAAACTCAATCAAAGGTAGGTGGTTATCCCAACTACCTTTAAAAGCAATAGCACAGGCCGGCCCTCAGCATGTCCTCTAAAATCAAAATGGTCCTCTCAGTGTGACCATCTATCTAGGGATGAAAAGTTGTACATAGATGAACTTGGGTACCAAAAACTTTCTAGAAATACTTCACAAAGTGAGAGGTAAACTAAGTACCTCTTTCTGAAATAATAGACAATGGGACCCCATGAAATTTCACCAACTCCCTAAGATAAAGACTGGAATAATCGTCAGCTGAGTACAAAGTATGAACTGGCAATAAATATGCTAACTTGGTCATTCTATCGATAATAAAACATATCTAATCATTCTAACGACGGATACGAGGGAACCTTGTCATAAAATCAATGTTGACCACCTCCCACTTCCAAGTGAGAATGATAAACTCCTAAAGCGTAACACTAGTCCTTTGGTGATTAACCTTAACCTGCTGATGATTTGAATACTTAGCCACAAATTCTTCAATATCCTTTTCCATATCACTCCGCCTAATGATTTCCCATAAATCACCGCATATCTTACTAGCTCCTGGATGGATAGAGTATCACGTACCATATGCCTCAACTAATATATTAGTTGTCTCAGTATATCAACACATGGAACACATAGTAATCCCTGACAACAAAGTACACCATTTCCCCTTTGGGAGAAACCCTATACCTCCTAGCCTCTTACTGCCTCCTTCAACTTGACCAAATTAGGATCCCTATCTTGTTTTTCCTTTACTTCAGCAACCAATGAAAATTCTAAACTATTTTGAACCCATATACTACCTTCTGCTGAATCAAATAACCGAACTCCTAACCTAGTAAGTTAATGAACCTCACTGACTAACTCTTTCTTATCATCCTCAACATGGGCAACACTTCCTATAGACAATCTACTAAAGGCATACGCCACTACATTGGCCTTGCTCGGATGATACAACACACTCATATCATAGTTTTTTAATAATTCAAGCCACCTTCTCTGACGAAGATTCAAGTTTTTACCCATTAAAACGTATTGTAATCTCTTGTGATCCATAAAAAAATCAACATGAACCCCATAAGCTTAATGCCTCCAAATATTTAAGGTGAAGAAAATAACTTCCAGCTCAAGGCCAAGTGTTTGATAATTCTTTAATGGGGTTTAAGCTTTCTAGTGGCATAGGCTATGATCTTACCTCTCTCCATTAATATACAACCAAGAACAACTCTAGAAGCAATACAATACACTATGAACCTATCTGAGTCATATGGCAAAGTTAAAACTGGAGTGAGAGTGAGCTGATTCTTTAACTCTTGAACACTCTTCTCGCAGGATTCTGACCACTAAAATTTGACTTTCTTCTGTGTTAGTCTTGACATAGGGGAATAAATAAAAAAACCCTTTAATAAACCATATATAATAGCTAGATAAACCCAAGAAACACTTGCTATCTAATAGAGAGACGTCTCTAGGACAGTTTCTCATTGCTTCGATCTTTTAAGAATGAACTCGAATGCCATCAGTAGAGATGATGTGACTAAGAAAGGCCATTGATTTCAACCAAAATTTGCACTTACTGAACTTATCGAATAAGTGATGAAATCTAAGGGTCTATAACATAACTCTCAGATAGTCTGGATGATCATTATCACTACACGAATAGACAAGGAATGTCAATAATGAGGAATATGAAAAACATGTCCAAGTATTGCCTGAACACCCTATTCATCAAGTCCTTGAAAGCTACAGGGCCATTTATTAGTCCAAAAGACAGAACTAGAAATTCAAAGTTACCATACCGAGTTCTGAATGTTGTCTTTAGAATGTCACATTCTTTGACTATAAGCTGATGATAACCGAATCAAAGGTCTATCTTAGATAATTAACTTGAACTCTAAAGTTTGTTGAACAAGTCATCAATTCTAGGAAGAGGGTACTTATTCTTGATAGTGAATTTGTTCAAGTAACGGTAGTCGATGCACATTATAAAAGAACCATCTTTCTTAGTCACAAATAGAGATGGAGCACCCCATGGGGAAACACTAAGCCTAATAAAACCATTATCTAAGAGATCCTTCAACTGTTCTTTCAAGTCCTTAAGTTCAGCTGGTGCCATTTTGTATGGTAGAATAGAGATAGGTTGGGTGTTTGGAATAAGATCTATTCTGATGTCAATTTTTCTTTCGAGATAAATTCCGGGAAGCTCTTTGGGAAATACATCTAAAGTTACCTTTATTACTGAAATTGAATCATGACTCGGAGTCTCAGAATTTGAGTCTTTGACACATAAAAGAGTGTACTTACACCACTTAGATATCATCTTCCTTTCCTTAATATAGGAAACAAATTGACCGTTAAGCACTGAAGTACTACCCCTCAATTCTATAACTGGCTCATTAGGAAACTAAAATAGAAAAATTCTATTTTCGCAATATACTAAGGCATAACATGAATGGAGCCACTACATGCTAAGAATAACATCAAAATAAGTCATCCCTAACTCCACAAGATCAACTGAAGTAGCTTTTTGAGACACTATGATTAGCCAATTTTTGTATACCTGTCTGGCTATAATGAACTTACCCACTAGGGTAGACACTGAGAAAATCTCTAATATTTTTTTAGGATAGACACTGAAGCTATGTAAGGAATCATAAAGAAAAGTAAAAATTTGAGGTCCTGCAATGCATTAACATTAGGATGGAAGATTTGTAACATAACTGTAACCACATTAGGAGAACTTTTCGAATCATGCCGAGTCTGGAGATCATATAGTATGTTCTGACATAGGCCACTAGTTGAATATAAAGTGGGACATAGCTCATTCGAGCGACCTACTGATGTTGATAAAATATTAGACTAGCCTCGTTTGCATGAATTACCTCCTTTCTAAGCTACCGCTTAACATTTCTTGATCTTGTAGCCTAGCTTGTTATATCCAAATTACATATTACTTCCAGTCAGGTAGTCACCTGATGTTTCCCACCACACATCCTGCAGAACAATTTGGTACAACTACTACTTACACTACCCTCGGTCTTAGAGCCTATGGCTAAAAATTTCTTCTAGAACTAAATATGGTTATCGCCTTCCGACCTTGGTTAAGAAAAGTTGAAACTACATATTTTGGCACCCTTATGATCTCTCTCTTTATTGTTAAGTTTCTCCTTCTCAATCTACTGAGCATGATCGATCAGTCTAGATAGGTCCATCTCCTTAATTAGGATTGTAGTCCTACCCTCCTTAACCTCACTATCTGCTACACCAGATGTTAACTTACTTATTCTAGACCTATTGTCTGTTACCTTAGTAGGATTAAACCTTTCCTACTGTCTGAACTTGAGCAAGCACTCCTTTACACTCAAACTTCCTTGCTTCAAGTTTATAAACTTCTGAAAATTAACTTTCCTCAACTCTAGTAGGAAGAACCTACTAAGAAAGTTTTGGCAAACTCCTCCTACTCCATAGGCTATGCTTCCACACCCCTATTTGATTTCAACTACTTAAACAAGGTGTGATATGATCCATGCAACTAATATGCAGCCAATTATACCCTTTCATTTGAAGCAACACCCATGGTTTTAGTCACCTTCTGTACCATATCTAGAAACTCCTATGGATCCTTCTCAACTTAGACCTTGCAAACAAATAGGGGATTTATCCAAGTAAAATCCAAAATAAAAAATATAGTTGTATTTGACACTAGATTGGTTAGGGAAACAACTTATTGAGTGTTTTTAGTAGCTAAAGAATAGGATAAGGCCATGAAAGATGCCCTAAACTCAATGTGATAGACGTGATCATTCAAGGAATCTTCCTGAATAGGTGGTAGTGCAGGTTGATCCCCATTTCTTATTTTGTTGTTTCTTTTGGGAGGCATCATTTTTAAAGGAAGAAAAGGGTGAGTTAGAAAGAGAAAGACAATAGAGCTCATGCTCTTTTGCAGATAAATACTTAAAGAAGGGAAACTTCCTTGAAAACATCTTGAAGCCTCTTGTCCATAAGTGTGGCACGCTTTACACCTATGAAAAAGACTCCACTCAATACGACTTTTAAACACCCTAGGACACTTTACAACCTTAGGCTGTAATAGTAAGTTTCTTCATGACCCAAGTCTACTCCTTAGTTGCAAAATGGTGCTTAGGGACACAAGTTACCCCAAGCTAACCCATAGTCTGGTACCTGATATAAATACTGAATAAAATAAAAGTAAATACCATATGTGGAAAATAAACCAATAAGGTACTTTCAGTATGAATACTAAAATCTATAAAATGACATGCCTGACGTATCTGATAAACACTAAAAAATTAGACTGTCTATCAGATACAACTATCACTAAATGTTGAATGACTGACTGAAAAGCCTCTAAGAATTATAAGAAGTCGGTGGGACTAACTCCCAACTAACTCTAACTAATTGAATAATAATGAAATGTTAAAATAAAAGAAATAACATAGAACATCCTCGATAGATTAGGACTCACCACTACTATAGCGGGGAACTGCTGTGTTGTATAAGGATGGTTTGGAAACTGTGCATCTGGACCTTTTTTATAAGAAAATATAGCACAAGAGACAGTTATGCAATCTGTACTTTGAATATACTGGTACATCAAGCAAAGAATAACTAAAAGATATGCTAAAACTAAATGTAATTACATGAACATGTAAAACAAAACATGCAAGACCAAGCAATTTAATAAACTAACATTACCTGAATAACTGGTGCAGTTTGTATAACAGACTAAATAAATGATGAAAACTGACTACTTGGTCTTGCAAAACTAAACTAAAATAGACTGCCCCAACTGACTGAAACTATGGAAGCTATTATATAACCAACATAAACCATGGATATTACTATGAAGTCCAATGTCTGATCCACATCGAGGAGAGTAGGCCCATCCTTACAATCAAAGTGGAACTTGAACTTGATTGATCATTAAGCTTAGACCATATTAGGCAGGGGAAATGTATTTTAACAAGTCCCTAAATCCTATAGGGGAAGGTAGCCTCTTAGAAGTAGGATATACTAAACCCACACTTCCTAATCGATGCTAAATCCTACTCCCAACTAAATAAAACTGATGTTATTCATAATTAAACATAACATGGTATTGTACTGACAAGGATAAACTTGAACTTGAACATTGTAATGAAATCATGGTCTGACAAACTTTTAATTTGAAAATTTTGATATATAAAGTAAACACACAGGTATCAGGTGTTCACAACCCACCCGTATTGAATGATTACTAAAATGTGACAACAATATTTAAATGATAATTAGAATTCAAAATTCAGAGTCTCAAAACATAGTAAATTTTAATGATCACCGAAGCATATGAATTTGAACATAGGGTGGGGTAAATCATGGGAAAACAATATTCTTATATGATTTAAATTCATAAATACATGGAATCAATTTCAATATACACTATGACTTGAAATTCAAAGCATTACATGACCTAATTTTCATGGGACCATATGAAGACATTAATTTAGTTTAATTTATCAAGAAAAATATAAATTGTATTAATCTTGAACATGTTAAATCTATAATGAATAAAAACTCATACTTTAATTACAAAGGGTTTTTTTTGGCTCAATGAGTGAAAGAAACCCATTGATAATAACACCACATACATTCTTGGCTTGGTGAAGTAAACTTGACCTTTTAGACTTACAAGATAATCTTTAGAATAAACCCTAATCTTGATCTTGAGAATGGAAATATGATTTTGTATTGTTTAATTAATAGAAAAGAGAGAAAAATTAATGCCACTTGGCGTTAAATATCGTGGGTTGGGAGTTATAAGGGGAGAAAAATCCTAAACACCCCTTAGAAACCTTCTAGAAATCATTTGGAAGGCATCCCAATATGTTTGGGTACAACTCATATGTTCTATATACGGGTCGTACCTTGAGTCATCACTAGGAACCCAAATTTTGACCCCTAAAATTTTGGGTACAACTCCTCCTGAAAACTTGTATGGTTTGCTTATGAGTTGAATCAGTATGTCGTACCCTACTGGTAGCTTTGAAAGGTCTTCAATAATTTGGCCATAACTTTTTCTCCAGATATCTGACTAAGAAAAAATTGGCATCGTTGGAAATCTAATTCAACAATATATCTATTGGTGGGTCTTTAGCTCATAAATTCTTCAAATAAGAAAAGTTAGGCTCATTTAGAAATGACTATAGTTATATACTTCCCACGAATTTAGTTGGAATAGGATATTTTAAGTTGTCTATAAGTTGGAGATATTTGTGGACTTAATATATGCCCAAGTAACTTATAATGATATCCAAACATGAAGCTTGATTCTTGGATCCTTCACTGTTCAATATACAAGTCATATCTTATGACTCGTAATAAGTCACACAACTAGCACTCATCCTTTCGTACCCTAGATAGAACTCATTTCACCTCACACTGATTTGGTTATGGTTTACCCTATATGACTCATATTATAAACTTATGACTTCCAAGGTTTAAGTCATACCTTAATAATAATACCACATACTATACAGTAATAAGTTAGATATACAATTCGTATGATGTCCATACGACTCAAAGGCATTACTCGTATGTTGTATAGTGACTTCAAAACATGGGGTATTACATAACATGTATTAGATATTGGACTCCATGATAGCTCACATGGTTTATGTTTCTTATAAGAATCTCCCATACAAAGGATAATTTTATAAACTGTGTGTAATGACTCATTGACTTTACTAGATTTTTGCTTTACTACTCATGCTTTCTGATATTTCAGCTTTTAGTTTTTTTTATGAATATTATGAGTCTATATACACTTGGCATGCATATTTGTCTCTACAATTTATATATATACACCATTTATGCTTATTGTGTGCATACCTGCATACTCAGTACATTCTAGAATTACTAACCCCATATACATCTGTATGGCTATATTGTTTCATAATATAAGAATAAATTATAATTCATGAAATCATGATTACACTGTTTGCAGCTTCCAGTCAGAAGGTGATGAAGTATATTTATTAGAGGACTAAAGTAAGTTTATAGATCTAGTATTATCATTTGTATTGATTAGGGATACATGGAGGTCATATCCGGCTAACTATAGTTTGTATTAGTAGAGGCTTCATGTATAGTCAGTTAGTGTTGACATATTTAGTTTTAATTTCTTTTTTTTAACCAGTGTTGTAAATATTTTTAAAATATTTTTTTATTGAACAAGTTCAGCGACTGACATTTCTTCTCGTTTAGTATTTTATAGTTTCATGTATTTTGATTTAGTTTCTCATGGATTATGCAAGTATCACCTTGGGATTATATGTGTTTTTATGCACTGTCTGATGTCCAAGGGTTAGTCTCAGGGTATTAAAGTTCTCCTGTACACCAATGACCATTCTGGTACATACGATGGGTAAAATTGTAGCTAATGTGAAAACTCATTTTGTCGTTATTGAAAAAAACAATAGTAACAACTTGAGAAACTCTTTGATCACAAGTTATAGGACAAATTATATAGTAAGGAAGTGAATTTGACATGTACTAAGGTCATACAATACCCCTCACACAATGTTGAGTTGTAATTATTCTTGTTAATTAAGGTTTAACGTAATTTTAAACTTGGATCAACTTCAAACGAGCATATCTCATTGAATATAAAAATATATGGGGTCCAATACTTATAAACTAAAAGTTCTTTGAGTCCTTTACCCAATTCATCCTACCATTGGTTAATTCTCCTTTCTAGTATAAAGGTATAACCATTTTACTGAATACTATCTAGGCTAAGAAAATAAACTATCACAATGGTAAGTTTACCACTATAGTGGTAGTTGGGTATTTAATAACTTTATTTTTGATAGGTTTTTTAGAGTGTGATTTTCCTACATCTTAGATGAAAATTCTTCATTTTGGCCAGTTCTTTCATTATCTTATTCATATTTCAATTCAAAAAAATCCTAGATTCATTAGTACAATAATTAATTATGAAATTCTTTGAGATTTGAACCCCAAGTTTATGAGATTATGGATAAAACCTATGGGTTGGAGTAATATCACCTACAATTTCCTCTACATTGGTTAACTATTTCTGGCATGAATTACTGATTCTAGAATATGAAATTGATTGTTGGAGAACCTAAATTAAATAAAAATTGAACCTTTAGGTCTAAAACTCTATTAATGGATGTGATTTTAGTATGATTGAGCTAGTTAATGGGTTAACTGACCATGGAAAAGATCTAGACGATGAATATAGATAGAATTAGTGGATTGAATTCCCAAAGTAGCTATCTGATGAATAATTTATTAATTACTCATATAATAGTTTAATTTCTAAATTATTTGGCTAATGAAAGCATAAAGGATGAAAAGAGTAGTCTTTGTGCAACTTTCTTGTTCCAATATCACCGATCAAGATAGGTTATTATTTAATATGTAGTAGACTTGGATTAGTTTCACATAATAACTATAGTTGATAGGACATTTTACGTCTAGGCCTACGGGCATAGAGTTTTGATGGATATAACATTAAAGGTATTTGTATTTTTATAACCTAAGTGATGATTTATAGAGCTTAATATGTGAATATTAATAGTATAAGAATTAGGTAACGTTCTAATCTATAATGGTAGACTTTGATACAAGGGTGAACTTTATATTGTGTCTATAATATGTATGTGATATTCTTGCTAGAAGATAGTGAAGATAATTGACTATGATAAGAGGAGGTGATATTATAATTTGAGAACTTCGAGTCAAGTTTTGCTAATTTCTAGAAAGTAAGATATGTAAAGTCGTATGCCTCTATCAAGAATTATAAATTGAATAAAGACTAATGATTGAATGATCGACTATCGGGGATATTGCATTGAACTTTGTGATGACTTTAGTATAAGGTTACTAGTTTGTAACTAAATTCACCAATTTCAATATGAATAGAAGAAAGTTAGGTTGGTGAAATTAAATATGATGATGATTAGAGTATAGAAATAATGTCGGTAGAATAGGCAATCTTATAATATATACTTTTTTGATTGGTATTCAAACATGTTTGGGACAAATGATTGAGTTGATAATGCTCATTCAAATAAGTGATTAATTGACCTTTTGGCGTACTTGTGATTTCACATGTTAGTGTTATTCATTGTTTACTTAGAAGCTAAATCTGTGATTATTGGTTGTATTTATTTGTGTTGTCCTTAATTATAAGTTCTATTTGAATGGTCGTTCCTTGCATGTAATTTAAATTGGGTGTTTGCAATTCTCCTTTAGTTATTATTCATAATTATTAGTTGCATGTTTCATTTACAGTGATGGTATTGATAATGAAATTATGATGTTCATAATGCTAAGATGTTATTAATGATGATGAGTTGATCATATTGATGAAGAATATAAGATTATGTTGTTCATGATATTGAGAATGATATTGATGATGATAATGAGATAATATTTAAGATGATTTTGAGATCATGATATTCATGATGTTGATATGAGAAAGAGATGATACCTAAATCTTGCATACATACATTTATCATTTGCATTAGAATATATATTTACATTTTTGAAAACACATTCATCATGTTTATATATATATATTTGTGTGTGTGTGTATAAAGACCTTTTTCATCATCATGTAAGAGTTCTTTATTTAAAATTCCAAGTCGAAATTCCTTATAATTTGGAAGTTATTATATTTTGGGTTAGGCAGGCTTCGATTAATTATAAAGCAAGTACGGTCTAGGGAAATCAGGTATTGATTTGGACTAGATAGACGACTTTTATACAAATTTGTAATTATTCTAGATGATTAGGAATCCGTAGAATTTTATGAAATTAAATTTGATAAGTAGAACTCCTAGAATTGACCTTAGCGTAAAGTACATTGAATGGAATGCCGTAGGATTAAGATGTGTTGTAGAAATGAGATTTTTTGGTGAAGGCAAACTTTTTGTCTAATGAACACTGCTTTATAGAGGTAAATTTACCACTATAGCAGTGGTCAAAATGGTTAATACCACTATTGTAGTCAGATACCGCTATACCAGTACAACTATAGCAATGAATAATACAGATTTATATAATATTTCTCTAAAATAGTTTATTACTTTTTAAACTCATTTTGGGGCAAATAAAGGGTATACAAACGTAAATTTCATCAGAAATTTCTTAGTTGGCTTTGGTAAGGTATGGAATGTATCCCCATTAACTTGTAATTAATGATTAAGCCTTGAATCACTAATTTATGGAGATTGAGGGGGATTTTAGGACTAGATTTTGTAAATTACCCGTACAAGGTGGAATTAAGAGATAAACTAATAGTTATAGTTTGAGTAATGCTTAATCACCCTTGAATTTTGTTAATTTCCTAATTTATCTATAAAATTAGTAGTTTCAAGTGAATTATGGTAGAAAATCCCTAGAACGGTAAGGGAATGATCATGAACTTGGCCATAGGATTTGTGTGTGATTTATAAATCCTAACTTGCTAGGTTATTTATTGATGTATGTATTTGAATGCGTGTTTTAGACTACGAGGAAGTGGAATTTTGTAAGACCCCACAATGTCCTAGTAATTTTAGTCCAATATAGCATGACAAAAGAGGTCACAAAATTAGAAAGTTTCCGCTAAGTGTTAAGACTTTGAATCATTTTTAACCTTTATAATTTGATGTCAATCCTTTTAACCTTTGGTTGATGTAATTCCTATGCCAAAACTCTTCAATTATGAATTGATTGTTGTAGTCATAATTCTTTAACATGTTCATTCCCATGTACAAGGTTTTGCCTACTAAGTGTTTGACAAAATGTCTAAGTGAATGAATTGTGCATTATGACCCTTTAGTTATCTTAGTATTGAAATCACATTATTACTATATGTTTAAACTACACCCATGCTTAAGTTATTCCTTCCAAGTGTTTGATAAAATGTCCATAAGAGTAAATCATGCATGATAACCTATTGTTGTGTTGTTAAAGTTATGATATGAGTTTATCAATTATTCTATCAAGTCTTGGGGGTATTTATTACACTAAATCTAGTTGATTACTTAGGTTCAATAGTTATATAATAAAGCCCATAAAGGGAAAGAATTGTAGTACTTAGTCATTAATAGAACTTAGTGAACTCAGTCTAGTTTAGTCAATTAACACAATCAGTGTCAGCTCAGTCAAGAATAGTATATCTCATGAGTCTTCCTGCTAGATTAGGGTTGACCCAACCATGTTAGTATATTGTGTCAAGGTGATAACACCCTTCCAACTAGGGTCACAGGTTGGATCCCAACATAGTTTTTATCAGGGTATGTTGGTTAGATGAACGCTCCCACAATTATAGCTACAGCCATAGTATTTAGTAAAGAACTTAGGCAGTTCTGCAGAACCAAGAATATTAGATATCAGTTACTCAAACATCAGAATTCAGCACTCAGTTTTAGTATAATCTTAGATACATAATGTATATCTATAGACTCAGTATAGCATGTTTAGTATGTTCAGTAGTTATAGATTTGCTTGTACTCTCATCCAATTACTTCATAATGTCATTTAGTCAGTTATCATCTCATGCATATAAACCCATGTATATCAGCCTTACCATTCTTAGCATACCAGTACATTCCACGTGCTAACATATAATCTCTTTTTTTTCTATGATGTCTCATATCATAGGTTCGAACGCTCAGGGTCCTGATTGTATGTAGCAGCTCAGGATATTAGTAGAAGATTCAGTAGTGAGTCCTTATCCATTGAAGGAATTATTTTATTTTAGTATTTAAACTAATTTAGTATATTCAGTAGTTGGGGTTAGTTGGGGACTTGTCCCATCAACTCCACATTCAGATAGTTAGAGGCTTTCGGACTAGATTGCTTTAGAGAGATGTTCAGTATTTTTAGTATTGTTATTGGTTCTTAGTTTTTATTGTTGTTTATGAACCTTATGGCATTTAAAGCCAAACTACCATGTATTTTTTTAGTATTATCATTCAGTACTCACAGCAAGTACCAATCATGGGTTAGCTTGTGGTCCTTTAGGATTGTAAGAATCGTCTGATGCCCAGGTTGTAGTTTTGGGGCATTACAAACTTGGTATCAGTGCCTAAGGTTCTAAATAGTCCTAGGAATTCTAAAAGCCGCATAAAGTAGAGTTTTGTGCATTGGTGTGTAGCACACCACACTTATTAACAAGAGGTTACAAGACATTCTTAGGAAAAAGTTCCCCTCTTTCAGTGCTCATATCGTACAATAGAGAATAGTCTCAATTTAAAAACTTCTTATAATCCTATTTTTCCTTCTATTTATATAACATGCCTCCCAAAAATACCAACAGAAGAAGAAATAGGAACCATCCAGCACCTCTTCCTATTCAGGAAGATCTACTGAATGAGCATGTCTCCTACGAAGAATCCAGAGCAGCTTTCACCACTCTAGCTCATTCTATAGTAGCCTAAAATAAATGCCCAACTTCTATTCAGGCCAACCCCATAGCCAATACTCTTGCAGCTAGAATTCAGGACTTCACCTGAATGAACTCTTTTTTATTTTCAGGGTCTAAGTCTGAAGAGGACCCATAAGAATTGCTTGACATGGTGTAGAAGGTAATAGAGATTATAGGGGTAACTGCTGGTGAAAGTATTGATTTAGTTGCCTATAAATTGCAGGATGTACGTCACACAAGTTTTAATTTAGGGAAGTTAGATAGGGGTACAGGTGCAGGGCGGCCTATAAATTGGGAACAGTTCGCTACTGCCTTTCTAGATAGGTTCTTCCCAGTGGAGTTGAGGGAATCCAAGCTTTTAGAGTTCATCAATCTAAAGCAGGGCAACATGAATGTGAAAGAGTAATCCTCAAGTTTATTTTGTTGGACAGGTATGCTCCACACATAGTAGCTGATAGTAGGTCTACGATGAGTATGTTTATGTTTAGTGTTTGATAGCATGGTCAAAGAGTGTAGGACCTCAATATTGATTAAGGAGATGGACTTGGCTATTTAGATGGTCCATGCTCAACCATTGTAAGAGAAAAATACTAAGAAGAAAGAAAGGGAGAACAATAGGGATAAAATAGGTAACTTCAACTTTACTCAGCCTAATTCAGAAGGTGGTAATAATCCTAAGTTTTACCCAAAATCTTTAGTCCAAACTCCATTTTCAGCTAGCCCTCCACTGCCTAAATTTAAAAATGGTAATAAGGATAGGGCGCCCAGCTCTAAATCGTAGGGTAGTATTAGTGGTGCCAAAATAAATCCTCTTTGTCAGAAATATGGAAAAAACCATCAGGGTATCTGCAGTGTTAGAAGTGATGTGTGTTATGGGTATGGAAAACTAGGTCTTAGAATAACAAGCTGTACTCAGGTGGTTTCAGAGAGTCAACATAATTGTCCCCTAGCTTAGTCGGGTCGCCCATCTTAATAGGGTGCCACATTCAGCACCACCAGTGGGCAATGCCCATAGAGGCTCTATGCACTCCAGTCCCGATAGGATCAGGAAAGTTCTCCTGATATAGTCATTGATATGTTACAAGTTTACCATTACATGTTTATACTTTGGTAGATCTAGGGACCTCTTTGTCCTTTGTAACTCCTTATATAGCTGTCAACATTGGAGTCAGTCCAAAAATCCTAACAGAGCCTTTTTCAGTCTCCTCCTTAGTGGGTAAGTCTATCATAGATAGGTGGGTATAGAGGAACTGTCTGACTAAGGTGTCTCATAAAGTTACTTAAGGAAACTTAGTAGAGTTATATATGACATATTTTGACATTATTCTCAGCATAGATTGGCTCCATTCATGTTATGCCTCAATTGATTGTAGAAACAGAGTTGTCTATTTTCAGTTTATGAATAAACCTATCCTACAATACAGGGGTAGTACGACAACGCTTAAGGATCAACTTGTTTCATACCTTAGAGCGAGAAAAATAATATCTAAGGGGTGTGTTTATCATTTAGTGCGAGTCAAAGACTCTAGTTTTGAGACTCCTTTTCTTGACTCAATTCCAGTTGAAAGTGAATTTCCTAATATATTTCTCGAAGATCTTCTTCGAGTTCCTCCCAAAAGGGAAATTGACTTCGAAATAGGCCTTCTTCCTGATACTTAATCCGTCTCTATTCTTCCATATAGAATGGCTCCAGCTAAACTTAATGAATTAAAAGAACAGTTGAAATATCTCTTAGTTAAAGGGTTCATTAGGCCAAGTGTATCCCCTTGGGGTGTAGTAGTTCTATTCATTCAAAAGAAAGATGGTTCTCTGAGAATGTGTATAGACTATCATTAGTTGAACAAAGTCACAGTCAAGAATAAGTACCCACTTTCTAGAATCAATTACTTGTTTGACCAACTTCAGGGTGTCAGTTACTTTTCTAAGATAGACCTTAGATTTAACTATCATCAGCTCTAAGTAAGAAAATATAACATTCTGAAAACATCTTTCAAAGCCCGATATGGTCACTTCGGGTTTCTAGTCATGTCATTTGGTCTTACCAATGAACCAGTAGCTTTCAAGGACTTGATGAATCGTGCATTTAAGAAGTACTTGGACATGTTCATCATAGTCTTAATAGATGACATTCTTGTCTACTCCTGCAGTGAAAATGACCATGCAAACTATCTTAAAATAGTATTGAAGACTATTAAAGCCCATTAGTTGTTTGCCAAATTCAGTAAAATCAAACTTTTCCTAAGATCAGTAGCATTCTTTGTTCATATAATTTTTGTTGATGATATAAGAGTTGATCCTCAAAAAACTAAAGTCGTGAGAAGCTGGCCTAGACCCATCTCTCCATCAAATATTAGGAGTTTCTTGGGTTTAGCTGTCTATTACCGACTATTTCTTGAAGGATTTTAATCTATTGAATCCCCTATGTCCAGATTGATTCAGAATAAAATTAAGTTTTTGTTGTTAGATTCTTCTGCGAAGAGGTTTTAGGAGCTTATGACTGGACTCACTACAACCTCAATTTTGACTTTACCTGATGATTCAATATGATTTGTTGTATCTTGTGATGCTTCCAGAGTTGGCTTGGGGTGTGTTTTAATGCAAAGGGGTAAGATTGTCGCCTATGCCTCTATATTGTTAAGCCCATGAAAATAATTATCCCACCCATGATCTTGAATTAGCAGCTATTGTGTCTACCTTAAATATTTAGAGGCCTTATTTGTATGGGGTGCATGTTGATGTGTTCACAGATCAAAAAAACTTTCAATATGTATTTTCCTTGAAAGACCTGAACTTGCATCAGAGAAGGTGGTTACAGTTGTTGAAATATTATGACATAAGTGTTTTGTATCCATAGGTAGTGTTGCTTACGTTGAGGATAGTAAAAAAAAGTTAGTTTCAGAAGTTCATCAGTTTGCCAGACTAGGTATCCATTTGGTTGATTCGGCTGAGGGTAGTCTTTGGGTGAATAATAATTTTGAATCATCTTTAGTTTCCAAAGTAAAAGAAAAGCAGAACAGGACTCTAAGTTTAGTAAAGCTGAAAGCCTCAATTAGAGACTAGAAGGTAGAGGCTTTCTCCAAAAGAAGAGATGGTGTGTTTCATTATTAGGGTAGATTATGCATGCCATGTGTTGATGGTGTGAGATAGAAGATTCTTGTAGAAGCACATGATGCACGTTATTCGATTCATCTAGGGGCCACTAAGATATACTGTGATTTGTAGGAAGTCTATTGGTAGAGTGGGATAAAGAGAGATATTTTAGAGTTTGTAGCTAAGTGCACCATTTGTCAACAGGTTAAGATTGAACATCAAGAGCTTAGTGGGTCTGTGCAGGAGTTTAGTATTCCCACTTGGAAGTGAGAGAAATTAAACATGGATTTTGTGACAGGTTTAC
>JAPEIP010000006.1:119520142-119549430 GCA_026120095.1 Capsicum chinense
CTAACAATTGCCCCTTTGATCTTCACTGCAACTCGGTGACCCCTCCATCACTACACTCACCATGATGTAGCCCAATTATGGTAAGCTACTATTTTGGAAATCCAAACATGATCCAAACATCATCTGAAATATCTGAAACTTACCTGAGACATACTAGTTACACCCCTAAACATAAATCAACTTAAAAACATACATCTCGGGGTTGAGAAGGTTACTTTAAAGGTCATTGTATGACTTACCTCACCGTATACCTACTTTGTTATGACTTACCATGTACGACTCATATGATCACCTTATGAATTTCAACACTCAAGTCATAACTTAAGCAGAATACCACCCACCACACACTGTCATGGGTACAAGTTTGACATATGGCTCGTATGATGTCCATACGACTCAAAGGAATAAGTCATATAGTATAGTAACTTCTAAACATAGGGTATTACAATATCTCCCCCTTGGGAACATTTATCCTCGAATGAGACTAATTAAGCCAAGATACTCAGGTAATTTAAGACCACACAATGAATGTTCATGAACTATAATGTGACTGAGTTTGAGACATGACACATGAACTTAACTGGTCTCATGAATACATGCAATGACATGAGAATGGTTCCATAGCTGAAATAGAGATTAGAAAGAGTCGATATAAGGAAATTCATTATCTCAAGTTGAGTCTGAACTCATGGAGAAAAGATAAAGGTACTTGGCTCACATATCTACTTTTGCTTCCTAGGTAGCTCCCTCAACAGACTGATTTCGACATAGAACATTCACCAAGGGAACATCTTTGTTCCTCAACCTACGACTCTGATGGTCAAGGATCTCAACTAGGATTTCCTTGTAGGAGAGACTATATTTTACGTCCACACTCTCTAAGGGCATAATTGAAGCTAGGTTACCATTATATTTCTTTAATAAATAGACATGAAACACCAGATACAATGATTCCAAATCTTTAGGAAACTCTAACTCATAAGCTACCTTACCAAAATAGCTCAAGATTCTATATGGGTCAACATAGCGGGGACTGAGTTTCCCCTTCTTGCCAAATCTCTTCACTCCTTTCATAGACAAAATCTTTAAATAAACAAATTCACCAACATAAAACTTTAAATCTTTTCTTCTCACATCTGCATAAGATTTCTAATGACTCTGGGTTGTCTTCATTTTCTCTCAAATTAACTAAACTTTCTCCATTGCCTCAAACACAAAATTTGGCCCTATCAAAGAAGCCTCACTTACCTCAAACTAACCAATAGGAGATCTAAATCTTCTCCCATAAAGATCCTCAAAAGGGGTCTTCTGAATACTAGATTGATAACTATTGTTTTAGGAAAACTCAATCAAAGGTAGGTGGTTATCCCAACTACCTTTAAAAGCAATAGCACAGGCCGGCCCTCAGCATGTCCTCTAAAATCAAAATGGTCCTCTCAGTGTGACCATCTATCTAGGGATGAAAAGTTGTACATAGATGAACTTGGGTACCAAAAACTTTCTAGAAATACTTCACAAAGTGAGAGGTAAACTAAGTACCTCTTTCTGAAATAATAGACAATGGGACCCCATGAAATTTCACCAACTCCCTAAGATAAAGACTGGAATAATCGTCAGCTGAGTACAAAGTATGAACTGGCAATAAATATGCTAACTTGGTCATTCTATCGATAATAAAACATATCTAATCATTCTAACGACGGATACGAGGGAACCTTGTCATAAAATCAATGTTGACCACCTCCCACTTCCAAGTGAGAATGATAAACTCCTAAAGCGTAACACTAGTCCTTTGGTGATTAACCTTAACCTGCTGATGATTTGAATACTTAGCCACAAATTCTTCAATATCCTTTTCCATATCACTCCGCCTAATGATTTCCCATAAATCACCGCATATCTTACTAGCTCCTGGATGGATAGAGTATCACGTACCATATGCCTCAACTAATATATTAGTTGTCTCAGTATATCAACACATGGAACACATAGTAATCCCTGACAACAAAGTACACCATTTCCCCTTTGGGAGAAACCCTATACCTCCTAGCCTCTTACTGCCTCCTTCAACTTGACCAAATTAGGATCCCTATCTTGTTTTTCCTTTACTTCAGCAACCAATGAAAATTCTAAACTATTTTGAACCCATATACTACCTTCTGCTGAATCAAATAACCGAACTCCTAACCTAGTAAGTTAATGAACCTCACTGACTAACTCTTTCTTATCATCCTCAACATGGGCAACACTTCCTATAGACAATCTACTAAAGGCATACGCCACTACATTGGCCTTGCTCGGATGATACAACACACTCATATCATAGTTTTTTAATAATTCAAGCCACCTTCTCTGACGAAGATTCAAGTTTTTACCCATTAAAACGTATTGTAATCTCTTGTGATCCATAAAAAAATCAACATGAACCCCATAAGCTTAATGCCTCCAAATATTTAAGGTGAAGAAAATAACTTCCAGCTCAAGGCCAAGTGTTTGATAATTCTTTAATGGGGTTTAAGCTTTCTAGTGGCATAGGCTATGATCTTACCTCTCTCCATTAATATACAACCAAGAACAACTCTAGAAGCAATACAATACACTATGAACCTATCTGAGTCATATGGCAAAGTTAAAACTGGAGTGAGAGTGAGCTGATTCTTTAACTCTTGAACACTCTTCTCGCAGGATTCTGACCACTAAAATTTGACTTTCTTCTGTGTTAGTCTTGACATAGGGGAATAAATAAAAAAACCCTTTAATAAACCATATATAATAGCTAGATAAACCCAAGAAACACTTGCTATCTAATAGAGAGACGTCTCTAGGACAGTTTCTCATTGCTTCGATCTTTTAAGAATGAACTCGAATGCCATCAGTAGAGATGATGTGACTAAGAAAGGCCATTGATTTCAACCAAAATTTGCACTTACTGAACTTATCGAATAAGTGATGAAATCTAAGGGTCTATAACATAACTCTCAGATAGTCTGGATGATCATTATCACTACACGAATAGACAAGGAATGTCAATAATGAGGAATATGAAAAACATGTCCAAGTATTGCCTGAACACCCTATTCATCAAGTCCTTGAAAGCTACAGGGCCATTTATTAGTCCAAAAGACAGAACTAGAAATTCAAAGTTACCATACCGAGTTCTGAATGTTGTCTTTAGAATGTCACATTCTTTGACTATAAGCTGATGATAACCGAATCAAAGGTCTATCTTAGATAATTAACTTGAACTCTAAAGTTTGTTGAACAAGTCATCAATTCTAGGAAGAGGGTACTTATTCTTGATAGTGAATTTGTTCAAGTAACGGTAGTCGATGCACATTATAAAAGAACCATCTTTCTTAGTCACAAATAGAGATGGAGCACCCCATGGGGAAACACTAAGCCTAATAAAACCATTATCTAAGAGATCCTTCAACTGTTCTTTCAAGTCCTTAAGTTCAGCTGGTGCCATTTTGTATGGTAGAATAGAGATAGGTTGGGTGTTTGGAATAAGATCTATTCTGATGTCAATTTTTCTTTCGAGATAAATTCCGGGAAGCTCTTTGGGAAATACATCTAAAGTTACCTTTATTACTGAAATTGAATCATGACTCGGAGTCTCAGAATTTGAGTCTTTGACACATAAAAGAGTGTACTTACACCACTTAGATATCATCTTCCTTTCCTTAATATAGGAAACAAATTGACCGTTAAGCACTGAAGTACTACCCCTCAATTCTATAACTGGCTCATTAGGAAACTAAAATAGAAAAATTCTATTTTCGCAATATACTAAGGCATAACATGAATGGAGCCACTACATGCTAAGAATAACATCAAAATAAGTCATCCCTAACTCCACAAGATCAACTGAAGTAGCTTTTTGAGACACTATGATTAGCCAATTTTTGTATACCTGTCTGGCTATAATGAACTTACCCACTAGGGTAGACACTGAGAAAATCTCTAATATTTTTTTAGGATAGACACTGAAGCTATGTAAGGAATCATAAAGAAAAGTAAAAATTTGAGGTCCTGCAATGCATTAACATTAGGATGGAAGATTTGTAACATAACTGTAACCACATTAGGAGAACTTTTCGAATCATGCCGAGTCTGGAGATCATATAGTATGTTCTGACATAGGCCACTAGTTGAATATAAAGTGGGACATAGCTCATTCGAGCGACCTACTGATGTTGATAAAATATTAGACTAGCCTCGTTTGCATGAATTACCTCCTTTCTAAGCTACCGCTTAACATTTCTTGATCTTGTAGCCTAGCTTGTTATATCCAAATTACATATTACTTCCAGTCAGGTAGTCACCTGATGTTTCCCACCACACATCCTGCAGAACAATTTGGTACAACTACTACTTACACTACCCTCGGTCTTAGAGCCTATGGCTAAAAATTTCTTCTAGAACTAAATATGGTTATCGCCTTCCGACCTTGGTTAAGAAAAGTTGAAACTACATATTTTGGCACCCTTATGATCTCTCTCTTTATTGTTAAGTTTCTCCTTCTCAATCTACTGAGCATGATCGATCAGTCTAGATAGGTCCATCTCCTTAATTAGGATTGTAGTCCTACCCTCCTTAACCTCACTATCTGCTACACCAGATGTTAACTTACTTATTCTAGACCTATTGTCTGTTACCTTAGTAGGATTAAACCTTTCCTACTGTCTGAACTTGAGCAAGCACTCCTTTACACTCAAACTTCCTTGCTTCAAGTTTATAAACTTCTGAAAATTAACTTTCCTCAACTCTAGTAGGAAGAACCTACTAAGAAAGTTTTGGCAAACTCCTCCTACTCCATAGGCTATGCTTCCACACCCCTATTTGATTTCAACTACTTAAACAAGGTGTGATATGATCCATGCAACTAATATGCAGCCAATTATACCCTTTCATTTGAAGCAACACCCATGGTTTTAGTCACCTTCTGTACCATATCTAGAAACTCCTATGGATCCTTCTCAACTTAGACCTTGCAAACAAATAGGGGATTTATCCAAGTAAAATCCAAAATAAAAAATATAGTTGTATTTGACACTAGATTGGTTAGGGAAACAACTTATTGAGTGTTTTTAGTAGCTAAAGAATAGGATAAGGCCATGAAAGATGCCCTAAACTCAATGTGATAGACGTGATCATTCAAGGAATCTTCCTGAATAGGTGGTAGTGCAGGTTGATCCCCATTTCTTATTTTGTTGTTTCTTTTGGGAGGCATCATTTTTAAAGGAAGAAAAGGGTGAGTTAGAAAGAGAAAGACAATAGAGCTCATGCTCTTTTGCAGATAAATACTTAAAGAAGGGAAACTTCCTTGAAAACATCTTGAAGCCTCTTGTCCATAAGTGTGGCACGCTTTACACCTATGAAAAAGACTCCACTCAATACGACTTTTAAACACCCTAGGACACTTTACAACCTTAGGCTGTAATAGTAAGTTTCTTCATGACCCAAGTCTACTCCTTAGTTGCAAAATGGTGCTTAGGGACACAAGTTACCCCAAGCTAACCCATAGTCTGGTACCTGATATAAATACTGAATAAAATAAAAGTAAATACCATATGTGGAAAATAAACCAATAAGGTACTTTCAGTATGAATACTAAAATCTATAAAATGACATGCCTGACGTATCTGATAAACACTAAAAAATTAGACTGTCTATCAGATACAACTATCACTAAATGTTGAATGACTGACTGAAAAGCCTCTAAGAATTATAAGAAGTCGGTGGGACTAACTCCCAACTAACTCTAACTAATTGAATAATAATGAAATGTTAAAATAAAAGAAATAACATAGAACATCCTCGATAGATTAGGACTCACCACTACTATAGCGGGGAACTGCTGTGTTGTATAAGGATGGTTTGGAAACTGTGCATCTGGACCTTTTTTATAAGAAAATATAGCACAAGAGACAGTTATGCAATCTGTACTTTGAATATACTGGTACATCAAGCAAAGAATAACTAAAAGATATGCTAAAACTAAATGTAATTACATGAACATGTAAAACAAAACATGCAAGACCAAGCAATTTAATAAACTAACATTACCTGAATAACTGGTGCAGTTTGTATAACAGACTAAATAAATGATGAAAACTGACTACTTGGTCTTGCAAAACTAAACTAAAATAGACTGCCCCAACTGACTGAAACTATGGAAGCTATTATATAACCAACATAAACCATGGATATTACTATGAAGTCCAATGTCTGATCCACATCGAGGAGAGTAGGCCCATCCTTACAATCAAAGTGGAACTTGAACTTGATTGATCATTAAGCTTAGACCATATTAGGCAGGGGAAATGTATTTTAACAAGTCCCTAAATCCTATAGGGGAAGGTAGCCTCTTAGAAGTAGGATATACTAAACCCACACTTCCTAATCGATGCTAAATCCTACTCCCAACTAAATAAAACTGATGTTATTCATAATTAAACATAACATGGTATTGTACTGACAAGGATAAACTTGAACTTGAACATTGTAATGAAATCATGGTCTGACAAACTTTTAATTTGAAAATTTTGATATATAAAGTAAACACACAGGTATCAGGTGTTCACAACCCACCCGTATTGAATGATTACTAAAATGTGACAACAATATTTAAATGATAATTAGAATTCAAAATTCAGAGTCTCAAAACATAGTAAATTTTAATGATCACCGAAGCATATGAATTTGAACATAGGGTGGGGTAAATCATGGGAAAACAATATTCTTATATGATTTAAATTCATAAATACATGGAATCAATTTCAATATACACTATGACTTGAAATTCAAAGCATTACATGACCTAATTTTCATGGGACCATATGAAGACATTAATTTAGTTTAATTTATCAAGAAAAATATAAATTGTATTAATCTTGAACATGTTAAATCTATAATGAATAAAAACTCATACTTTAATTACAAAGGGTTTTTTTTGGCTCAATGAGTGAAAGAAACCCATTGATAATAACACCACATACATTCTTGGCTTGGTGAAGTAAACTTGACCTTTTAGACTTACAAGATAATCTTTAGAATAAACCCTAATCTTGATCTTGAGAATGGAAATATGATTTTGTATTGTTTAATTAATAGAAAAGAGAGAAAAATTAATGCCACTTGGCGTTAAATATCGTGGGTTGGGAGTTATAAGGGGAGAAAAATCCTAAACACCCCTTAGAAACCTTCTAGAAATCATTTGGAAGGCATCCCAATATGTTTGGGTACAACTCATATGTTCTATATACGGGTCGTACCTTGAGTCATCACTAGGAACCCAAATTTTGACCCCTAAAATTTTGGGTACAACTCCTCCTGAAAACTTGTATGGTTTGCTTATGAGTTGAATCAGTATGTCGTACCCTACTGGTAGCTTTGAAAGGTCTTCAATAATTTGGCCATAACTTTTTCTCCAGATATCTGACTAAGAAAAAATTGGCATCGTTGGAAATCTAATTCAACAATATATCTATTGGTGGGTCTTTAGCTCATAAATTCTTCAAATAAGAAAAGTTAGGCTCATTTAGAAATGACTATAGTTATATACTTCCCACGAATTTAGTTGGAATAGGATATTTTAAGTTGTCTATAAGTTGGAGATATTTGTGGACTTAATATATGCCCAAGTAACTTATAATGATATCCAAACATGAAGCTTGATTCTTGGATCCTTCACTGTTCAATATACAAGTCATATCTTATGACTCGTAATAAGTCACACAACTAGCACTCATCCTTTCGTACCCTAGATAGAACTCATTTCACCTCACACTGATTTGGTTATGGTTTACCCTATATGACTCATATTATAAACTTATGACTTCCAAGGTTTAAGTCATACCTTAATAATAATACCACATACTATACAGTAATAAGTTAGATATACAATTCGTATGATGTCCATACGACTCAAAGGCATTACTCGTATGTTGTATAGTGACTTCAAAACATGGGGTATTACATAACATGTATTAGATATTGGACTCCATGATAGCTCACATGGTTTATGTTTCTTATAAGAATCTCCCATACAAAGGATAATTTTATAAACTGTGTGTAATGACTCATTGACTTTACTAGATTTTTGCTTTACTACTCATGCTTTCTGATATTTCAGCTTTTAGTTTTTTTTATGAATATTATGAGTCTATATACACTTGGCATGCATATTTGTCTCTACAATTTATATATATACACCATTTATGCTTATTGTGTGCATACCTGCATACTCAGTACATTCTAGAATTACTAACCCCATATACATCTGTATGGCTATATTGTTTCATAATATAAGAATAAATTATAATTCATGAAATCATGATTACACTGTTTGCAGCTTCCAGTCAGAAGGTGATGAAGTATATTTATTAGAGGACTAAAGTAAGTTTATAGATCTAGTATTATCATTTGTATTGATTAGGGATACATGGAGGTCATATCCGGCTAACTATAGTTTGTATTAGTAGAGGCTTCATGTATAGTCAGTTAGTGTTGACATATTTAGTTTTAATTTCTTTTTTTTAACCAGTGTTGTAAATATTTTTAAAATATTTTTTTATTGAACAAGTTCAGCGACTGACATTTCTTCTCGTTTAGTATTTTATAGTTTCATGTATTTTGATTTAGTTTCTCATGGATTATGCAAGTATCACCTTGGGATTATATGTGTTTTTATGCACTGTCTGATGTCCAAGGGTTAGTCTCAGGGTATTAAAGTTCTCCTGTACACCAATGACCATTCTGGTACATACGATGGGTAAAATTGTAGCTAATGTGAAAACTCATTTTGTCGTTATTGAAAAAAACAATAGTAACAACTTGAGAAACTCTTTGATCACAAGTTATAGGACAAATTATATAGTAAGGAAGTGAATTTGACATGTACTAAGGTCATACAATACCCCTCACACAATGTTGAGTTGTAATTATTCTTGTTAATTAAGGTTTAACGTAATTTTAAACTTGGATCAACTTCAAACGAGCATATCTCATTGAATATAAAAATATATGGGGTCCAATACTTATAAACTAAAAGTTCTTTGAGTCCTTTACCCAATTCATCCTACCATTGGTTAATTCTCCTTTCTAGTATAAAGGTATAACCATTTTACTGAATACTATCTAGGCTAAGAAAATAAACTATCACAATGGTAAGTTTACCACTATAGTGGTAGTTGGGTATTTAATAACTTTATTTTTGATAGGTTTTTTAGAGTGTGATTTTCCTACATCTTAGATGAAAATTCTTCATTTTGGCCAGTTCTTTCATTATCTTATTCATATTTCAATTCAAAAAAATCCTAGATTCATTAGTACAATAATTAATTATGAAATTCTTTGAGATTTGAACCCCAAGTTTATGAGATTATGGATAAAACCTATGGGTTGGAGTAATATCACCTACAATTTCCTCTACATTGGTTAACTATTTCTGGCATGAATTACTGATTCTAGAATATGAAATTGATTGTTGGAGAACCTAAATTAAATAAAAATTGAACCTTTAGGTCTAAAACTCTATTAATGGATGTGATTTTAGTATGATTGAGCTAGTTAATGGGTTAACTGACCATGGAAAAGATCTAGACGATGAATATAGATAGAATTAGTGGATTGAATTCCCAAAGTAGCTATCTGATGAATAATTTATTAATTACTCATATAATAGTTTAATTTCTAAATTATTTGGCTAATGAAAGCATAAAGGATGAAAAGAGTAGTCTTTGTGCAACTTTCTTGTTCCAATATCACCGATCAAGATAGGTTATTATTTAATATGTAGTAGACTTGGATTAGTTTCACATAATAACTATAGTTGATAGGACATTTTACGTCTAGGCCTACGGGCATAGAGTTTTGATGGATATAACATTAAAGGTATTTGTATTTTTATAACCTAAGTGATGATTTATAGAGCTTAATATGTGAATATTAATAGTATAAGAATTAGGTAACGTTCTAATCTATAATGGTAGACTTTGATACAAGGGTGAACTTTATATTGTGTCTATAATATGTATGTGATATTCTTGCTAGAAGATAGTGAAGATAATTGACTATGATAAGAGGAGGTGATATTATAATTTGAGAACTTCGAGTCAAGTTTTGCTAATTTCTAGAAAGTAAGATATGTAAAGTCGTATGCCTCTATCAAGAATTATAAATTGAATAAAGACTAATGATTGAATGATCGACTATCGGGGATATTGCATTGAACTTTGTGATGACTTTAGTATAAGGTTACTAGTTTGTAACTAAATTCACCAATTTCAATATGAATAGAAGAAAGTTAGGTTGGTGAAATTAAATATGATGATGATTAGAGTATAGAAATAATGTCGGTAGAATAGGCAATCTTATAATATATACTTTTTTGATTGGTATTCAAACATGTTTGGGACAAATGATTGAGTTGATAATGCTCATTCAAATAAGTGATTAATTGACCTTTTGGCGTACTTGTGATTTCACATGTTAGTGTTATTCATTGTTTACTTAGAAGCTAAATCTGTGATTATTGGTTGTATTTATTTGTGTTGTCCTTAATTATAAGTTCTATTTGAATGGTCGTTCCTTGCATGTAATTTAAATTGGGTGTTTGCAATTCTCCTTTAGTTATTATTCATAATTATTAGTTGCATGTTTCATTTACAGTGATGGTATTGATAATGAAATTATGATGTTCATAATGCTAAGATGTTATTAATGATGATGAGTTGATCATATTGATGAAGAATATAAGATTATGTTGTTCATGATATTGAGAATGATATTGATGATGATAATGAGATAATATTTAAGATGATTTTGAGATCATGATATTCATGATGTTGATATGAGAAAGAGATGATACCTAAATCTTGCATACATACATTTATCATTTGCATTAGAATATATATTTACATTTTTGAAAACACATTCATCATGTTTATATATATATATTTGTGTGTGTGTGTATAAAGACCTTTTTCATCATCATGTAAGAGTTCTTTATTTAAAATTCCAAGTCGAAATTCCTTATAATTTGGAAGTTATTATATTTTGGGTTAGGCAGGCTTCGATTAATTATAAAGCAAGTACGGTCTAGGGAAATCAGGTATTGATTTGGACTAGATAGACGACTTTTATACAAATTTGTAATTATTCTAGATGATTAGGAATCCGTAGAATTTTATGAAATTAAATTTGATAAGTAGAACTCCTAGAATTGACCTTAGCGTAAAGTACATTGAATGGAATGCCGTAGGATTAAGATGTGTTGTAGAAATGAGATTTTTTGGTGAAGGCAAACTTTTTGTCTAATGAACACTGCTTTATAGAGGTAAATTTACCACTATAGCAGTGGTCAAAATGGTTAATACCACTATTGTAGTCAGATACCGCTATACCAGTACAACTATAGCAATGAATAATACAGATTTATATAATATTTCTCTAAAATAGTTTATTACTTTTTAAACTCATTTTGGGGCAAATAAAGGGTATACAAACGTAAATTTCATCAGAAATTTCTTAGTTGGCTTTGGTAAGGTATGGAATGTATCCCCATTAACTTGTAATTAATGATTAAGCCTTGAATCACTAATTTATGGAGATTGAGGGGGATTTTAGGACTAGATTTTGTAAATTACCCGTACAAGGTGGAATTAAGAGATAAACTAATAGTTATAGTTTGAGTAATGCTTAATCACCCTTGAATTTTGTTAATTTCCTAATTTATCTATAAAATTAGTAGTTTCAAGTGAATTATGGTAGAAAATCCCTAGAACGGTAAGGGAATGATCATGAACTTGGCCATAGGATTTGTGTGTGATTTATAAATCCTAACTTGCTAGGTTATTTATTGATGTATGTATTTGAATGCGTGTTTTAGACTACGAGGAAGTGGAATTTTGTAAGACCCCACAATGTCCTAGTAATTTTAGTCCAATATAGCATGACAAAAGAGGTCACAAAATTAGAAAGTTTCCGCTAAGTGTTAAGACTTTGAATCATTTTTAACCTTTATAATTTGATGTCAATCCTTTTAACCTTTGGTTGATGTAATTCCTATGCCAAAACTCTTCAATTATGAATTGATTGTTGTAGTCATAATTCTTTAACATGTTCATTCCCATGTACAAGGTTTTGCCTACTAAGTGTTTGACAAAATGTCTAAGTGAATGAATTGTGCATTATGACCCTTTAGTTATCTTAGTATTGAAATCACATTATTACTATATGTTTAAACTACACCCATGCTTAAGTTATTCCTTCCAAGTGTTTGATAAAATGTCCATAAGAGTAAATCATGCATGATAACCTATTGTTGTGTTGTTAAAGTTATGATATGAGTTTATCAATTATTCTATCAAGTCTTGGGGGTATTTATTACACTAAATCTAGTTGATTACTTAGGTTCAATAGTTATATAATAAAGCCCATAAAGGGAAAGAATTGTAGTACTTAGTCATTAATAGAACTTAGTGAACTCAGTCTAGTTTAGTCAATTAACACAATCAGTGTCAGCTCAGTCAAGAATAGTATATCTCATGAGTCTTCCTGCTAGATTAGGGTTGACCCAACCATGTTAGTATATTGTGTCAAGGTGATAACACCCTTCCAACTAGGGTCACAGGTTGGATCCCAACATAGTTTTTATCAGGGTATGTTGGTTAGATGAACGCTCCCACAATTATAGCTACAGCCATAGTATTTAGTAAAGAACTTAGGCAGTTCTGCAGAACCAAGAATATTAGATATCAGTTACTCAAACATCAGAATTCAGCACTCAGTTTTAGTATAATCTTAGATACATAATGTATATCTATAGACTCAGTATAGCATGTTTAGTATGTTCAGTAGTTATAGATTTGCTTGTACTCTCATCCAATTACTTCATAATGTCATTTAGTCAGTTATCATCTCATGCATATAAACCCATGTATATCAGCCTTACCATTCTTAGCATACCAGTACATTCCACGTGCTAACATATAATCTCTTTTTTTTCTATGATGTCTCATATCATAGGTTCGAACGCTCAGGGTCCTGATTGTATGTAGCAGCTCAGGATATTAGTAGAAGATTCAGTAGTGAGTCCTTATCCATTGAAGGAATTATTTTATTTTAGTATTTAAACTAATTTAGTATATTCAGTAGTTGGGGTTAGTTGGGGACTTGTCCCATCAACTCCACATTCAGATAGTTAGAGGCTTTCGGACTAGATTGCTTTAGAGAGATGTTCAGTATTTTTAGTATTGTTATTGGTTCTTAGTTTTTATTGTTGTTTATGAACCTTATGGCATTTAAAGCCAAACTACCATGTATTTTTTTAGTATTATCATTCAGTACTCACAGCAAGTACCAATCATGGGTTAGCTTGTGGTCCTTTAGGATTGTAAGAATCGTCTGATGCCCAGGTTGTAGTTTTGGGGCATTACAAACTTGGTATCAGTGCCTAAGGTTCTAAATAGTCCTAGGAATTCTAAAAGCCGCATAAAGTAGAGTTTTGTGCATTGGTGTGTAGCACACCACACTTATTAACAAGAGGTTACAAGACATTCTTAGGAAAAAGTTCCCCTCTTTCAGTGCTCATATCGTACAATAGAGAATAGTCTCAATTTAAAAACTTCTTATAATCCTATTTTTCCTTCTATTTATATAACATGCCTCCCAAAAATACCAACAGAAGAAGAAATAGGAACCATCCAGCACCTCTTCCTATTCAGGAAGATCTACTGAATGAGCATGTCTCCTACGAAGAATCCAGAGCAGCTTTCACCACTCTAGCTCATTCTATAGTAGCCTAAAATAAATGCCCAACTTCTATTCAGGCCAACCCCATAGCCAATACTCTTGCAGCTAGAATTCAGGACTTCACCTGAATGAACTCTTTTTTATTTTCAGGGTCTAAGTCTGAAGAGGACCCATAAGAATTGCTTGACATGGTGTAGAAGGTAATAGAGATTATAGGGGTAACTGCTGGTGAAAGTATTGATTTAGTTGCCTATAAATTGCAGGATGTACGTCACACAAGTTTTAATTTAGGGAAGTTAGATAGGGGTACAGGTGCAGGGCGGCCTATAAATTGGGAACAGTTCGCTACTGCCTTTCTAGATAGGTTCTTCCCAGTGGAGTTGAGGGAATCCAAGCTTTTAGAGTTCATCAATCTAAAGCAGGGCAACATGAATGTGAAAGAGTAATCCTCAAGTTTATTTTGTTGGACAGGTATGCTCCACACATAGTAGCTGATAGTAGGTCTACGATGAGTATGTTTATGTTTAGTGTTTGATAGCATGGTCAAAGAGTGTAGGACCTCAATATTGATTAAGGAGATGGACTTGGCTATTTAGATGGTCCATGCTCAACCATTGTAAGAGAAAAATACTAAGAAGAAAGAAAGGGAGAACAATAGGGATAAAATAGGTAACTTCAACTTTACTCAGCCTAATTCAGAAGGTGGTAATAATCCTAAGTTTTACCCAAAATCTTTAGTCCAAACTCCATTTTCAGCTAGCCCTCCACTGCCTAAATTTAAAAATGGTAATAAGGATAGGGCGCCCAGCTCTAAATCGTAGGGTAGTATTAGTGGTGCCAAAATAAATCCTCTTTGTCAGAAATATGGAAAAAACCATCAGGGTATCTGCAGTGTTAGAAGTGATGTGTGTTATGGGTATGGAAAACTAGGTCTTAGAATAACAAGCTGTACTCAGGTGGTTTCAGAGAGTCAACATAATTGTCCCCTAGCTTAGTCGGGTCGCCCATCTTAATAGGGTGCCACATTCAGCACCACCAGTGGGCAATGCCCATAGAGGCTCTATGCACTCCAGTCCCGATAGGATCAGGAAAGTTCTCCTGATATAGTCATTGATATGTTACAAGTTTACCATTACATGTTTATACTTTGGTAGATCTAGGGACCTCTTTGTCCTTTGTAACTCCTTATATAGCTGTCAACATTGGAGTCAGTCCAAAAATCCTAACAGAGCCTTTTTCAGTCTCCTCCTTAGTGGGTAAGTCTATCATAGATAGGTGGGTATAGAGGAACTGTCTGACTAAGGTGTCTCATAAAGTTACTTAAGGAAACTTAGTAGAGTTATATATGACATATTTTGACATTATTCTCAGCATAGATTGGCTCCATTCATGTTATGCCTCAATTGATTGTAGAAACAGAGTTGTCTATTTTCAGTTTATGAATAAACCTATCCTACAATACAGGGGTAGTACGACAACGCTTAAGGATCAACTTGTTTCATACCTTAGAGCGAGAAAAATAATATCTAAGGGGTGTGTTTATCATTTAGTGCGAGTCAAAGACTCTAGTTTTGAGACTCCTTTTCTTGACTCAATTCCAGTTGAAAGTGAATTTCCTAATATATTTCTCGAAGATCTTCTTCGAGTTCCTCCCAAAAGGGAAATTGACTTCGAAATAGGCCTTCTTCCTGATACTTAATCCGTCTCTATTCTTCCATATAGAATGGCTCCAGCTAAACTTAATGAATTAAAAGAACAGTTGAAATATCTCTTAGTTAAAGGGTTCATTAGGCCAAGTGTATCCCCTTGGGGTGTAGTAGTTCTATTCATTCAAAAGAAAGATGGTTCTCTGAGAATGTGTATAGACTATCATTAGTTGAACAAAGTCACAGTCAAGAATAAGTACCCACTTTCTAGAATCAATTACTTGTTTGACCAACTTCAGGGTGTCAGTTACTTTTCTAAGATAGACCTTAGATTTAACTATCATCAGCTCTAAGTAAGAAAATATAACATTCTGAAAACATCTTTCAAAGCCCGATATGGTCACTTCGGGTTTCTAGTCATGTCATTTGGTCTTACCAATGAACCAGTAGCTTTCAAGGACTTGATGAATCGTGCATTTAAGAAGTACTTGGACATGTTCATCATAGTCTTAATAGATGACATTCTTGTCTACTCCTGCAGTGAAAATGACCATGCAAACTATCTTAAAATAGTATTGAAGACTATTAAAGCCCATTAGTTGTTTGCCAAATTCAGTAAAATCAAACTTTTCCTAAGATCAGTAGCATTCTTTGTTCATATAATTTTTGTTGATGATATAAGAGTTGATCCTCAAAAAACTAAAGTCGTGAGAAGCTGGCCTAGACCCATCTCTCCATCAAATATTAGGAGTTTCTTGGGTTTAGCTGTCTATTACCGACTATTTCTTGAAGGATTTTAATCTATTGAATCCCCTATGTCCAGATTGATTCAGAATAAAATTAAGTTTTTGTTGTTAGATTCTTCTGCGAAGAGGTTTTAGGAGCTTATGACTGGACTCACTACAACCTCAATTTTGACTTTACCTGATGATTCAATATGATTTGTTGTATCTTGTGATGCTTCCAGAGTTGGCTTGGGGTGTGTTTTAATGCAAAGGGGTAAGATTGTCGCCTATGCCTCTATATTGTTAAGCCCATGAAAATAATTATCCCACCCATGATCTTGAATTAGCAGCTATTGTGTCTACCTTAAATATTTAGAGGCCTTATTTGTATGGGGTGCATGTTGATGTGTTCACAGATCAAAAAAACTTTCAATATGTATTTTCCTTGAAAGACCTGAACTTGCATCAGAGAAGGTGGTTACAGTTGTTGAAATATTATGACATAAGTGTTTTGTATCCATAGGTAGTGTTGCTTACGTTGAGGATAGTAAAAAAAAGTTAGTTTCAGAAGTTCATCAGTTTGCCAGACTAGGTATCCATTTGGTTGATTCGGCTGAGGGTAGTCTTTGGGTGAATAATAATTTTGAATCATCTTTAGTTTCCAAAGTAAAAGAAAAGCAGAACAGGACTCTAAGTTTAGTAAAGCTGAAAGCCTCAATTAGAGACTAGAAGGTAGAGGCTTTCTCCAAAAGAAGAGATGGTGTGTTTCATTATTAGGGTAGATTATGCATGCCATGTGTTGATGGTGTGAGATAGAAGATTCTTGTAGAAGCACATGATGCACGTTATTCGATTCATCTAGGGGCCACTAAGATATACTGTGATTTGTAGGAAGTCTATTGGTAGAGTGGGATAAAGAGAGATATTTTAGAGTTTGTAGCTAAGTGCACCATTTGTCAACAGGTTAAGATTGAACATCAAGAGCTTAGTGGGTCTGTGCAGGAGTTTAGTATTCCCACTTGGAAGTGAGAGAAATTAAACATGGATTTTGTGACAGGTTTACCTCGTACACATCATCAACATGATTCAATTTAGGTCATTGTAGATAGGATGAATAGATCCACTTATTTCTTTCCAGTCCATACCTCTTATTTAGGCTAATACTATGCAAGGATCTATGTCAAAGAGTTAGTTAGGATACATGGTGTCCCGTTGTCCATAATTTAAGACAGTTTACCTAGAACTTTTGAAAAGCCTTCAAAAAGGGTCTTGGTACCCAAGTTCACCTTAGTACAACCTTTCACCCTTAGACAAATGGTTAAGAAGAAAGGACCATTCAGACCCCTAAGGATATGTTGAGAGCCCAAGTAGTTGACTTTAAGGACAGTTGGGATGATCACTTACCTTTGATTGAGTTAGTATTTAATAATAATTATCATTCAAGTATACAGATGCCTCTGTTTGAGGTTCTTTATGGGAGAAGATGTAGATCTCTAATTGGTTGGTTTAAGGTAAGCGAGGCCACGATAGCAGGCCTAACATAGTATTTTATGCCATAGAAAAATTATAGTTGATAAGGGAGGGCTTAAGATAGCCTAGAGGAGACAAAAATCATTAGCAGATGTGAGAAGAAAATATCTTGAGTTTTAGATTGGTGATTATGTGTATTTGAAACTCTTTCCCATGAAGGGGCTGAAGAGGTTTGGGAAGAATCGGAAATTGAGTCCCTAATATTTTTCCTTATAGTATTATGAGTCATTTTTGTAAGGTAATTTATGAGCTTGAGTTACCTGCAAGCTTAGCATCAGTGCATCCAGTGTTTCTTGTCTCCTTCCTAAAGAAGTTCATAGGTTACCCAGCAGTTGTAGTCCCTATAGATAGCTTAGATGATTAGAACAGTCTCTCTTATGAAGAATTCCCAGTCGAAATCCTTCATCATCAGATTGATAGACTAAGGAACCAAGAGGTTCCTTTGGTTAAATTTCTTTGACAAAGTCAGTCCGTTGAGGGATCTACTTGGGAATCAGAGGACGACATGCTAACCAAGTATCCTTACCTCTTCTCTGCAAACTCAGACATAGCCTAAGGTAACAGTCTTTCTTAGATTTACACTATTCCATGCTCAATTACAATTGGATAACATTATCATATAATTCATGCATTCATGATACATTTTAGTAATGTGTCATGTCTCCAGAATCCAGTCATGCTTCAGTTATGTATGTCAGTGTAAGTATAGTTCCTCAGTTCCTTTTAGTTCAGTCAGTATCATATGAGGATGAATGTTCCCAAGGTGAAGATATTGTAAGACCTTGGAAGGTCCTAATCATTTTAGTCCTATATAGCATGTCAAAAGAGGTCCCAGACATAGAATGAAAAATTCAGCGAAGTGTTAAGACTTAGAATTAATTATAGCCTTCATAATTGGACGATCTTATTTTTATCCTTATATCTTAGTTTGTCAATTTTTTAATGAATTCATGATCAGGGATGTCAATAGTTCATCTTGGGTGAGTTTTAAAATTTTTTTGACATTGTTTGAGTCATGTTTGGATAGCCAAAAATAGCAAGCCAATGCGATCTTGATGCGTTGCTTTGGCTATTGTATCATACCTATCGATATGACATATCGGTGATCGCATGAACCCTATCGAGGTTGTATATCTCCTATCACATAATTATTCTAGTCTCACCCATTAACTTATGATTTTTGTAGGGAATTTAGGTTCTTTTCCCCTCACCTAATTCAACCAAAATACAAAATTAAGCCCTCAAGGGGGCAAATACACTCATTATTCACAAAATCCTCTCAAGAAGTAAACACTGTTAATCAAGCTCAAGATCAAGTTCCAAGAAATCTCCACAGTTCTCACAAAATTAACAATCAAGGTATGTTAGATGTTCATCCTTTGGTTTCCTTCTACGCTTGGAGTTTAACAACTATTTTTAAAACTACAAATTTTCAGATTCATAATGTACATATGCAAATTGGGTTGTATTCATGTTTGTGTTGTTGTATGGGTTTAAATTAAAGATTTAGTTATAAGTTTCATGAACATAAGATAGAATGTATGTTGATTGAGGTAATTCCTATATCTAAATCCTTGAATTGTGAATTGATTGTTGTAGTCATGATGCATTAACATGTTCATTCCCATGTACAAGGTAACGACTCCTAAGTATTTTGACAAAATGTGTAAGTGAATGAATTATGTATTGTGGTCCTTTGGTGATCTTAGTATTGAAATCATGCTATTACTATATGTTTACACTACTCCCATCCTTAAGTTATGCCTTGCAAGTGTTTGATAAAATGTGCATATGAGTAAATCATGCATGGTAACCTATTATTGTGCTGTTAAAGTTCTGATATGAGTTTATCAATTCTGCTATCGAGACCTGGGGGTCTTTATTATTGAAATCTAGTTGTTTACTTAGTTGTAGTATTTGTAGAATAGTTCCAGTAAAGGTAAAGAATAGTAGTACTCAGTCTGCAATAGAACTTCATAACCTCAGTGCAGTTTAGTCAGTTAATACGATCAGTGTCAGTTCAATCAAGCCTACTGTAGTATGGTGATCAGTTCAGAGTCAATTTAGTTGGAGTAGAATTTAGCATCGAATGGACCTAGGTATGGGAGCATTCTAGCCAGCAGAGTGTTTGACCCTTAGTGGCAGTCCTTGCATTACAGAACTACATAGCCGATGATGGAACCATATATATATATATATAAATTTCATGAGTCTTCCTACCAGATTTGGGTTGACCCAACCTTGTTTCAATCTTGTGGCAAGGTGCTAACACCCTTCCAACTTGGGTCACATATTGGACCCCAACTTAGTTTATATCAGGGTATGTTTGTTAGATAAACACTCCCACAGTTACAGCTTTAGTCTTAGTATTCGGTAAATAACTCAGATAGATTTAAAGAATTATGGATATCAGTTATCAGTTACTCAACCATCAAAATTCAGAACATAGTTTCAGTATAATCTTAGATACACGATTTATATTTATATGCACAGTATTGCATGTTCAGTAGTTACAGTTTTACATGTACTCTCACCTAGTTACTTCTTGATATTTATTCATTCAGTTATCATCTATTGCATATGAACCCATGTAGATCAGACTTACCCCACTTAGCATACCAGTACATTCCAAGTACTGATGTATACTCTTTATTTTGCACTATGATATCTATATCATAGGTTCGAATGCTTAGGGTCTTGATCGTAATTTGTAGCTCAGGATATCAGCTATAGATTTAGTATTAAATCCTCATCCATCGAAGGTATTATTTTATTTAAGTATTTCAACAGATTTAGTATGTTCAGTAGTCGAGGTTTGTTTGGGACTTATCCCATAAACTCAATATTCAGACAGTTAGAGGCTTTCAAACTGAATTACTTCAGACAGTTGTTCAGTATTTTCAGTATTATTATCAGTATTTAGTATTTTATTTCTATTTATGAACCTTGTAGCATTTATGGCCTAACTTTTGTATATATTTTTAATATTTTCATTTTGCGCTCACAGTAGGTACTAGTCATGGATTAACTTGTGGTCCTTCGGGATTGTAAGCACCATGCGATGCCTACTGTGTAGTCTCGGGGGGTTACAAACTTGGTTTCAGTACCTAAGGTTTTAAAGAGTCCTAGTAAGTCTGAAAATTATGTTAAGTAGAGTCTTATGCATGGGTGTGTAGTGTGCCACACTTATGGATAAGAGGATACAAGACATTCTTAGGAAAAAGTTCCCATCTTTAACTTCTCATATAGCGCGAGTGAGCATGAGCTCAAGTTAAACTCTTTGTCTGATCTATAATTTTTCCTTCCATTTACACAACATGCCTCCTAAAAATACCAACGAAAGAAGAACTTGGCACCAGCCAACACCTTCGCTCGATCAGGAAGATCCACTAAATAAGCATGTATCCCAGGTAGAATTTAGAGCAGCTTTCACCACTCTATCTTATTCTGAAGTATCTAAGAATGAATACCCAGCTGCTGTTCAGGCCAACCTAGTGGCCAATACTGTTGCTGCTGGAATTCAAGACTTCACTTGAATGAACCCTTCTTAATTTTTAGGGTCTAAGTCAGAAGATGACCCACAAAAATTCCTTGACATATTGAAGAAGGTAACATACATAATGGGGGTAACCACTAGTGAGAGTGCTGAGTTAGCTACCTATCAGTTGCAAGATGTAGCTTCCACATGGTTTAATTAGTTGAACTAGATAGGGCACAGGCGTAGGGCCTATAGAATATGAAGAGTTCTCTACTGCCTTTCTAGATAGGTTCTTCTCATTGACTTTGAGTGAAGCCAAGCTTTTAGAATTCATCAATATAAAGTAGGGCAACATGAGTGTTATAGAGTATTCCCTCAAGTTTACTTAGTTGGGCATGTAGGCTCCTTATGTGGTAGCTGATAGCATATCTATGATAAGTAAGTTCATGTCAGGTGTGTCTGATATTGTGGTCAAGGAGTGTAGGACCCAATGCTGATTAAGGAGATGTACTTGGCTAGAACAGGTAGATTCAACTTTACTCAGCCTAAGTCAGAGGGTGGTAATCATCCTCAGTTCATCTTAAAATCTTTAATCCCAGCTTCGTACTTAGCCAGTACTTCGGTGCCTCAATTTAAAAATAGTAATAAGGATAGGGCACCAGGCTTTAAATCTTAGGGTAGTGTTAGCAGTGCTCGAACAAATCTTCTTTGTCAGAATTACAGAAGAAACTATCAGGGTATTTGTAGGGCTGGCAATGATGTATGTTTTGGGTGTGACAAACCACGTCATAGAATACTACATAATCGTCCGGTAGCTTTCCTCAATAGGATACTGCTTCCATTGCCACCAATGGGCAATGCCCAAACAGGCTCTACGCACTCCAGTCCTGACATGATTGGGAAAGGTCTTTTGATATGGTAAATAGTATGATAAGAGTTTACCATTTACATGTTTATGATTTGCTACATCCAGGATCTTCTTGTCCTTTTTAACTCTTTATATAGCCGTTAACTTTGGAGTCAGTCCCAAAATCCTAAAAGAGCCTTTCTCAGTCTCCACCCCAGTGGATAATCCAATTATAGCCCGAAAGGTATGCAATAACTTTCCAGTTATGGTGTGTTAGAAAATTACTATAGCAGACTTAGTAGAGCAAGATATGACAAATTTTAACGTCATTCTTTGTATGGATTAGCTCTATTCATGCTATGCCTCAGTTGATTATAGAAACAGAGTTGTCTATTTTTAGTTCCTAAATGAACCTATCCTAGAATAAAGGGGTTATACCACAACGCATTAGAGTCAACTTATATCTTACCTTAGAGCGAGAAAAATGATATCCAAGGGGTGCGTCTATCATTTGTTGGAAGTGAAAAACTATCATTTTGAGAATCCTAATATTGAGTTAGTTCCAGTAGCAAGTGAATTTCCTGGTGTGTTTCCTAAAGATCTCCCCGGAGTTCCTCCCAAAAGGGAAATTGACTTCGGAATAGACCTTCTTCTTGATACTCAACCTATCTTTATTCCAGAATATAAAATGGCTCTAGCTGAACTTAAATAATTGAAAGGATAGTTGAAATACATCTTAGACAAAGAGTTTATTAGGCCTAATGTATCCCCTTGGGATGCACTAGTATAATTTATGCAAAAAAAAGATAGTTCTTTTCGAATGTGTATAGACTACCGTCAGTTGAACAAAGTCATAGTCAAGAATAAGTACCCACTTCCTAGAATTGATAACTTATTTGACTTTATTCATAGTACCAGTTACTTTTCTAAGATAGACCTCATATCCATCTATCATCAGCTCAGAGTTAGAGAATGTGAAATTACAAAAATAACTTTTAGAACCCGGTATGGTCACTTCGAGTTTCTAGTCATGTCATTTGGTTATACCATTGACCCTACAACTTTCAAAGAGTTGATGAACCATGTGTTCAAGTAGTACTTAGACATGTTCACCATAATCTTCATAGATGACATTCTTGTCTACTCCCATAGTGAAAATGACCATGTAGATAATATCAAAATAGTACTGGAGACTCTCAAAGCCTAAGTTTAGTAGCTTACCTTGGTCATATTATTTTCGGTGATTTTATTAGAGTAGATCCTCAAAAGATTGAATTAGTGAGAAACTAGCCCAGAACAATCTCTCCATTACATATCAGGAGTTTCTTGGGTTTGGTAAGCTATTACTAATGGTTTGTTGAAAGATTTTCATTTATTGCTACTCCTATATCCAGATTAACTCAGAATAAAGTTAATTTTTAATGGTTAGATTCTTATGAGAAGATTTTTCAGGAGCTGAAGACTCGACTCACTACAGCCCCAGTTTTGACTTTACTCGATGGTTCAGACGAATTTGTTGTATATTGTGATGACTCCAGAGTTGTCTTGGGGTGTTTTCTGATATAGAGGGGTAATTTGGTGGCCTTCAACTCTAGAAAACTTAAGTTCCCATGAAAAGAATTATCCTACTTATGATCTTGAATTAGTAAATATTGTGTTTGCTTTAAATATTTGATGGTACTATTTGTATAGGGTGTATGTTGATGTGTTCAGAGACCACAAAATCCTATAGTATGTATTTTCCAATAAAGACCTAAACTTGTGTCAGAGAAGGTGGTGAAAGTTATTGAAATATTATGACATAAGTGTTCTGTATCTCTAGCGAAAGGCCAATGTAGTGGTAAATGCCCTTAGTGGGTTGTCCACGGGTAGTGTCGGTCACGTTAAGGATGGTAAGAAGAATTTAGTTCAGGAAGTTCATCAGCTTACCAGAGTAGGTATCCATTTGGTTTATTCAACTGAGGGTAGTGTTTGGGTGTAGAATAGTTCAGAATCATCTTTGGTTTTAGAAGTTAAAGATAAGCAGAACAGTGATCCCAGTTTAGTTAAGCTGAAAGAGTTAGTCAAAGACCAGAAGGTAGAGGTTTTACCCAAAGGGGGAGATGGTGTGTTTCATTTTCAAGGTAGATTATATGTGCCATACGTGGATGGCGTAAGACAGTGGATTCTTGCAGAAGTGCATGGTGCACGTTGCTCTATTAATCTAGGGGCCACTAATATATACCACAATTTGCAGGAAGTCTATTGGTAGGGTGGGATGAAGAGAGATATTGTAGAGTTTGTAATTAAGTGCACCATGTTTCAACAGGCTAGATTAAGCATCAGAAGCCTAGTGGGTCTATGCTGGAGTTCAACATTCTTTATTATAAGTGGGAGAAAGCAAAGATAGATTTCATGATTGGTTTACCTCATACTCATTATTATCATGATTTTATTTGGGTCATTGTAGATAGGATGACCTAATCCAATAATTTCTTTCCAGTCCATACATCTTATTCAGTTGAGGACTATGCCAGTCTCTATGTCATATAGTTGGTTAGGTTACACAGTGTCCCATTATCCATCATTTCAGATAGAGGTACAAAGTTCACTCTCACTTTTTGAAAGTCTTCCAAAAGGGTCTTGGCATCCAATACTTCTCAGTACAACCTCTCACCCTTGATAGATCGTCAAGCAGAAAGGACCATTCAAATCCTATAGGATATGTTGAGTCGTGTGTAGTCAACTTTAAGGGTGGTTGGGATGATCACTTAACTTTGATTGAGTTCATTTATAATAACAATTACATTCCAGTATATAGATGGCTTTGTTTGAGGCTCTTTATGAGAGAAGTTGTAGATATCCCATTAGTTAGTTTGAGGTAGGAGAGACTGCGGTAGTAGGGCCTTACTTAGTGTTTGATGCCTTAGAAAAAGTATAATTTATCAGGGAGAGGATTAAAATAACCTGAGCCGAAAAAAATCTTATATAGATGTGAGAGGAAAGATCTGGAATTTAAGATTAGTTATTATGTGTATTTGAATATCTCTCCCATAAAGGGGATAAAGAGGTTTGGTAACAAGGGAAGAGTAGTTCCCGATATGTTAGTCCATATAGGATTCTGAGGTAAGGTAGCTTATGAGCTTGAGTTCCCTGCAGACTTAGCATTAGTGCATCAAGTTTTTCATGTCTCCTTGCTAAAGAATCGCATAGGTGACCCAACAGTTGTAGTCCCTATAAATAGTGTAGATGTTCAGAATTGTCTCTCTTATGAGGAAGTCCCAGTGGAAATCCTTGATCGTCAGATTCACAGACTAAGGAATAAAGAAGTTCCTTTGGTTAAAGTTCTTTGAAAAAATTAGTCTATTGAGGGAGCTACTTTTGAAGAAAGGGCAGACATGCGAACCAAGTATCCTCAGCTATTCTCTGCAAACTCAGACTCAGCCTAAGGTAATAGTCTTTCTTATATTTAATCTATCCCATGCTCAGTTACGCTGCATAACATTCTCATATCATTCATCCATTCTTAAAAAAGTTTAGTGAAGCGTCATGTCTCCAGAATCAAGTTATGCTTTATTTATCCATATCAATGTAAGTACAGTTCCTCTCAGTTCATTCAGTCTTATTTAAGGACGAATGTTCCCAAGGGGGAGATATTGTAAAACCCCGCGAGGTCCTAGTCATTTCATTCTTATTTAGCCTGCCAAAAGAGGTCTCAGACTTGGAAAAATTCAGCTAAGTTTTAATACTTAAAATCATTTTTAGCCTTCGTAATTGGACGATCTTATTTTTTCTCCTTACGACCTTAGATTGTCGATTATTAAATTAATTCATGATGAGGGATGTCAATATGTCAGCTTAGGTGAGTTTCAAAATTTTCAGAAATCATTTGAGTTGTGTTTGGAGGTAAAAACTGAAAGCCAACATGATCTTGATGCATCTCATTAGCTATCACGTCATACCCATCGACGCAATTCATAGGTGATTTCATCGACCCCATTGATAAGGTGTGTAATCTATCGCATCATTGAGCAAGTTTTACTCATTAACTTACGAGTTTCTAAGGGCATTTATGTTCTTTTCCCCTTACCCAATTTATCCAAAACAAGAAATTAAGCTCTTAAAGGGGCAAAATACACTTATTATTTCACAAAATCCATTCAAGACGAAAACCCTAGTTCATCAAGCTCAAGATCAATTTCAAAGAAATCCCTATAATTCTCACGAAATCAACAATCAAGGTATATTGGGTGTTCATCCTTGGGTTTTCTTCCACCTTGGAGTTCAAGGACCATTTCAAAAACAACACGTTTTTAGATTCATGATATATAGGCGCAAATTGGGTTGTCTTTATGTTTGTGTTGTTGTATGGGTTACAATTCAAGATTTAGTTATAAGTTTCATGAACATAAGATGGAATGTATGTTAATTGATGTAATTCCTATGTCAAAACCCTTAAATTCTGATTTGATTGTTGTAGTCATGATGCACTAATATGTTGTTCATTGCCATGTACAAGGTTATGCCTCCTAACTGTTTGACCAAATATTTAACTGAATGAATTATGCATTGTGATCCTTTGGTGATCTTAGTATTGAAATCATGCTATTACTATATGTTTAAACTACTCCTAGCTATACCTTACAAGTATTTGATAAAATGTCCATATTAGTAAATCATGCATGGTAACATATTGTTGTATTATTAAAGTTGTGGTATGTATTTTTCAATTAGGCTATGGAGTCCTAGAGGTATTTATTACCCAAAATATAGTTGTTTACTTAGTTGCAGTAGTTATATAATAGTCCTAGTAAAGGTCAACAATAGTAGTACTTAGTCAGTAATCAAACTCTATAATTTAGTCCAGTTTAGTCAGTCAACACGAACAATGTCAGTTATGTCAAGCCTAGTACAGTATAGTGATCAGTTTACTGTCAATTCAGTTGGGATAGGGGCAATCTTGTTAGTAGAGGGTTTGACCTTTAGTAGTAGTCCCTGCATTATAGAACTACATAGACAACATAGGGTAAGTCGTCCTCCTCCCAAACTAGGGTTCACGCAACCATATATATATATATATATATATATATAATTCATGAGTCATCCTGCCATATTAGAGTTGACCTAAACTTGTTATTATCCCGTGGTAAGATGCTAACACCCTTCCAACTAGGGTCATACATTGGACCCTAACTCAGTTTATATCAGGGTGTGTCGGTTAGATGAACACTCCCACAGTTAGTATTTTAGTCTCAGTATTCGTTAATAAAATTATAAAGTTCTACAGAACTATGGCTATCAGTTATGAGTTACTCCACCACCTGATTTCAACACTCAATTTTAGCATAATATTAGATACACGATGTATATCTATTTGCATAGTATAACATATTTAGTATGTTTGGTAGTTATAGTTTTGCATATACTCTTATCTAGTTACTTCATGATGTTTATTCAGTGAGTCATCATCTCATGCATGAGAACCCATGCATATCAGCCTTACGTCACTTATTATAGCATTACATTTTATGACTGATGCATACTCTCTCTTTTGTCCTATGATGTCTCATATCATAGGATCGAATGCTCAGGCTTCTGATCGTACTTAGCAGCTTAGGATATCAGCGACAGCTTTAGTAGTGAGTCTTCATCCATTGAGGGAATTATTTTATTTTAGTATTTTAGTAGATTATGTATGTTCAATAGTCAGGATTAGTTGGGGACTTTTCCGATCAAGTCTATATTCAAACAGTTAGAGGCTTTAAAACTAGATTACTTTAGACAAATGTTTAGTATTTTTAGTATTGTTATCAATATTAAGTATTTGATTTCTGTTTATGAATCATAAGGCATTTTTTGCCTAAATTCTGCAAATATTTTTAGTATTATCATTTATTGCTCACAGTAGGTACTAGTCATGATTTAGCTTATAGTATTTCGAGATATAAGGATCGTGTGACGCCTAGGGTGTAGTCTTAGGGCATTACAGAATTAGATAAAAAGGAAAGACTTCAGCTTAAAGGCTTGTGCAAGCTTGATTGAGGTAAGTGATGGTATTATAGATGATCTAACTTTTATTATATATGTATGTTAAGTACTTCGTAGCGTAGTTGATTTATTCATGTTGTTTGGTATGGTCAATAGAATGCTTACATGCTTAATAAAGTGATTGGGATTATTTCAAATTGTGTAATGTTTCATTATTTGGAACATTCTCAAAGGTTATTCGTGAAATAATGTTGGAAGAGATTTGCATCTGGAATTTAGTACATGGATGGTAATTGGACCCTTTAGGTCATGGATAGAGGGTTGTTGAAATTCCCTTGGCATATATGTACGAGGGTCATGTGAGTTTGTTGGTTCCATAAGTGAATCGACAAATTATATGTCAATGCTTAATATGATAAATTCACAAGTTTGACTTAGCTTGACTATACTTGACTTTGTGATAACATATAGATTGTTGCTTGACCTTAACTATTGTTGATTATATGTTAAATGTACATGTGATTCACATGGATTTATTGGTTGTATTATATTTTAGTTATGTGTTCATATTTTTATTTTGGGTTGGCTAAATGAACTTAATAGTACACTCTATTTTCTTATGTATTGATTCTACACCTGTATTTACTTTTGTGACTGTATCAAAATTCCAACGAATCAAATAAGCTGAGTTCTAGACTTTAGGATGAACATCATGTTTAGGGCTATCGTGGAATCTTTATATTAACTTAGTTCTTTGTTATGGATATTGGTTTATTACTAATTTAGGGTTCCAACCCCTTTTTTATATACTCTTAAAAGTTTTGGTACAATGTCTTTTAGGTCCTAGGATATTTTCCTTGTTAAGTACAATGGTTTTTCTACAAGTTATACTTACATGTATTTATTTAGTTATTGATGTTTATTTAATGGGATAGTTTCATGTTTGATTCTAAGTTTTGATTATTTCTTCAAGATTATTAGTTCTGCCAATGAATGAGTAGTGAGTCTGCCACTCATGACTGGGCTAGGTCATGACAAAAATGGTATTGGAGCCTAGGTTGATTGATATCATCATAAGAAGATAGGTCCAGTAGAGTCTTGTTGAATGATACAGAGATGTCTATAATTTTCTTCAGAAGGTTGTAGGAATTAAGGAAAATGTATCATTCTGGTTTCCTTCATGATATAACTTGATTCTAATAGGTATCTAGTGATCCAAATTGGTATCTAATCCACTTTATTCATTTATCCTCAAATGTTTAATACTAGGTTCAATGGAACACGACTAGTTGCTTCTATGGTGGAGCTAGTTGGGAGGAGAAAAGGATAAGGGAGAG